>CACRXP010000192.1:887281-897566 GCA_902702965.1 Spirometra erinaceieuropaei | reverse complement strand
ATATATGCCTTCTCCACAATGAAGTTATTGTTTATTGATTCCCACTTCTGTCATTATTTTCTGCTTTTGAAGCCGTCCGTCACGCCAGATCCCCTCAAGGATAGCCACCTTTTCTTCATTCGAAGTGAGGATAACGTTCGGCAGTCAGACAAAAATTAGAGGAACGTTGTCGTCGCATGCGTGCGCATCGTCTTTTCCCAACGTTGACCCTTGTACCAACGCTGTTGTATAAATGGTTGCATTTACTTCAATACATTTTTTGCTGTTTGATTCCCTTCTACTCATCCTCCGGCCTGACGTCTGACGCACATGAGGAAACTACTGTTCCTCTCCTTACGGACCATCTCCTTCAGGGCAGCAATGCGCTAAAATTTGTGCCCCTGAAGGTCACCAGCTGACTGCATATTTCGGCCCATGTAGCCCCTCGGGCAACTCCACATACGCGGGATCTGAGCTACCCTTGCCCAATCGTAGCCCTTATATTCGGGACTAGGACACTTAGACTGGCTATTTAGCCTTGTCAGTACATTGGGTCTGGCGAGCTAGAGGTCGGGACTTGGAGGATTGTCTGCTGACGAAATAACCTGCTCCTGACGGTCAGTGCTGTGTGTGTATGGTTAACTGGCTTGAGGACTAAGAGTCAGGCTGAAAGACTCCTCGTGCGCCTAAGAGCCGAATACTCCTTAGAGAAGCCTAGTGCACCTATTGGTAACCAGGCCATATGTGGAGCACATTGACAGGATGTCCAACTTTGTCAAGCACCGCGTCCGAGCCCACCTCTGGTAGCCTCGACGTTATCTTGCCTTCGAAGGGAGGAGAAGGTGCAGTAGATGCTGTGCGAGTTCGCCCCACTATGAATCAATACAAGCGCAAGTCACCGGTGCTGCATCCTCTCCAGGGGGCACACGGTGAATGATGCCAGTCGCAAGGATCCATCTCTCGTATCACCAGCTTGAATAGAAGTTTTACAACCTTTACTGAGTTAAAGTCAGTCGGTCAACCGGTTTAATTTATGGACAAGAACACGACAGGATCTGGGTGAAAACCAGTCCTTATAATACACCAGTAACTAATCTGCATTCTACGGGAGGGGGGGAGCACTTGGAAGGAAACGGAAGTTTGGATCCCTCGTCTTACAGGTGGCAATGACCTACAGTACGTACCGATTTGGGTCCTAGGCAGACTTCTATTACGCTTTGTCTTCATAAGAAGGGGATCCATTTTTATTTTCTAAAGGTTTTCCGCAACTGACTGCTCATACGGTAGATGTACAAACTCATGAAATGTCAACCGAAATTTCGAAGTGCGTTCTCGTTTCGAAAAGGTTAATTAAGTAGAGTTGTGAAACCAATCATCATGCAGCGTAATTCTATAATAATTCAGTTATCTCAGGATGCCGGCTTTCGAACGAACTTCCCTCCGACCTCACACAAAAGCTATACTCTGCAAAAAATGACTACTTATGTAGCACGCAGTTTCTCATTGATTTTCGAGGACCTTAAAAATTCAATGGTATTTCATGGAAAATATGCAAAAAATATTCATTCTTTTGCTCTTTCGATAGAAAATGATATCTTTTTTTTCAATTTTACACTCAAAGAAAGGGCATAATTTGGTTTTAAAGTTTCTAATTGTGGGAATTTTAAATACAGTGAAATGACCCTTTCATAAAACGTCATGTCTCTGCATTTACCGATGTGGATTGTAAAGTTAACAATATGGATCAAATCCACTGCCTGATTTTATGAACCCTATATTGTCTCCTCTTAATGCCGTAGAGAAATGTATGGTTTCTCGTACGCGGAAAATATACGGCTTGTAGTTTGGAAACCCTGAATACAAGTGTAACGGCAGACCGGGTTCAAAATTATTCGGAAATTCGAAAAGTTTTTGAAAACCGAATTATACCCTTTCCTGGAGCATAAAATTGGAAGAAGATGAAGAGTTCGAACCCCAGGTGTTCCACACTTCGGGTTAGGGCATGACTGACTGACGACGGCTAATAATCCAGAAATGGCCATTCCAGTCTCCCTTGTCTTTGTCGGTAATACTGTTCTGCCTGTATTATGCGTCGCTGTGCGGCTGCTGGTTGGGCTCGAGAGAGAGTCCGTAAGGCACAACGGGACGAGTGAATTCCACAGAAACGATCGGCGAGCGTCCCTCTATCGTTACCGTTGGGGTTGGGGTTAGGAAATGACACTAAGTGCCTCCACAAAGCCACCTGTGGTATTGGGGTCCTTATTCCTTTGCCTGACAGTGTACTTTTTAACTTAATATCAGGCACACGGCCCATCGATATCCCGCCAGGTTCCAGAGCCAAAAGAAGTAAGTAACTTTAGAAACTTCTTAAAAATGAATTCGGCACGAAGAGAGAGAGAGAGGAGAGAGGGAGAGAGTAGAATAAGAAATAACGCCGAGGTACCAGAAAACGGAGACCACACTGGGGAGAATATTCAGGGGTTCAGGCGTGGAAGAAGGTTGCAGTCGGAAGACACTGAACTAACTTCAGATTTGTCAAATGCATGAATTAAATCCGATACGAACCACTAGGTTAGTTGGCAAGGCTGATCTCAACGTCCGCAAGAAACCGAAAAGCGTAAGCAGACTAGTTCGCACCAATGAAAAGGTTTAATCAAAACACTTTGAGTCCTAGGACGATGTTTGATTTCGCTGATTTGGTGAATTTTTAACGAATTTTGAAGACAATGAGGCGAAGGATATGAAAATTTTGTAACTGTGCTGGCGGAGGCGTATGCTAAAGTGGGGCTGATCGGGACAGTCTTTCAAAGTAGGAAGGCACTACCTCCGTCTGCTTGCTATTCAGCATTGGCGTAAACGCTGTGGAAGAGCGTGATGGGCTAAGTCAGTAAATCGTTATACGTTTGGTTATCGGATGTTGACTACCACACCCTTTCATGTGCTTTACTGATTAGCAAGTATAACAAGCTACTCAAATCGACTTAGTAGCCCCATTAGCAAAGTTGAGACATATTTCCAACCCGGGAATTTGACCCAGCTACCCTTGTCAGCGGGTCTGAAAGGGCCACGCATTCGGCAATTGTCGTGCCGTCAGAAATAGCCATTCCAGTGTCCCTGCTAGTTGTAGTGGGACCACATGTGTTGGCCGCCGGTGCCAAAGCAAAGTAGAGTCTAAGCGGAGAAGACGAGTGCTAGCATGGCTTCCTCTGGGGTTTGAATTTTCTAACGGCGCATGAAGCCACGCATCATTAGGAACCGACCATGATTCCCAGTGCAGTTTTAAATTCTAGCTACAGCTTGCTATTCCTAGCTATGGTTCAACAAAATCGTTTGAGGCACCGCGACGCAATACTGCCGTCATCCGGCTCTTGTGAATTCTGGACCGATGTCCGAGATGGTCGGTTTAGGGATCCCGAAGGCACTAAATACAACATGCTGTTCATTTATGGCAATCGTCGAAGGACAAACCATGTCTTTCAAGGCATCTTTATCCACCATATTCCCTAAAGAAGACTTAAAATTATACATGAGAATTCGGTTCTGGAAAAAATCAGGTTAAAATATGCAGGCCTGAGCGACTACCTCGATAACGGCTTCTGCGTATTCTGGCATATATGAGGCATGTGTGCATGATTCCATCGACATTAGAGTTTACTATGGACCACAACAAGCAACGGATCGACGGAGTCTTTCCCCACCTCCCGGGAGGTGAATGTTCTATAGATTACTAATTACTTGCTTACCACCTTGAAGACGAACAACCACGCTGCTGCCCAAAGGCAACTCATCCTTCTTCAAGCTCCGTTGCTTTTCAGAACCGTGAAGGACTAGAATTCTGACCGAGATAGTTCTCACTGCACTTATGACATGAGAATGTCTCGGACTGTCCACTGTTATATATGTCAAGAATTAGCCGGTGTAGTAACAGGTAGAAGGCCTCGTAGACTGACGCACTTCCAGCCAGTGTCGTGGATGAGCAGGATTCCACAAAAAGGATCCAAAAAGGCACACTTCATTATGTTGATAAGGTTATAGTTGGCATTGTGCGTGCGTATATGAAGTGACTGATCGGCGGGCTGGAAGTCACGTTCAAAGGCTCCTCATTGGTCATTGGGAAATTGATGGATTGGTTGAGCCGTGTCGTGTGTGGCACTGGTAGACGAGTTGTATAGTTCCGTCCGACCCCCGCTTCAGATGACTGACCGGCTCGAATAGCAGACTAGTGAATGGGAGAGGGAGGGAAGCGCGAAACCGACTCCGGAGACTCCATCCCCATGGCATTTCGGCGCATCCTCTCATCATAAACAGTCAAAAGAGCTTTTACATTACACGAAACACTAATATTTGTAGCTTTGAAGGCTGCCAACTGACGGGATGACTCTAGCCTCCAATCAGAACAGAAAGTCAGGTTGTAATGACACCTTCTGGCTGTTGCCTGTGCGGCGTTCCCACTAAAATAGGACCCGGATCGTCCCTTCTTCCCTGTGAAAACCTGGTCCGTCGTGCACGGACACGGGGTGCGTGTGGTACGCGTATAGGGTCCATTTAGTACTGCCAATTACTACGCTCGAGCTCCTCACCCCGGTACTCCTGACCCACTCTCGACATTGCGTCCGGGAGAGGCAGATGCTGCGCAAGTCATGTACCACTATAAACTAATTCACGCGCAAGACACGAGTGCTGCGCCTACTCAGTGGGGATACATGGTGCGCATCATTGTTCGTGATGGTTGAAGTGACAAGTAGTTCAATGTCTCGACCGTGAGTCTTTGAGGCACGCAGATGAAGGACTGAAGAGAGAGGGGCCACGTCGAATTGCATTATCCTCCCAACTAGTCCACAATTTTGGCGTCTTTGGGTCGACCCTGAAAATGCATGAATGCCTGGGGAGTATTTTGGTGGCCGGGGGTCGGAGACTTTGAATTATGGACCAACCCTTTCGCACAACCATACGCTGCTGCGTCACGTTAAGAGACAACTGGCTAGGGATGGGGGCGGCAGCCCAGCGACTTCTGCCATTATTGCCTCTCTTTCGCAGTTTGGCCCATTAAAAGGGGCCACGCGGTCGATGCGATGGACCAACACAATGGCTAGGTCAGTTTTCGGCAGACGTTATCAGGAATGTGCACCCAAGACAACTGCCGACACTGGGGTTGTGGCGACAGGGCCAGTTGTATGCTTACGCCACGTCAGTCGAAATTTGCGTCACCCACGCACTTTTCTTGCCGTTTAAAATCCTGGTCGAGTGTTTTTTGTGGACCAGGAGGTGTTGTGGTACGCCTAGATGCGGGTTTTCGCCGTGCCAACCACCTGATTACCCTCCTGCCTTCGGTTCCCTTGACTCTGCCATGACAAACGGTCCAGGTAGGGGGAGGTGAAGAGAGTGCGGTAGATGCAGCACAAGTCTGTTGCCACTTTAAACCAGCTCACGCGCAAGTCACTGTGCCTGCACGGGATTGAAAGTATCGGTCACGACGGCCGAATTTTCGGGTCTCGCGATACGCCGGTCTGTGCTGTGGATGGTTCAGGTTCGGCAACTAGTTAGACTTTCATAGGTGCTTCTATTTAATGGCTTTTGATAGATTGTGGAATTTTCGGTCACTGATGAACCTTATGATCATATTCTGCTGCCATTTTTTGTCTTGGATGACGAATGACTGATCTTTACCGGCAGACAGGATGAGTCTCTTAACGTCTTTCAATGCATTTTTTCCTCTTCTGTACTGTTTTGGCTTTCTCGGGCAGTTTTCTGGTAGTTCGGTGTTGAAGGATATTTTTGAAACTCGTCAGAATCTACATGTTGTACAACAGTCGAAGTGGAAGCAAAGGAAAGTCTTCGATCTGCGTAGTCTTAATGAAACAGGATTCGTGTCGAGGGGAACTTGTTTAAGTTTTAGACAACCGCTCCCATGAGAAAATATGTGCCAGAATCTATTCACGTTCTGCAACCCGGAAAATTTGTTTATCCATGGTTTTTTCCCAGAGCAATACCTCCCGCTCGCGCGTTTCTGATGCGGCAAGATCGTTAAGATCTTGTTGAGCAAAACAGAAGTCTCTCTATCACACGGTCTGCCTTTCGTCTTGAATGCTGAAAGCGTGTATCCTAAATCTGGGGCATAAGAGGCTACTCTCGGTTCTGAGTGAACGCGGTTCGTTTTGCTAACTATATGCATATCGTTAGTATTGCGGCGGTCGGACCAGAATACACAGGTGACAGCGTGGACTATACCGCCTGACCACAAGTTCGACTTGGGCCTTGTCGAGATCGTGCATTAAGATGGTAATCGCGCATATCCAGCTATTTAAAGCAAGCAAGGACAGCAGAATTTAATGGCAACAGAAAATTTCGCGACGGCTTCTCAGCTGCAGCCTGTCGTTGCATAACAGAAATAACAAGTGAGAAAGGTACAGAGGTTTGAATTTCGACAGAGAAAATCAATGTAAAACAGCAAGGTCAACGTGTACTGCGCGTAGACTAATCGATAAAATGGTAACTTCAAAATGCAACATAAGAATGAAAATTGGGAACTAGGCATGCCGAGGGATTTCGAAAATCGAAAGGGCTCTGGTCAATCAGGGCAAGCTGAGGTTGACCACGTGGTCTAACTAGTTACATAGGTTGGGTTTCTCCCGCCGTATATAGGCTGCCTCCAGGTAGCGCAATAACCGAGTAGTTCGCGCTCGAACTAATACTCGAAAAGACGTTTTGGGGTAAACCGAATTGCCGCTATCAAGCAGGTTCTTTGCAATAGAAGACCCTGGAGTCTTATTCTCCTGATTTAGAAGCCTTTTAGGCAGGTGCTCAACTGCTCTGGTACCATTAAATTCTGCTGTCCTTGCTTGCTTGCTTTAAATTAATTCCGAGGAAATATTGCATCAGATATCCAGCTACCTCAAGCTAATGACAGTTGGACCGTCGCAACCCACGACTTTCACAGCGGGCCCCGCAGAGAGGACGCAAAACCAGTGAATTCTGCGCGAATTAACATATGTTGAGGCGGATTTGCGCGGGGTCCACCACACGCTCTCCACCCCCGACCAACAGACACCGATAGCAAAAAAATGCCACGATGGCGGGAGGTTTGTTCGGTTAACAAAACTAAGCAGCGCGTCCGCCCGTGCCCATAGACCGTCTGGTTTCCACAACGTGCCCGTGTAAGAACGCCTCGAACCTAATGTGCATGCGGGTGCCACTGAGGTCACGTTAAGCAGGAGCCGTTGAGTTGGACTCTAAGTCTTCCAGCCAGTCACCCCAAACACACACGCACACTGCACTGAGCATGCGGGCCTGGTTATCCCTTCAGTTGGGAACTCGACAGGATGCGGATTTTAGCACAACGTGGTGGATTACAGCACACAGGGTTATTATTAA
The DNA here is from genome assembly GCA_902702965.1 of Spirometra erinaceieuropaei. NCBI lineage: Eukaryota > Metazoa > Platyhelminthes > Cestoda > Diphyllobothriidea > Diphyllobothriidae > Spirometra > Spirometra erinaceieuropaei. Next base: position 890,216 of record CACRXP010000192.1, on the reverse strand, counting down.
TGACGAGTGCCCTGGTGCACCGTGGGGACGGGTTGCCCGGTGTCAATCTAATTCGCTCTTCCATCTCCCCTGAACCAGTCGACTGTCTTAGCCTCTCAACCATCCAGTGGTTGGACTGAACGGGTGCCGAAGCAAGCACAACCCATTTAGGCTTGCCACACGCGACCACGGAATGTGCCAGGATACACCACAGAACGTGCTTCGGACTTACATGAGATGTACGTGTTCTGACACGTGACGTTGCGTAAGCCGTACTGGGGACGGCGAAGCTAATTCCTAACCGTAGGAGGTACGATTGCAACGCGGTGTTGCGCGTGTTGTGAAGTAGATTTACATGTCAGCCAGAAGTATACGATCTTACGAACACGTCTTGCAGGCTGCCAACGTCAGTAGGGCGCAGTGCACGACGTCCGCACCCTGGGCGGCCAAATCAGCATACGTTTCGAGGCCACCCTGGTCAGACAAATTCGCCCAAAATACAGGCTTACGAGACGCATGCTAAAGTACGTAAAAGTGACCTCCAGCTCCCTCCCTTGTGGTGATGGCTATGCGACAAGTTATTCAGTCTTTGATGATGAATGGCCTTATATGACTTTCGATGACTCGGACCCAAACCAAGGCTGTGTCAGGGATTGCTTTATCCCTCTCATGTATTGTACCTGGGAATCAAGTTTTACTCTGATAAAAACGGACGGCGGTACGCACGAACAGGACGCTTTACAACCTGGGTTAGCTGGCCAGTTACAATTTTAGACCGTAACCAGGATGGTTCCTGTGGGCGTTGTCTCTCCAATGTTAAATGGCCTCTCTCCTAGATCTACATACGTTATTGTTAGCCCAACCCTGGCCTGGCAAAGTTGACCCATTCTCTATTCAGGACGGTATGCCGGAGATTCACTAATACTATACCAGCTGTGGTTTGAGTGAGATGCTGCGGAAGCAGTTGGGGTCAAATGTGGTTATGTAGCCGCACCTGAGGTAAACAAAACCCAGCCACCTGTAATATGGGATCGGTAGTAATAGGGGTTTTAACAGGTGGGGTCAGGGAACGCACAGGCGACGAGGTCAAATAATTATATGTAAAAAAGCAACTAGAGATGCGCGGTTGTACTTTGAGTGGCTGAGAAATAGTTGCCCTAACCCCAAGCCCTAACTCTTAACCGCAGTCTTAGACCCTAACCCTGAAACATCCAACGCGAAAGTTAGAAGAAGACGACAGGCCGATGTTCAAGAAGGAAAACCGGCATTGGATCAAAAAGGTAGACACAGCAACAAAGAAACTAGGCCGCCAACAGAAGACCCACCGCAACACCCAGTAATACCATGCCAACATAATCACATAAACTCAAAATAATTAAGAAAGTCAGCAGTATGGTGTCCATACCACATCATACCGCAGTTGGGACGCATGGATTTGGGGCGTTGGGCTGGGAGTTGGAGAAATTTAAACCACAATTTATATATTTGTCTACAAACAGAAAAGCAAACTGAAGGTGGCTGCAATGAGGGAGACGATGGACTGACTACTGCTAAAGAAATCGGCACAAGATGTGGTCAGGATAGGAAGAAGAATAGGCCAAACGGAATTAAGCCGCCTTGATTTCCGCAAAAGCCGTGAGCCACTCTGACTCAAGGAAATTCGTAATCCTGCAAATCTACTCCTCGTCATGCAGAGTAAGAGGCGTTCTACAACATCTGACGCTCAGGGAAATAAAAATATTCATCGTCTTTGCTTCGCAAGCCATATCAGCCGAAAAACCATGTCTGTCAAGTTTGTAATCATTGGGAGACATTAAGATCCAAACTAATCATAGGCCTACGACTGGCTTTATGAAAGGGTCAAAGACCTCAGCCGTTTATCGTATACCGTCCCAAATTATCTGACAGATGACTATAACCGCATCGACATACTGAAATACGTCTTTGCAGGCTAAAGCGTAGGAGCAGACGCCTTTTGTGAACTGCTAATCATCCACGACACCGGCTGAAGGTGCGTCAGTATTCGAGGCCGCCTATTTGTTACCATACAAGTTAATATTTGACTTATATAACAGTGGACAGTCCGAGACACTCTCATGTCATAAGTGCAGAGAGAACTATCTCGGTCAGAGTTCTAGCCCTTGACGGTTCGGAAAAGCAACGGAGCTTCAAGAAGGAAAAGGTGCCTTTGGGCAGCAGCGTGGTTGTTCGTCCCCAGGGTAGTAAACAAGTAACTAGAGGTCTAAAGAACATTTATTTCCCAGAAGGGAGAATAATGTCATTTGACATGGCTTCTCTCTCTCTCTCGCGATCGAGACGTTGAACTACCTGTCACTTCAACCGTCACGAACAATGATGCGCAACATGTATCCCCACTGAGCGGGCGCAACACGCGTGTCTTGCGCGTGAATTAGTTTATAGTGGCACGTGACTTTCGCAGCATCTACCTCTCCTGGATCCAATGTCGAGAGTGGGTGACGGGCTCGAGCGTAGTAATTGGCAGGACTAAATGGACCCTATACGCGTACCACAGGCACCCCTTGTCCGTGCACGATAGACAAGGTTTTCACAGGGAAGAAGGGACGGTCTGGGCTCCATTTAAGTGGAAACGCCGCACAGGCCACAGCGAGAAGGAGCCATTACAACCTGACCTTCCGTTCTGATTGGAGGCCAGGGTTATCCCGTCAGTTGGCAGCCATCAATGCTAGAAATCTTAGTGTTTCGTGTAGTGTAAACGCTCTTTTGACTGTATATGCTGAGAGGATGTGCCGAAATGCCATGGGGATGGGGTCTCCGGAGTCGGTCTCGCACTTCCCCCCCCTCTCCCATTCACTAGTCTGCTATTCGAGTCGGCTAACCATCTGAAGCGGTGGTCGGACGGAACTATACAGCTAATGTACGAACGCCACACACGACCCGGCTCCAACAATCCATCAATTTTCCACTGACCAATGAG
>CACRXP010000192.1:874211-886550 GCA_902702965.1 Spirometra erinaceieuropaei | reverse complement strand
TTGACTTCTAAACCAACAGGTCGCGAGTTCGAGGCTCGGGTGTTCCACACTTCGGGCTTGGGTATGGCTGGCTGACGACAGCTAATAAGCCAGAAATGGCCATTCCAGTCTCCCTTGTCTTTGTCGGTAATATCATTCTGCCTATATATATATATATATGTTTATATGAATATAAAGAAGATAAGACGAATGTAATCTGTCAAATAAAAATATATGTATAGCAGCGAGGTGGGATGACAGAGAATGCGGGTAGATTGATACAGTACTGTTTCGGGCTTACTGTGCCTTCATTCCGTCAATCATAACCCTGACCACCAGCAGCTGGGACCAGAAACACAAGCATACGCACAGACGTACCTGGCGCAGTTGATCCGCCACTGAGGTCTACCAGATGGGTCATAAGCCCTTCATCGAACCAAAGTTCATCAGTTCCTCGTTACCTGTCATTCTCTGTCTCCGCAGATCGGGTATTTATTCAATCAGGAATGGACGCGTACCGATCTATTGGCTTTATGTATTGCAAATAGAAGCGAAGATTCGAGTCCCCGGACATAAAGGAGAAGAAGAGGCGATCTCGCGAACTATAATTGTATTGTCCTGACGTTTCAAAAACAGACAAGCTTTCATCGTCGGAGGTGAGTATCGCACGGCATCACACAGTATTTATAGGAGGCCACCAACGTGCAAATGTCGCAACCCGACGAGAGACATGCCGATTGACAGCAGTCACTCTCCTTCCCGCTCTGCCCCGGCGACTACAGAGACGATCCCTGTGCGTATGGGGGCCATTAGCGCCAAAACCGATTAGCCACTCCCCCGTATAATTATTAACGTGTTCACATGACTTTTATCTATCCTCCCTCCTATAAATATTGTGTGATGCCGTACGATACTCACCTCCGAAGATGAAAGATTGTCTATTTTGGAAACGTCAGGACAATATAATCATGGTTCCCGAGATCGCCTCTTCTTCTCATATATTTATAATATAGTACTTATATTTATTGGCGTGATATCTGTATTTATATATTCTATGCGTTTATAAATATTTATAATTATACACTTATATTTGTTGAATTGCATAATAACATGCTGTCGAAGTCGAATATGTGCTTTGGGAAATTATTATGCAAATTTTCGTCGCTGGTTCCCCGGGTCGTCCTCAGACACAGACGGAGAGCAAATGCGCCAACACGGTTAACATCTCAAGTGCACTGAAAAAATCGATAATCGTTTGGCGTTCGTGCCAGTTAGCGGACGTCGTGGTTTTCAGTCCGTTCTGATTGGCCTTCGCTTCTTCCATCTCTCCTGGAGATTTCCGTACGCGGCATCCAATTCGATGTGCCGGTTGATGCATGATTCGTGTGAGTGCATGGCCTCGAGGAACTTTCAGCCTTTCTTGGAGGGGTACACAGTGACAATGAGATTGTTCTTCCAAACGAAAATGTTTTCAGTGTCCAGGCTGTGCATGGCTACTTGAGACAGGTGGTCTCACCTCTTCACTGCCATATGATGTTCGTGAATGCGTGTAGAGGCGCATTTTCCAGTCTGACCGCAATAGACGGCATCACATGCACAACAAGGGTATTGAAAACGACTTCTTTCTTGTTCAGATAGTTAACCCTAGCCTTAGGGTGTATGAGCTAAGTGCCCGAAGTAGTCGTCGGTCGGTACGCCACCTGAATTTGGTGTTTCCTCAAGTGTCTTTCAACGAGTTCAGACACATTTTTAATGTAAGGAAGCGTTCGCCAAATTTTTGGTTCGGAAGTCTGATTTGGATAACACTTATTACAGTAGGTATATAATAACGTGTTATTGAGACGCCAGAAAGTATGTAATATCTAATATAATAATATATAAATATATATAAATATAAAAATTTAAAATATATAAATGCAAAATACAAACAGTTTCACGATCTTACTCACTGAACTAAGCTGCTTCCGGCGTCTATGCTCAGAAGTTAAAAGGGTTAGTAGCTTTTATTAGGACATACGGGTTGGCGCTAGTTCGTGCAACTGTTATGCGGTCCTGCACTCAATCAGGACTCGTATTACGTGGACGTTTATCTAACGGACTTGTTTTGATTGAGTGGTGGTATGCGGGTGTTCAGTTCTTCCATGGGGCTCAATGCTAGGGCCTTCGCAAGCAGTGCTGTTTCCATAAACAATAAGTAATCGAAAGGTTCGCAGGAAAATGCAATGACTAGTAGCTGCCGTCTTCAATCACTCCAACGACGAGCGTCATTCGCGGACTGGCCACGAATACTCACAACAGCAGTAGACTGAGGGTCCAACTTTCAAAATAGACGGCCCCGTCAAATCCCCAGGTATACCCTGACGACATTTGGATGTACGGATGCCTGCCGATAGCAAATAAAGCAGAACTAGCGCTTGATTGACCAAGAATCTGGGATGACTGGTACCATTTCCGGGGATGACCATCGCTTACAGAACAATATAAGTCCAAATTAAACGCCCTCTTTCGCATATACAGTAGACTGTATTATACACCCGAGCTTGTCGTCGTCCAGTTGTAAATTTCACAACCAATTTTCAAAGCACTCAAAAAACGGCTACTTACATTGCATACACTTTTATACTTATTTAGATACTTTTACGAAGTGCGTTCGTTAGTTTAGGGGCTCTGTCTTACTAACTATCAGTGAATTACGCTATCCTCACAGTTGTACATGTGGAATTTCTCTACTCTTTGTTGTTCTTGGCAGCCAATGCTGTGCTTTGTATACCACTTCCTGTTTATGTTTTTTTTCTTTGCACGCCTCGAAGCACCTTAGATTCGCGGATACCTAGCCGTATGGATGTTCAAGAGAATGTAACTGTAAACCTATTAGTTATCCCTTATATGCAAAAAATACACAGCATGATTTAAGTACAGCATTTGAAGATGACGAAGTCCTACCGCAACATCGCTTATCCTCCTGGCGCACACTGTCACGTACTCACTGGTGGTGATCCTCTGTTTGACACTTTGACGCTCTTCGAGTCTGGCAAATCTCTGAAAACGGGAGGCTCTGCTCGGCGTTCTGCCAATCACAGCTATCCAAAACGACCAATCAGCACCAAGGTGAATGTGGACACGCTCTCAATCAAGATACTCGGACGTCTGCTCCGGCAACGCTGGATGTGTGAATATCTCGTTTTGCTGCCAACTTGTTCCACCACTGCATTCGTTCTTCCTTCCGTGCGGAATACAATTCCCTCTCGACTGGTGTCTAGCTTATCCTCCCCCTCCTCCTCCTCCTCCTCATCATCATCATATCATTTACAAGGCCCTTGCAATGCATGTGATGCCGTCTATTGCGGCCAGAAAGGAAAATGTGCTTCTACACGCATTCACGAACATCAGTTGGCAATGAAGAGGTGTGACCACCGCGACAGCCCTATAAAGCGACTGGTCTATCCTCTGCACAGCTCTCGTTACAAACTAGACTGATCACACGTTTCTTCAGTTCTTATGGGGACGGCATGCAACCCATCGGTTCGTGAGATGCAAGAACCTTATGCATTCCATCTGAATGGTTGCCTGGGCCCTCTCAGACCGCGTATAGCGTCAAAGAAGGCTAACTTCACGTCGGAAGTCCTAGCTTCAGTACTATCGGCAATGGACTCTATTGAGTCAACTGTCTCTTCATATCCGAGATGGTCGTAGGTTGGCGGGACTGTTTCTCAGAGAAAACCTGGCCTGTAGATTACCTTTATGTTGTGTTACTCGCATATCCACCCTGCGACCCAACCCAGGCAGTCATTTTCTACTCCGAGCAGATATAATTAAGTCAGTCATGGTTTCATGTATTTGGAAGCACTTTGTGGTAACTGTTCGTCACTACAGAGACAATGTTTCACAACCCAAGCAACATGCGACCAGTTCCAGCATAGTAATCCTAAGCTTATGACGCCTGAAACATCAGACCCACGGTTATCATTTTTTACTGATGGAAAATAGTTAATTATTTATAGCACTGTGCACGAATGTTTTCCGCTGGTTAAGAAGGGATAGAACCCTTTTGTCCTTAGCCACTTTGTTTGGAGGAGTTAATTGACTTCGTGCAGACAACTCTCGAATTTCCATAGGGGCTCTATGACGTAAGGTAAGCTCCTATCCAAACACTTTTGCCCTTCATTGGCAAACGAAAAAAACTATTGCAAACCGCGTCGAAATTGATTTGAGCAGTGTGAGATTTGTGCACGTAATTTTCTGTTGCATCTTGTAGGCACGTTAACTGTTGCTTCTCCCGTGAGGGAACGGTGTTGATGGACTCATAAGCCTACACGCACTCCCGAAAACACCGCTTACTGAGCGGGTAGGGGTGGTTAACAAGCTAATGGAGTTTACGACCTAGCTCCATTCTGACTGGTCGATAGCAAAGGCCGTCTCAGACGTAAAAAAAGCATGAGGCGATTAGTCATGAACAAAAGAACCATACAGCAATGGATCAATATGAACGTCCGGTTATCCTCATTCCTGGCTTCTCCAAGTTACCTACAACGTCCTAGTGCAAACTTAGTGGAATCTCCATAGTGAGAGAGGAGAGCCCATTAAGTAAGTAGCTACTCATGCTCTAAAATTTTGACGTCAAAAGAGGAGGGATTTCTGGTTTTCTCAGGTATTTTTGTTCTCAGTTCATTTCAAAAGAAGCGGTTGGTGCCAGCAGGTACTCATATATCTGTTAATCGCATACGGGGCGAAGTTCCTTTTCGCGTACCCTAAACACACACGAAACCCACACAAAATATCCACTCATAATCCACTTTGTTGTGTAAAGGTATCGCAAATGAGATTAAAATTGGCACAGTCGAGGTAGACGGTTTTCTTGAGCCGTGCAGATCGACCCATTTGGTAAGCTAATTTCATCGAGAGATCTCTTGACATTCGATTTTAAGGGCTCTCGGATAAAACGCTGCTCGAATGGCACTAAGTCAATCCATGCGCCACATTGATTAATTGTGTGCGCCTAAAAAGCACGAATTTAAGAAACCCCACATTGATGAATGAGTCAGCGTGTTCCGCTAGCAGCCCGCAAGCACAAAAAGACGAACTTCAACGTAATTAACCCTGTCTAAAGTAAAACATTCGGAATAATTTAATTCTCGAAAGCCCCATCCAGCGGGAAGTACAAGCAGGCTGCTTGAGGTCGTAAATCCAGACAGGAAACCGAAAAACGCATTATCCTGCTATAAAGTTCGAGCAAAGGGTGTGCAACCTACTGTATGTGACCTATCTCCTGAAATCTGATAACGGAAACTGATGAGAGAATTTCTGGACACCTTTAATGTTAAGCATTTTGTTCGCTCATCCACTTCCTTCAATAAGGTGTTCTTTTCTTGTGCAGAAATTGTGTTTACGTAATTATATCAAATAAAATATTAGAAAATTTTAGCGAAAACGGACGTTTGAATATATTCTTGCAATTTCCTGTGCTAATACACTGAAAATCATAAAGTATTCAGCAATATTTCAAGGCCGATGTGAAACTCAACGCAATCCAAAACGAACGAGAAGTATAAGTTAATTTAACGGAAGAAAAGTTCTCTCCATAAACGCAAAATGGTATGTTTACGATCACGCCTGTCAGTTCCATTTAAATTTATTAGGCACCGACCGACCTCATGGCATGTTACCTTATGAAAACTTTTGTTCCTACGAGGTCCCCATTGGTGAAATCAAGCAAAATCCAGCTTCTCTTGTTGAACCCCATCTCATTCACTTCAAACAAATATAAAAACCAGGAATCACGAAAAAACTGTTTTGAGATCTACACCCAAAATGTAGGCAGTTGACAAACCATCATATATGAAATCGCACTAAATATTAAACGATATTTAGACGTATACCTCACTAAAACACTGTGATTGGACGTTACTTTATGTCCACTTTCATATTTACTACGTTTTTGGTATGAGAATACATTCTATACATCTAAAAACGAACCTTGCTTAATTAGAGCCATTTACGACGTTTTCGGGATATTGCGCTTTTCAAAATAAATCGGCATTTTTAACAACGCAACACTGCCTTTAATAGTTCTTTTGTGCTTTAATTCTTTTAAACTTGTACTTAATTAACATAGAACTCGGACGGCTGTAATGGTGTCGTTTTGCGAGTGATTAACAATCATTCGTAAATTTCGACACATTTCATGTGTTAGGTCACTAACTGTACTCTCCGGTCGAGCGGAAAAGGAAAAGGAGACTTTTCTGTGTATGTGAATATAAGAAATTCGGCAGTGTCGCATTCTCACAACATTAACAACAATTCCACTACTGGGGCGTTGCTCCAGTGTACGCTAGTTATAGATCGGCAGTTGTCTTTTACTTTCACTGGTACCGTGAACTAGCTTTGAAAGAACTTTTCGTGCTTCCTCTGAGGCCACTGGGTGGAAGATCTTCAGCAAAAGTCGCCTACTTCTTTTTCTCTTTGATCGCACTCTGACACCATCCCCTTATATGCAGCAAGAAGGTTCCAGCACATGTATTTCGGAAGAAACATGCTACTGAAGTGGCTGTCCCGAAACTTCCTGATCTCGCAGCTGGTAGGGTAAAGGATACTTCAAAAAATGGCCCGCGGATTGTTCGTCGGGTCTGCTAGCATACTCCCGGAGAATCGATCCAGCAGGAAACACGTACTTCGAATGCATGCATTTTTGTCTCTGATAAGGTTGGGTGAGCCAGTCGGTAGGCAGAGAATGCTGCGCGATGCAGTCTAAAGTCTGCTTTCCAAGAACTGCTCGGTTCAGCACCTTCCGGGGGCGATAATCTGATACGTAAGCCTGGTAGGCATCTGGTGGATTACAGGTGAATTACTTAGGAAATTCTGCCTTGACAGTCAACTTACTGTATCAGATTTGGTGGATTCCAGACGTTGCAGTAGGTTGGGCGTGTAACTTGACCCAAATGTGAATAAACTCGTGTCGTCCGGCGGGGCCTCGTAGCTCAAGTGGTTAGAACGTTGGCTGTACTAAAGCCTTCTCCTTACTGTGTGGGTTCGAATCCCACTGAGACGCCGACTTTTTCACAGTTGAATCAATATAAATTATTCAAAATCTGCCAAAACATCTATGAATAAGCTGATACATAATTTGTTATCGAAGGCGCCTCTACAGAGTCAGTCCTCACTGATATGCATTTTCATTTAGAAAAGATTCATTGAGTAGGATTGTAAGACTTATCATCACGCAGCATAATTCGGAAGTAATTCAGTTACCTCAGAATGTCAGCTTTCCAACGAACCTCTTCTCGGCTGCATGCAGAAACTATACTTAGTAAAAAATGACTATATAAGTAGCCTGCATTTTCTCATTGATTTTCGATGCTTTTAAGAATGTAATTATACTTCATAGAAAACATGCATAAAATATTCATTCATTTGTTTATTCGGTAGAAAATTACGTTTTCTTTCAATTTAATGCTCGGAGAAACGGTTTAATTAGGTTTTAAAAAGTTTCCAATCCTGAAATTTTTTAATACCGTTAAATGCCCGTTCATAAAACGTCATATGTCTGTATTTACCATTGTGGCTTGTAAAGTTAACAATGTGGATCAAATCCAATGCTGAATTTTATGAATCCCATATGGTCTCCCCTCTATAGCGTAGCGCAGTGTGTGGTTTTCCGTATGCGGAAAATACATGGCTTGTAGATCGGAAAGCCTGAATGCAGGTGCGACGGCAGAACGAGTTCAAAACTATGCAGGAATTGGAAAAGGTTTTGTAAACAGAATATTGCCCTTCCTTCGAGTATAAAGTTGGAAGAAGACGTCATGTCCTACTTAATAGGCAAAAGAATGAATATTTTATACATGTTTTCTATGAAGTATAATTACATTTTTAAGGGCATCGAAAATCAACGAGAAAAATGCATGCCACTTAAGTAGTCATTTTTTACGAAGTATCATTTCTGCATGCAGCCGAGAAGAAGTTTGTTGGAAAGCCGACATCCTGAGGTAACTGAAATATTATAGAATTATGTTGCAGGCCAACTAGTTTTACAACCCTACTCAATGAATCTTTTCTAAACGAATATGCATTTCGGAATTTCGGTTGACATTTCATGAGTCAGCCCGCCTACTGAGAGTTGGAACTGCCTGCTTGCTGTCAACCTACTTTTGCACTCTCTCGCCAAAGAATGACTGTCCTCTCAACTCTGTCACCCTGACTTCTAATTTGCGAACCCACTTTGTCTTGAACCGTATCTCCGACTGTGACACGTTACATGATCGCTTTCGTGGACACAACTAGCAGGTATCAGTAGGGCTGACGACACAGACAAGAACTACCTGCCACGATGCAAGAGGTGACCCATTTATTTCCACGAGTCTCCGTTGCAATCTTGGAGCGTCAGCTGTTAGCACACGGGATATGATAAATGGCATTGGTTATTTACTCTTTGGGTATGGGGTCCTTTACTCGGCATAATGTTGCTCGTAAGGAGGAAGCGGGCTTGTGGGCTAGGGAGATGCCAAAGCGCATTAATCATCGGGAAATGGTTGCAGAAATTCCTTAAATGTAATTGTCTCTGACGATTGAAACATTTTTTTGCAAACCTGGTAGGATATCCGCTGGAACGGAATAGCCGCTAGAAGCAGGTCACTTCTTTCTCCAGTAAGATATCGCTGCGGAATGACGAAAGAACCGGCGGAAAAGGGTCAGGACACAGCTTCTTTTATAGGCCGCGGGGCGGTTGTTTTCGTAGTTAAGGGTGATTTCGACAACAGTCTGATGGACGCCTGTTGTAAGTTTGCCATAATTGAGTCTTTGTATACAGCGCGTGACCGATCTCATGAAACGTTTGCGGAAATTCTGAAATGCGTTTTCACTTAGTAAGGATTACCTAGGTGAGGTTGTAATACTGATCATCATGCAGCATAGTATATCGAACTCGACAAGATGTCGGCTTTTGAATGTACCTCTTTTTGACCTCCTGCAGAAATCGCACTTGGCAATAAGTGACTGCTTAAGTAGCATGCATTTCCCACATTGATTTCGATGTTCTTGTAAATTTAAATATATTTCATAGAAAACATGCACAAAAATACACTTTCTTTTACTCTTTTTGTATAAAGTCACGTTTTTCTCGTATTTTATACCAGAAGAAAGTATATATTTGGGTTTTAGAAGACTTTTTAATTATTGGATTTTTTCAGACAGTGCGATGTCGATATATACAGCATCGCACATGTTAGTTTATCAATGCTCTCATGATATTTACATCATAGCCCGCTTCCACTGCCGAATTCTATGAACTCTACATTGTATCTTCTTAAAGGCATAGATCTCCCTTACGCGAAAGGCATGCGCCTTGCAGACTCAAATCGCTAAAAGCCAATGCGATGGCAGATCAGGCTCAAAATCATTCGGGAATTGGTTAACTTTTTCAAAACCTAAATATACACTTTTTAGAATGTAAAATGTGGAGACAATGCGACTTTCTACCAAAAGAGTGAAAGAAAGCGTATTAATGTGCATGCTTTCTATAAAGTACATTTGAATTTATAAGACCATCGGAAATCAATAGAAAAAACGCCGATTTCGAATGTGATTGGCTGTCAACGACTTGACTGCTTTTAATTAACTCATAGATATTTTGGCAGATTTTGAATAATTCATCTTGACCCAACTGTGAAAAACCCAGCGCCTCGGTTTGATTCGAACCCACGCAGTAAGGGGAAGGCTTTAGTACAGCCAACGCTCTAACCACTTGAGCTACGAGACTCCGCAGGTCGTGGGCCTAGTAGTCATCTGGTGGATTCTAGGCTAATTACTTAGGAAATCCTGCTTGGGCAGTCGACTTACTGTATCATATTTGGTGGATTCTAGACGTTGTAGTAGGTTGGGCGGGTAACTTGACCCAAATGTGACTAAACTTGCGTCGTCCTGTGGGGCCTCGTAACTCAAGTGGTTAGAGCGTTGGCTGTACTAAAGCCTTCCCCTTACTGCGTGGGTTCGAATCGCATCGAGGCGCCGAGTTTTTCATAGTTGGGTCAATATGAATTTTAATTAACTGACATTCCCAGAGACCTCTCACTACGATTCAGTGAGCTGCTAGGCTAGGTTCAGACCTCAGTGTCCTGCAGTTCTTTGCTGAATCTCCGCAGTCGGCGAAGGGTGCTGCGTGCTTCGCTGAAAATTTTCAGCTTTGGCAAGAATAGGGAAAAATGCTTGCAGATCCAGCGGAAGGTGAGACGTCAGTGGGCGTAGGGATTTATGAGCCACCGTGTCTGCTAACAACGGTCTAACGACTGCTCGTGACAGTAAACATAAAGCCGGGCTGCTGTGTGCTCCCCTGGCTGTGTCAGTTTGCCGAACAGTATTTTCCTCATTTATTTGATAACATTAGACCTCCACTTCATTATCCTCTCTTGAGACATTACATTCCACACTCAGACCAGGAGCGGGGCGTGGCCATACGGGGCTGCAATTCCTCCATCCCACTCAACAGTCAGGAACGTCATGCCAGCTATTTGGCAATTATCATTGTTCACTTAGTGTTACCTTAATTTATAGCACTGTAGACTTCTTCATATTTACTCCTGTCCATCCTTCCTCAGTACCTCTGTTCGCTGTTTGATTGCTTTGGCATCATTTCCGAATTATATTGCATAATGTCAGCTTTAACCTCAGTAGCACAGTTCCCCAGATTCAGAGCATGACGGTTATGAAATAAAGAACAGGCATCAGGCAGTTTTCTGCGTCATACAGTGGACTCACTGACTATTCTCAGGCTGTCATCCTTGCCAAGTCTGACCAGCCAATCCTGGCCAGAGGACTGGCGATTGGTTCAGGCTGCATTTCCGATTACCGACCTTAGAGACCTTGTTTATGTCGGTAATGCCGTTCTGCTTATATTATAAGTCGCTATGCGGCTGCTGGTTGGGCTCGAGAGAGGCTCCGTAAGGCACGACGGAACGAGTGATTCCCGTAAGAACGATTGGTGAGCGCCCCTCTACCATTGTATATTCCCGATCGAAACCGACAGGACAACCGGCCGATGGCCCAGTGGTTAGAGCCGTTGAACTTCTAACTCACAGGTTGCGAGTTCGAGCCCCAGGTGTTCCACACTTCGGGGTTGGGTAAGACTGTCTGACGACGTCTAATAAGCCAGAAATGGCCACTTCAGTCTCCCTTGTCTTTGTCGGTTATACTTTTTTATCGATCTCTCCTTCTAGCATGAGCGCTTGGTCTCTCGATATCTTTGTCAAGCAGTCTTCCACCCCTCATTTATCTATCTTTTATCTTTTTATTACTACTGAACCCTCCTTCATCACGAAGACTACTTAGTCGATAGGATGTGCCTCCATGTCCTCTAATAATAGAGCAGTTCCTCTTGGAAATGTGAAATTTACTTGAAAAACAATTAGAAGGACCGCGGATAAAAGGAACTGATGGCGCAGATGTAGGGGAAATAAAAGGTAGGACTCTGATGAAGCGTATCATACCGTATACTAATGAAGGGAAGAGAGAGAGGCAAAATGACAGAATTCCGAAGCTGGTTTGCATAAATCTGCGCGATCAGCATGGAGGCTGATTGTGACAATGGTGATGTCTTCGATGCCGAACTTATGGGGCGCTCCGAGAACTCAAAGGATGGCCCCTCAGCTTGTCTGAAGGCAGCCGAAGGTTTCCAAGGTCACTCCCTCTACCTCTGATTGGCTTAGGTAGTGTGCACGTTTGTTTTTCTCAGAAGAGCTCGTCTTCGCGCCTGTTCTCGTAGACGTGCATGAATGTGATAGTTAAGGACGTTAAGGGGGCCGGTATCAGTGGGCTGCAGAAGAACTGGAAGGAGCACAGCGAAGAGAGTGCAGCCGACAGTGAGAAAGCAGAAGACAAAGAGAAGCAGTTTCATGCCCAGAGACATGGCTGAATCATTGTAATTCATAGAAATGGAGCCTGCAGAGCCTGAAGAAGGAAAGAGGTAGAATAGAGGGATTGAAAGCAGCGAGTTATGGTAAAGCAGTTCAGATGAGTAGAAAGTAGCGAAGCTCATTGAAGGAATTTTTAATGGGGAATTAAGGGTTGATGCGATTCCTCACAGACCACGCCGCGTTAGCACTGATCATTGAACACGGAATAGAAGGCTTCACCGTCCCACCACCTATGAAGGCCCACGCAGGACATAATCACAGGGGTAAATGGAGTGTCCAACTCCAATAACCGGCCGCAATGAAGATGCTATGGACCAAAACGGGGCCCGTTTGGCCCCGGGGCGAGTTTATCTAGTTGTGCCAAGTCCGCGGAAGCCCACCATTACTGTCCTACATGCGTGGGAGGAACGCCTCAAACATGGGCTTTCAGCCGCCGTCACCCACTGCGTCTGACGTCTCG
>CACRXP010000192.1:854279-873574 GCA_902702965.1 Spirometra erinaceieuropaei | reverse complement strand
ATCCGAGTCAAGTCGACTGAGAATAACAGCGGGCGCGTAAAGTCTTCATTCTATGGGCCTTCTATGCCTGTTCGGCGCCGATGAGGCCTACTGCAACAAAACAGACTGTTTTTGGAGGTGCATGATACTCGCAAGTAAGCATACCAAGAGGAGCCAGAAACAGTTCCGAACGGCTTCAGGAGCACGCTGTCAGAACTTCATCCCGAACGACCGGTAAAACCCGCCACACTGACGGCCGAAAAGAAAACTCTGTTCCTTAAAGCCCCTTTTCAAGGGGACTCTGCGAGTGAACTCCTAAAGAGACGTTTTGACCAAGCTGTTTAGCGAACCTTCCCAGCGGTAACGGTCCAAGTATCCTTCTCTACTAACCCTATTTTACGCGGAGAAGGTAAGGATAAGTTGCCACCGCAGACCACTTCAATGTGCATCTATTCCCTCTTTTGCTCCTGTGGAGCAGGTTATATTGGTCGCACAAGTCGGCGCTTATCCAAGAGAATGCGGGAACACCTCCCGACGTGGCTGGGGAAAGGCGAAACTAGGAGCATAAGCAGCGCCATTCTCGCGCATGTTGTCGACTCGGGACATCATGTAGACCCCAATGAAGCGTTTGGTGTGATCTCTAAGGTCCCATATGGGACAGCGCCTGTTAGCAACAGCAGAAGCGGCCGCCATTAGGTTACGAAAGCCAATCTTATGCGCGCAGAAGAACCACGTTCAAGCCCTGCGCCTACAGTGATCGAAGGTCGACTAACGCTACAACTCTCCCGCGCCCTTCCGCTCTCACCCCGCACCTGACACTGACTGCTATTACCCCCCCCCCTCCCCCACATTCCCACACCTAGCGAACTTTAACCGATTTATCTTATCACTGACGTGTTTTACTTCTACCCCATTCCCATATAATTGTACTGGCCCGACGAGAATTTATCGAAAGCTACGAATGCTCGCCACCGCATCTTCTGATTACTGCTATGGGAATTTTCGTAAATTCTCCTTTTTGTTGCCTGCGGATGACTGACTGCTCATCTCTGCAATCCGCGTGCTATCGGAATGCCCGGCGGAAGTTGCAACTGGTGGAGCTGCAAAGCCTCAAATCCTTACACTTGTTCTCAGACTACTTTTGAAAACACGTAAGGAGGGAAGCAGTTCACTAAAAATGCATAGACTTACCCGAGAGCGTGAATTTAATTGAGGTTGTATTTATGGTTTGTCGGGTACCTACTTCGAACCTCGCGGCACACTTTATATTGACAGTAGACCCCGCGGCAAATTCGGAGTCAAAATCAGATGCTAATAACACATTTTTCTCTATGACGTGCTTTTTTCCGCCGTCGTCGGTAATGGTCCAGGTAATGTTCACCAAAGCCGGGGGATATCCATTCGTAACGCAAAAAATGGGATCGTCCATCTCGGGGTCTTCGGGGATAATTTCTATCAGAGTTGGTGGTGCTATAAAAGACCAGTAATCGTACTTGGTGAAACAGGACTTCCGGGAAATGCTAGTAAAATATAAAGGGCATATTTTTACGACTCCAAGCGCAACCATACAGGAATCTTGGCAAATGGTTCAGCTAACTTTTATGTCTCTTGGGTTGGCATTAAAACCTGTACCTCGTTTTCAACAACCACTTCGCCGATAACTGATCTAGTAACCATTCTGTGACGCTGTTCTCCACGGATAGATATAATTGCCGATGTTTTTTTCTTCATTCTAATATAACTATTTATATCACATCCACTGCTACCATGACAGTTCGACTGTGGCTAACGACAGTGCCCACCGTGTGACTCACAACAGGGCGGGCACAGGGAGAGTAAATTGGGTTATAGTGGTAGCAGGCTTGCGTAGCACCTACCGAACTGTCTACTCCCTCAAACCCCCGAGCCCGATGTCAAGGCTGAGTCCAGAAGACCGGAGGTAGGGTCGGCCACAGTTACTGACGAAGCCAAACAGCCCGTCTACGCGTGCCATACACACGCCCTGCCTGCGCACGATGGACCGGGTTTCCACAGAAACGAGAAGGAAAACGGCTTGAATCCCAACTGGGTGGGTGTGCCATAGAGGTTATGAAAACTATCGTGAAGAAGGATGCACGATCGCTGGGACAAGAGTTTTATTCGCCTGACGTTTCGGATTACCGCTAGAATCC
Organism: Spirometra erinaceieuropaei; assembly: GCA_902702965.1. NCBI lineage: Eukaryota > Metazoa > Platyhelminthes > Cestoda > Diphyllobothriidea > Diphyllobothriidae > Spirometra > Spirometra erinaceieuropaei. The sequence goes on along the minus strand of CACRXP010000192.1, from coordinate 871,424 downwards.
ATCATCAGAGACAAAAGCAGATGCGGGTTGCTCATGCACAAGGGACCGCGGTATCTATAGGATGCAGTCGCCATACTACCGCGGCTCCCCCCTTCACCAGGATCGTTGCACTTGGTGTGCTGACTGTTTGATGGCCGATATTCGCGCCGTTTCTTGCTGCAATTTCACCACGGGTGTTGGAGGTTGGTGTGATGATTGATCGACCATCTGACCCACCAACCCTGGCGTTGGGAACAGTGTTCACTTGTGTGCTCCCCGCGTGCCTAATTACTCCGCCTAGGCGAAGCCTCATCACCGAGTAAAGAAGGGGAAGTTCATTGCGCTTGTTAATGGACTGGGGACCAGTGAATCATGACTCAAGCAGCTGGCGGCTCACGCGGCTGTCACCACTTGCGTGAATTTCGGCCGGATCTCGTCGAATGAGCCGCAACTTGAGGGTTGGCGTCATTTTTTCGCACCATGAAAACCATTACAGCTACTACAACTACAACAACTGCCAGCTTTATTTCGGCCTGCTTTGTAGTTGCTAATGTGTCGCCGATGTTTCATTGTTTTAGCATTTTTGCTTGCATCAAGCCTCTGACAACTAACAACCTAGGGGATTATTTCACTTTTATCAGCTTAAGTGAGGGCAGTTTTTTACAACATTTAACACAGGGACTGACTCAGTTGAATCGCCTCAGATGAAGTCAATTTGATTTTCTCGGAAATCCATTTCTTGTATGCCCACTAGACTCAGTTACGTTACGATACGCCTAGAGAACCTAGTATGATAAGTGTCTCATTGACTGGTCTAAATATATAAGCTTTCCTGCGCAATTCACTCTCATTTTCTAGTGAAAGTTCACAGTTTGGGAGATAGAAACTAAAAATCACTGGTGTTTGCTCCGACCGTCTTTTTCTTCAGCTCCGTTATTGAACTGGACGTGCACAGATGTTACTACCAGCTAACGAAAGCAATTCAGTCGAGAGTAGAAAATAACTGCCAATCTATTCCTTGCATCCTAATTGGTTCGCTCAAGGTCAGTGTAACAAGTGAAAATGTGTGAAAGGCGGTAGTCAGAACAACTTACTGCATATGCTTAGGCTAACCAGTTGGGTAACGGACTTATAAGACCCCTCATATATGCAGGCAACCAGTGCCTTTCCTCCTGTATTCGACCTCGTTTTAATAGACTTCTCTGCGACTGCCATTCCGGGTAGGCCTTTCAGGATGTGCATCGTGGGCTCTTTCGTCGCGGATGAGATTCGAGGCACCATACTGCAGTAAAAATCCTCACCAGCCACCAACCATACTTCCGTCCCCTTGGGCTCCTCGGGTATTTCGTCTGTAAAGAGAATGCATTCCATAGGCAGAATGTTATTGCCGACAAAGACAAGTGAGACTGGGATGGCCATTTTTGGCCCATCAGCCGTCGTCAGCCAGCCATACCTAGCCCCGAAGTTTGGAACACCTGGAGCTCGTTTCCGCGACCTGTTAATTAGAAGTCCAACGCCCATAACCACTGATCCACGGGCTCGATGTCCTGTCGGTTGCGATCGGGAATATACAATGATAGAGGGGCGTTCACCGATCGTTTTTACGGAACTCTCTCGTCCCGTTATGCCTTACGGGCTCTCACTCACGCCCAACCAGCAGCCGCACAGCGGTACATGATATAGGCAGCATTGTATTATTGACAAAGACAAGGGGGACAGGAATGGCCGTTTCTGGCTTATTAACAGTCCTCAGCCAGTCATACCTGACCGCGAAGTTTGGAACATCTAGGGCTCGAGCTGTCAATCTGTCATCTCAAGTGGATCCGCTCAACATAATACGGCAATTTATTTCCTAACTTGCGGTGATAAGAGAGTGTCATTAGGATAGCTAGTTTCAAGATAGTTTCTTAACCTCCTCACAACCCACCCCCCTTAACTATTAACTGTCCTCAGTTTTGTTCCCTTCTCAGGCCCATAACTGTCTCTAACTCCCATTTTGCTTATTTGAACTCCTAAACGAAATCATCACCCGTCGCAAAACTGAAACGACGAAAGAAGGGGAGGATTTTCGACTAAGAATGAATGGCCATCTGTCAGAGAGCGTATGCGAACCAGAAGTGTTCAGCGAAGGTTGCAAACCTGCCCTCGAAAATCCTTACATCAACGGGAGAGAATGTGCTTTCTAAGGAAATGAAGTGTAACCTTTTCGATTCAAATTACTTAGACTTCCTTGAAAACTTTGAATCCATCACATCAACAGCAAACCACGCGGAAGAGGAACGGTTTATAATCCGAAACACAACTGTACACGCCACAAAAGATCGAAATCAGTTTAAGGTACAATCACCTGAAAGACAGAAAAGGTTAGAGACCCTGAGAACTGACAAGAACATTTTCCTTCCCCTTGTGACAAAGATGGCTTAATAACGATTTTGAACAATGGGGACTACAATGCGAAGATGTCATCATTCTTAAAGGGTAGATCGACTTATAAAAACATTTCCTACGAACCATACCAAGGCGCAGAACTCACTTATTGGTAAATTGTTGATGCGCATTACGGGAAAAAAGCAAATGTCAGGAGCTATTGCAAAATCTCTCAAACAAACCGAACTCATCATCGCTATGATCTATGGACGACGTAAAGTCCACGAAGTTAAAATCCTTTTGCGACCGATAGCATCGTTAATATCTGCACCTCACTACAAAATCCCCAAGTGGTTATTCTACGAGCTCCATCCATTTACGAGGCGTTGTGAAACTCTGATTAAGGACTCTACAGAGGCTCAAAAAGAATTGGAAGTAGTCACAGTTTCTGCCGACGCTTTACGTCCATAACACTGGATTTGGCAAATCAATTCACAGAGGATCGCTTTAAGTCTTTTTACACGGATGTCCCCAGTACTGTTTTGCTCTAACTCACAGACCTGTGTTTGTACACCAACTTTCCGGCCGGCCAACACTATTACCAGCAACTGAAGGGAGCCCAATGGGGTTACTTATCTCTGGCTTTCTCGCCAAGATCACAATGCGGAAACTAGCGTCCAAGACTCTTCCGTTAGTTAGTCCTGAACTGTGGCTGCAATGAATGGACAATACATTTGTGATCGTTAAAATGATTAACTGGAAATACTCAACAACACCATCAAATCAGCAATTCCGGAGATTAAATTCACCCTCGAGAAGAAATTTGACGAAAATCTCCCATTTACAGATATTCTCGTACAGCAAAGGACTGACGGAACATCGCGCACTTAGGTGAAAATCATTCTTTACCATGAAAGCAACCACCCTACCTCTCACAAACGGACTACGGTCAGCAGTCAGCATAGTCGAATGAAAACACACTATTCTGACGAAGAAGGCCACCAAACAAACTAAATTGCTTACGGAAATTATTTTTTCGGGTGCGTGAGACGGACACAGCCAAAGGAAGCAGAACAAGGTACTTCCATTCAGGCACCCGGTCAGATACTTGACGAACCCTCCTTGGATCAAAAATGTGTCTGAACTCGTTGGAAGAAAACGCCAAATTCTAATGGCACACAAACTGACGACGATATTACGCGCTCGGCTGATACACTACAAGGCTTGGGTTGACTACTTGGATAAAAATAAAGTCGTCTGCACGATCCTGTGTACGACCTATAATGCAGTTTACTGTGGTCAAACGGGAAAGTCCGTCTTCACACGCATTCACGAACACCAGTTGACAGTAAAGAGGCGAGATCGCTTGCATATTCTGGACACGGGGCAAACAGTTTCTTGGGACAAAACTCATGTTGTCGTCGGTACCTGTAATCCTAAGAACGACCAAGAGTGCCTCAAGGCCAGACACTCAGATGAATCTTGCATTAACCGGCATATCGAGTTTGGTGTCGCGTACAAAATTATCAAGGAGAAATGGAAAAGACGCGAGGCAATCAGGACAGAGTGACACATATGGCGCCGCTCACGGACGCAAACGCCAAGCAAATTAGGATTTTTAAGTGCGCTTAAGATGCTAACCTCTGCTTTCACATCTACACTCCGTATGCATCAAACGACGATATGGGGAACTAGCATCAAAAGTTTGCGCAAAAAGTTCCCCTTCCCAGCGAAATATCTAGACTTCAACGCATATTTCTCCGGATGTCTACCTTCTAATTCTTATGCATATATCAAGGGGGAGACGACAGAGTCTAGGGTGTAGATTGGTATAAAACTGTTTCAGGTTTGTAAGTAGCTCACTAAAAGAGCAATAGGCCAGATGTCGACATTTGCTTCACGGTCGTTGCCGATCGTCAGTACGCCATAGGCCTTATAAAGTGGGGTATGTGAACATGCCAAGGAAGCGCACGGCCCTCACTGTTGTGATTAGAGTCTCACTCGATCCAACTATGTCGGTCCGGGAGCTTGCTACTGGAGACAGCGAACGCCGCGTCACGTGGTACACGCCACAAACGATACCTGGACAGCGTTTGGCCTGTTGCACCCTCAATGAATTGTTTACGTATTATATATGCATATGGACATTGATGCAGAATAGCATTACCGACAAAAATAAGGCAGGCTGAAATAGCCATTTCTGGCGGGACTCGAGAGAGAACTCCAAAGCATAACGGGACAAGTGAGTTTAGTAACGCCATCGGTGAGCCGCCCTCTAACATTATATATGTATACACATGCACATATATGGACAGAAAAAAGGCGTGCAGACCTCTGGGGAGGATGATTAAGTCATCTGATGTTTCACACTCATACGTGAGCGCATCATCTGAGATAATTCCTTCTTACTCACTCTCGATAGGCCTATCATTCTTCCTTCCCAATTGTCCTCCTTTCTTGCACAAGTGGTGTCTGACGATCACCAATGGCGCTGGTAGGTGGATCCTCTGATTGATCGAATTGCCTTTGAATGGTCAGGTCTTGATTATCTCTCCCATCGCTTTGCTTTCGGCTCGACCGAGTACTTGTGCACTGTCGAAGGCTCATTGGCGGTTAGTTTTGAGGCTGTGCGAGGTTGCGTGTGGTTTTACAACTTCTCGCTTTACGGCTAGACCATGCTCGTGCGTGCGCGATCTTAGCCGTTTGTCGGCCATGCCGCAGTAATTGGACGGACAGTCTAGATAACTGACGCGGTAAACAACTCCTGACGGACAACCGTGATCTTGAACAAGTAAGAGTACATAGTAGAAGTTCAGGAGTTACTAGACGAGAGCCTCTCATCGGACGTCGTCAACTCTGGTCCCATGAAAAAAAATGATGTGGAAAATCAGCAAGGGCCTGAATCTAACGAGGAAGCCACAGACAGTTTTTGGGAACGATTGACGACAGATGAAACCGCAGGATGCTTTTATAGCACGCTTCTATGATCTATAAATCATCCTCAGGCCAAACCTTCCATTGCAGCCAATTATGGGAGTGAAAATGTCGAGAGAGAAAGAGCCCTAAGGCATCAAGGAACAAGTGAGTTCCGTAAAAACGATCGATGGGCACCCCTCTACTATTGTATATTCCAAATCGCAACTGAAAGGACAACCAGCCCGTGTCTCAGTGGTAAAAGGCGTTTGACTCTTAACCATGACGGTCACGGGACTGAACCCCAGGTGCTCCACACTTCGGGATTGGGTGTGACTGGCTGACGACAACTACTGGGTCAGAAATGGCCATTCCAGTCTCCCTTGTCTCTTTCGATAGTAAAATTTTGCGCATATCATTCTAGAAATACATTTAATATTTCTTGCTCGACATAAATAGATAGATGCAGTTTTTGGATTTGTACATCTGTGGGAGTGGTCACACAAGTGAAAGAATTGTCATTCCTACTGCTCTTTTAGTACCCTTTTACTGGGTTCATTTTGGCAGCCATTATCATTATCCATAGGTGTTTTGGCAGATTTTGAATAATTCATATTGACCCAACTGTGAAAAACTCGGCGCCTCGGTGGGATTCGAACTCACGCAGTAAGGGGAAGGCTTTAGTACAGCCAACGCTCTAACCACTTGAACTACGAGGTCCCGCCGGACGACACGAGTTTAATCACATTTGGGTCAAGTTACCCGCCCAACCCACTGCAACGTCTGGAATCCACCAAATCTGATACAGTAAGTTGACTGCCCAAGCAGGATTTCCTAAGTAATTCGCCTAGAATCCACTAGATGACTACTGGGCTCACGTAATTCACATGTGTTTTGGCAGATTCTGAATAGTTCATATTTCCAACCAGCTGACACTATCGACCCTATTTATGCAGGTGCAACCCGTGAAACCGCACAATTGAAGTTTTACTGGGTATTATGACGAACATAGAGCGTTGTCACTTTGTTTATTAGATTAGTTTAGGCGCATTGCGATAGAGATCGCAAATCAGTCTCTATCTGCAATCGACCGCGAGGGGATACGGAGATAAACACTGCCGAATGAGTCGTTAGCGAGTAATTTTACTATTAGTAACGTCACCCTGAGGCTTACTAATAACAATATAATTATGCTTTGAGGGTTTCAAAACTACAAGCCATGTATTTTTCGCGTACGGAAAAACCACACATTTCTCTAGGGCATTAAGAGGAGACCATATGGGGTTCATAAAATTTAGCAATGGATTTGAGCTATATCGTTAACTTAACAAGCAACATTAGTAAATACAGAGACACGATAGTTTATGAACGGGCATTTCACGGTATTCTTAAATCTCATAATTGGAAACTTTTAAAAAGGAGTTATACTCATCCTTCGAGTATAAAATTGGAAGAAGACGTGATTTTCTATCGAAGAAGTAAAAGGATTAATATTGTTGTGCATGGTTTCCATGCGATACAATTGAATTTTTAAGTGCATCGAAAATCCGGGAGAAAATTCATGCTAAATACGTAGTCATTTTTCACAGAGTGCGGTTCTTGCATGCAGTTGGAAAGATTTTCGTTCGAAAACCGACATCTAGCAGTAACTGAATCATTATAGAATTATGCTGCACGATGATAAGTTTCAAAACTCTGTTTACGTAATCTTTTCGAAACGAAAACGCATTTCGGAATTTTGGTCAACATTTCATGAGTTATCGCACCTACTGTATTGGTCAAACACTAAAAAGTGTCAATATATGACTGTCAAGACTACGCACGGAGAGAATTTGCCATTCTCCTTTCTGAGCGTAATTGGGAAAAAATCATGATCAAACAATTTTCAAGGAGAAAACTGACCAGCGAACTTCATCGTTTTCTAAGACGTGGGTTGACCGCAAGTTCTCTTTCTGGAATAGCATTTCCTTTTGCGATAAAAATGATCAGATGGCAAGAATTTTCCAAAAGAACAAACTGCACCGTTGGAAACCTTCAAGAACTGGCCATGGCCGACGGTATGGTTGGCCATCAAATCCAATCCAGTGGTTGACAGCAGACATCACCAGAAGCAGGATGTTCTTGGACGTCATGAGGGACGTCTTCGGCCACAACGACATTCAGTGACGTCAAATGGACAGCATACCTTAACATGATAATGTTCCTCTCTACCGCTCTAATGAGGTATAAATCTAATAGCAACAACGAAAACATCCTTACCGCCTGCGACCTCCAAACTATTCTATTTCTGCCAACAGTCCGAATATTAATCCCATCGAAAGGCATATTGCTCTTGTCAAAAGGAAATAGTGCTAAGCAACGGTAAATCTTTTCATGCGGAGGAAGTCTGGTTTTGTACTTACCACTCACATAAATCAAACCACTACAGACAGTTTGGCCACTTCTATGTATGACAGACTTAGTAATGTATTGCATGCGTACGGGCAGTCCACAAAGAGCGGATTTCAGTATTTGTTTAACTGGCAAAGATCTAGCAATTGAGTACAGAGAAAATAAACCACAAGGACTCCTGTAAGAGGGGAAAGATGATAATATTAGCTAACTCAGTAGGGCAGCTGAACGAGGCATTAATCAGAGTCTGTGGAAGGCATTGAGAGTACTCGCATTTCTGGCGTGTCTGTTTCATTACTCCCACGAGTTGCAGGAACAAACGGGCAATTTGAAAGATGCCGTTCAAGAGCCCGTCAACGGGAAGAAAACAGAAGATCCATGGTTACTAGTTAATAATGACCGGATGGGATAAGACCGTATGCGGTAGACAGTTAATCTTGAACTCTATTTTAAGTCCTAAACCTTAAATGCTGGCACCAACCACAAACTCTGAACACCAGACCTACAGCGAAATTCCCCAGCAAACGCTCTGTCACGATACATTATGGTGTAACAGGCCTACCTAAACCAAATAAGTAGGTATGTTTTTGTAATGGAAACATAACCTCGCACATTTGGTCCTTGTCGTTTTTACTTTCCATTACATTCACATATTGACACGGCCGTCTGTTATGTTAAAAAAAGGATTTTTGTGTGATTCACCTACTTCTCTGTATTTTTTACACTGATGATGCGGCAGTGTAGGGGGTGTGACGGGGACGTGCAACCTCAAAGCACAAAGTATACGCTTCTGAGACACGGTACGAGATTTTACTTAAGTCTCGCATCTTAAATCTCCTGAGTGATATTTGAACGAACCGGACTCACGGTAAGATCATTTCGAATGGGGAGGAGCGCGAACGACTAGTTACATCCTCTCATAATTTTCGGAGGACTGTCATTTCAGACGAGGGAATGTTGGGTGAGGACGATAGTGCAGCTTAGTGCATCTGTGCAGAGGTGCAGACTAACTTGCCCTTAATTATCTGCTCACTTTTTAACTGTTATGTTTGTTTTGATTAACGGACACAAACCCACAGGAGTTTCCCCGTGTTGCACGTGTGCTGAATGTTGAGGTCATCTGATATTTGATTATTAATTCTCACAGTAATCCCGACTCTTCCTGTCCTTGGTAGTTCGGGGCTTGCTGATAGGGCCGTTCGAGTTTCCTACACATAAACTCTTTTTAGTGAAGGTCCCAGGTGCGGGTCTCATGTCCAAAGCAAGCTTAAAACTACGGTGAATCCCAACTTCTGCACAGATTGAATTGTTTGATCCTGGAGATTTGTGCAACTGGACACAGTCCGCAGGAATTATGGACGGCCGCCATCGTGCCGAATCCGCAGTGCACAGACAGACACACCCCCCTCTCACCACTGCTGAAAAAATCGTCCATCGCATCCATTTTACTCGGTTGCCCATGCAACTGGCACATGGACGGCTTCCAGAGACTCCATATGGATTATGTAATGACTTGTAACCACCGACATAAACATCCCAGCATGGCAACTACGGAAGAAATATCGTGAAACTTGAGCCAGTCTACGAACAACCTACGCCGAACCCACAAACACCTTCAAAACTGTGACTGAAGACGAATTCTGAAAAAGCGTTGATCAGATTTGGACTAGGCGAATGGTTAATGCTAATAGCCTGAAAAGTCCATGACGGTAGGATAGTACGCGACACAGACAATGATCTGTCTCTAACATCTTCGCGATGTTAAGTTGGCTGCATCAGAGTTAAACACTTAATCCAATCCTCTTTGACTTCATTTATATTCCACAATGCTGATTGGCGTTTGTGTGAGGGGTCACCTAGGATTGAGATCAGCCACCGAATCGGGGAAGCTTTTTAACGTTTGAGATATGCAAACGATGACGAGAGCCTACGTAATCCGGATAGATAACTTTGTTAGCCGAATGGGGCATATAGTTGCAGAGGAATGATCGGACTATGACAAGACAACCCTGACATGGTGTTGTCCAATTTTGTTTGTGTTTCTGTCCATCCCCTCTGCGCTATCGTGTCTTGCACTGGCCTCATGGGGAATGATCGGAGACGCACGTTTTGTCAACTTCTGCCTTCCCATTTTACACATTGAGAGAGAGAGAACTGCGCTGTATTTTGAAAGTACCTTTCAAAATTTTCAGCAAAAATGTCCTTCATTTGCCATGGATAAGTGTGGATACGCGAGATGAATCAGTCTGAGAGATTACAAAAGGGACATTTCAGCGGCAAACTGCAGCCGCCGACATCATTGACAATCATCGGTGGATTAGATGCAAAATTTATGCCACATTTTGTTTTCTTCGAAACGGCGCTAGCGCAGAGTACATATGGCCCAATAATTGTACTTTAGGCATACATTGAGGATAAGGATCAGTAGACTGTAGATCGTGTCATATGGAATTTTATCTTGGCCACCATTTGCAGCCATAAAACTGCCAACAACACTTATTTCCCATGGTCTCGAGCCATTACTCAAATGACGCTATTTTTTGGAAATTTTCGTTTTATTTATTTTTTAATGAACGGGATCATTTACTTTTCCATACGAAAGCGTGCGACAAGACTCGGCAAAAAATCGAAATGCCCTTAAACCGAGTCCAGTAGGCTAGACGGGTAACTTTACTTTATCTGATTAAGCTCGCAGCTCTCGGCCGGGCGCCGTAGCTCAGGGGGTTAGATCATTGGCTGTACTAAAGCCTTGCCCTTGATGCCCTGGGTTTGAATCCCATCGGGGCCGCAGAGTTTTCTATAATTGGATCAAGCGAAATGAAATATAGAGGTGTCAAACAGGTAAGCTAAAACAGCAAGTATGGAAACTATCAAAACCAAACAAATTCTCAAATGTCACTACTACCAGCCCATTATATAAGTCGTGCTTATACTTGCTGGACACACTCGTACCCACGGTAATGTCACTTAAGCCCGTCCGCATCGCTACGGGACACCAGCCCTCTCCCCACATATTCCATTCTTGTCAGGAATCTTTGTGTTTGCTTATAAAAGAGAAGAGGTGGGTTCCAGGAATTAGTCGCGAAGAAGGAGACACGATTGCTGGAACAAGAACTTCATTAGCCTGACGTTTCGGATTCGCACTCGAATCCATCATCATAGACACAGTCAGATAAGGGTAGTAAATGGCCCAGTAGGATGTAGTTGTTTAGCCGCTGCATGTCTAGCGCACATGGCAGCTCCCGAGCGCATCGCGGCTCGACTGGCCCGGTGTTGAAGTTGCCGTGCAGTTGCTATGCCCCTGTGTGTCGGTCAAGATTATCGATTCCCACGCTCATCGCCCGCAGTCGCGCTACTGACGCCCGGATTTCGTCACCCCTGTGGAGTCTTGGGCAATTTGGCTCGCCGGTGTTGACGCCAAGACCAGCGGTCCTCCGCACGCTGTCCTCCGGCTAACTACTTTGCCCAGACAAAGTCTCAACGGCGAGTATGGAGCTGGGAGTTCGTGTGTTTACCGCGATGGGAGCGAAGCCAGGGCAGGGACGACAACTAGCAACGTTGAACCTTTCCCACGGAGACTGCACATGCTTATCACATACTCCCCTCTTTTTCCCTCTCTAGCTGCTACCACTCTTTCCTGAGGCCTCACATAATAAAAAGACTGTAGGGTAAATTGTGAAGAGCATTTTTTGCATGTAAATGCAATAAAAGTGCGAAAAGCATGTAGTAGGACCCACCTATGAACTGCACATTGTGCTCAGATTTGATGTAGAAGGGTTCCTCCAAGTTGTCAATGTAGAGCAGACAGGAGACTGTGTAGATTCCGGGAAGTGCACCTTCAAGAAACTTCAGAGTATTTTCCCCTAAAATCACATTTTCCTCATCGATGGGGCTGGACATCGAGAGCCGCATCTTATATTTTGAACTCGTGGAGCGCTCAGGTTCAAAGGTGATCTCCACGCCGGGTCGGGCCTCATAAACAGTACTGCGAACTTTATTCTCGGGCTTGAGTATACAGGCGTCCGTTGCGGCTACAGGATGAAGATGATGTAGATGCTTAAAATCTCCCCTCTCTAAGTTACTTAAGGCAAAACCACTCAGATAGCAATAATTGCCGCAATTCATACAGCGTGGTAATTGGTTCAACAGGGCTTCGGTAGGAGTTTAGAGCGATAAGTATCAAATTGGCACAAAAACTGTTGAAGGTTTAAAGTTGCGCTTAAATCTTTGTTGACATGCCTCGCTGCCTCGTTGCCTCATTGACCCGCACACTAGCTGCAGATGCCCTGTACTAAAACGGGGCTTAAACCGGCGTACCGTGCTGAGTCCGTGCGCGTCCATACTTGCTGCCTGATGGCCTGCCCAGTCAGCCACTGCGTCCAATCCTGACACCAACTGACTGATGGGCTTGAACAGTCGACTGGCGCATGAAAGAAAGTGCGAAAGAGAGAGAGAGGGGGGGTGGAAGGGATAGTGAGGCCGACGCTGGGAAATTCAACCCCAATGGCCCACCAGCGCCTCCCTCACCATACTAGGTCTGACGCATTTGAATCTAGCACGACGCGCCACGAGTCGTGGCTTGGAGGGTTGCCAGGGCACGAGATAACTCGATCCTACTCAGGACTGGGAGTCAGACTGCAGAAACTCACTCTCACTGTGGCAGTTGCACCCACGTGAGATTCGAACGGTTCTCACAGAGTAGCCTGGTTCATCTGAGGTGAGCCTGGGCGGTCGATAGGTCGCGCAGGTGAGCCGTTGTGTTTTGCCAGCTGTTATGGCGGAGAACGCCCTCCGGTTGTCATGACATTATCTTACCTTCGGAGCCTGGTGGGTGAAGGAGGAGGAGGAGGAAGTGCGACAGATGCTGCGTAGGCGTGCTTCAGTATAGGGTAACTGCTACAGTAGTCATCGTTGCTACGCCCACATCGTGGAGCATGATGCTGCAGACTTTGTTATTCGCGACGGTCGAACTACGGAATACGCACCAGAATGCAATCGAAATATAAGCAACACCTACTACCATGACTAGCAATGCAGACCCTCGGGTTAGCAAAAGTAAGAGATCCGGGTCGGTAGTCTGAGGAGAATTAATTGCTCACCGGATCGAGGGACTTTTCTGGCTGAGGTTTCGAAGAAGTCCCCCGATCCGGTGAGCAATTCATTCTCCTCAGAATGCAGACCCTGTCAGCTTGTCCATATCTCAACCACACATTCCAGTCATGCATCTAGCCGCTTGTCTCCTTGCGACTGCACCGAAGCCTGGCTGATTAACGAATGCCCGGAGCCCCAGCTAACACCTCATGTACACGCCTTCCGTAGTCACGCATGGGACGCTGTAACGGTCACTGCTGTGCTCTTTACCAACTTTAGTTCAGCCATGCGGAGATTCCTGAGACCAGAACGCAATTAATGACTGAGTGCGATTTCCACCATCTCAAGCGACGATGTCCACCTCATGTCCCACGGTTTTGGTGCGGCACCGCTGACTTGCGCGTGGACTACATTTTGTGCGGGGGCAGGCTTGCGCAGCGCCTTCCTCATTCTCTTCTCTCTTGCCTACGTTGGCGCTATGGTAAAATAACATCAAGACGCAGGGACTGAAGAAGCTATGCAGCCAATCTACGCGTGTCATCCCATCCTTCCCCCATGCACGATAGCGGTTACTGGCTTCCCCGGACTCTGCATAGCCAGATTGGCGCCTGCTTTGAGCCGATCTAACTCCCGTTGTGGTCCAGTACAGCCTTTTCTGGATGCTCCGGTGCCAGTAAGGGAGAAGCATAGTTACTAGACCCCCCCCCATATCTGTGACGTAAGAATCGAAGCAGTACAGAAGTACATCAAAATAATAGGAGAGTTTGTCAGGGCAAGACTCACGCTAACTTACGGAGCATCTCTATCTCCCTAGTTGCTGCAAATAGGTTCTGCTCCATGCCGAGCACTGGCGAAACTGATACCAGGCAGCTGACGTTAGTTACTCCGGAGCCTTTCGTGATGTAGCCAAAGCTTGAATCTTGTGGGTCCTTGGCGATATTTTTATGATCCCCGAGTGTCAGCATAACGGGCACATCTGTTTTCGTGTCCCATTCCGCATTCATAGTGCAGAAGACCGGGTCACCGTTCGTATAATAGCGTTTATTGCTGCCAAGTCGTGGTTCCAGCCAATTTGCTGCAAAGTCAAAAAAACAATCGGAACTCAAGTAATACAAAAGAACTTCACGGACGGACAACCATTTGACAGGTCGAAATATACCAAGATATGATGACAGCAGCAGGGGGGGGAGTAAACTGACACATAACTATTTCCAGTTTATTCTGTTTTGGCCAGCCAGCGGATCTGTGTCTGGCCATACACAGTCGCGACGCTGATGAACTTTGGTTCGATGAAGTGTTCATGACCGCATCTGATAGATCCGTTTGTGTACCATCTGCATCGTGCGCGCGTGCTTTTTGCGTTTTTGGCGCCTTCTTGGTTAGGTAAAGACAGAATAAGTCTGAAACAGGTTGATATCAACCGACAGCCATTCTCTTTCGCCATCCCCACGAATCAGCCGGCTTCGCAAAGTAAGTCGGCTCCGAATTGGCCGTAGAGATCACGAGCCGGTTACGGTAAGATGTAGTTATGTAGCTCCACCTGATGATGTCACCGCCTGTGCGTTTTCCCGCCCCGCCTGTAAAAACCCCTATTACCATCGGTCTCGTAGTGCAGGTAACTGGGATTTGTTTACTTCAGATGGGCTACATAACCAAATCTGACCCCGGTAACTAACTGTCCAATCGAACTCGGCCAAGACGCGACAGCGCAGCGGGGACGGACAGAAACACAAATAGAATTGGGCAACACCATGTCAGGATTGTCCTATCATAGTCCGATCATTCCTCAGCAACTATATGCCCCATTCAGCTAATAAAGTTGTATATCTGGATTACGGAGGCTCTCGTTATTGTTTGCATATCTAAAGCGTTAAAAAACTTCCCCGATTCGGTGGCTGATCTCAATTCTAGGTGGCCCCTTACACAAACGCCAATCAGCACTGCGGAAATAAATGAAGTCAAAGAGGATTGGATAAAGTGTGTAACTCTGATGCAGCCAAAAAAACATCACGAAGATTTTACAGACAGGTCATTGTCCGTGTCGCGTACTATCCTGCGCTCGTGAACTTTCCAGGCCATAAGCATTAACCATTCGCCTAATCCAAATCTGATCAACGCTTTTTCAGAATTCGTCTCCAGTCACAGTTTTGAAGGTATTTGTGGGTTCGGCGTTGGTAGTTCGTAGACTGGTTCAAGTTTCACGATATTTCTTCCGTGATTGTCGTGCTGGGATGTTTATGTCGGTGGTTACAAGTCTTTGCATAATCCACATGGAGTCTCTGGAAGCCGTCCATCTGCCAGTTGCATGGCCAATCGATCAAAATGGATGCAGTAGACGGTTTTGTCAACAATGCTGAGAAGGGGTGTGTGGCTGTCTGTGCACTGCGGATTCGGCACGATGGCGTCTGTCCATAATTCCTGCGGACTGTGTCCGGTTGCACAAATCTCCAGGATCAAACATTTCAATCTGTGCATAAGTTGGTGCCCAACGCAGTTTTAGACTTCTTCTGGGATCACAGCGACGTCCAGGGCCTTCATGATGAAGAGTTGTAGCATCGTCTCCGACTGTCTTCGTATGGCTAGCTGAACGATCTTGTCCTCAATTGATTTGAACTTGCGGACGTCTGGGTGGTTGGCGTCGCATCTAAGGCACCCGGCTCCGCAATTTCTCGGACCTTCCTGCTCGTGTGTCACTTATACACAAATGTCCGATTGGCGCAAGGAAGACGCCATTCACTTGGCAAGAGGCCAGAATTGTTTAACTATGCGTAGTAAGTCAATCCGAGGAGACATCGTTAGACAGTTTGTTTACCTACTGACTGGGAACATTCACAGAATTCAACCTTTTACGACATAACTCTGAGGGCTTTTGATTGCCTGATACCTCACTATATCCCAACTAAATTTGATTCTTCGGCAAGATATTGTTATGTAGCCCCACTTGATGGGCACCTTACTGTTGGAATTTGTGTTGGGGGTTGGGGTTAGGAGTTAGGTTTGTTGTTAGGATTAGTGTTAGGGTTTAGGGCAACTATTTCTCAGCCACTCAAAGCGCAACCGCGCATTCCAAATAGCTTTTCTTTTACATACAACTACCTGACCTCCTCGCCAGTGCGTTCGCCGTCCCCACCCGTATAAACCCCTATTACTGCCGGTCCCGCATTACAGGTGGGCGGGTTTTGTTTACCTCAAGAGGGGTTACATAACCACATCTGACCGATTCATCTTGTTTGATAACGCTGTCCGTTATAGTTTGAGTAATCTTTGTTTCATTTTTGACAGGGGTGTGTCTGTTGGTGATTCTCGAGTAAACTTAGCAGAACTTCGCTTTCAACAGCGAAAATACATACACTCACCCTCTGTTCCTAAGGGGTCCATATAACTTGTATGCAATTTTGCAATCCATCAGTTGATTAAGGTTCGCCGTAATAGCGGCTCCCTCTGAAGGGAATAAATACCGCACTCTCGATTTCATCGTCACATCGAGCAGAGGATGCAGGATGAATGTGACAGTAACGCCCGGACAATCACGCTCTTTAGGGGGAGAATGCCTTGACATTTGGGGGGGGGGGGATGTTTTCCGTAGCAAAGCCTATCAGAGTGCAGTATTCACCTCACTAACCGATGTCAAGCCTTTTTCTGGGTACTAAAACTATATGATCAATGACGGGTTGGGGACGACTGTGTCCCATGACCTTGACTTATGTTTGTTTACCAATCTTTTTAAAACTAGTAGTCAAGTTGCACAAATTCATTTGTTTTGAACTGTTCATACAAGTGTTGAAATTTATAACGTGACAGTCGACTCATACACATTTGATGACGCCTCCTTTTCGTGGACCCACGTTCTGTCAGAAAGTCGTCAGGCATTACAGTTCTTTTTGGGCTCAGAATCTCCAGTGTTTCTTGTGCAACCTATCCAAGTCCTCATCCCCTGCATTCCTTCTGGTCACCAACTGACAACTTTCATCCCAATGCATAGTAAAAACAAACACGCACCGGGCCCTGTTTTTCCATCTCGTTTAAAACTTGCTCACTCAATGGATACTTAGTTTCCTTCTCTTCCAAGATCGCCGAGTGTCTTCAGTTCCACAGGATGTGGACCCACCGACAGGAAAACCTGAATGCTTGGCGAGTGTGCGGCTACCTCGTCGGTGGGTTAGATGTTGATTCCCCGGCGACCGCGTTCTCCGGACCAAATCAAATAATTCCTACTGGGGCATAGAAGGTCCAGAAAACTATATCTGCGGGCTTTAAAACACAACCCAACAAACCGGACATATAAGAGAAAGTGAGTATCCGGCTAAGGCTGTTGGCATTGCAACAACTGCTAGCAATACCCAATCACCAATTTTGTTGCCACGTGACACAAGCTTATGCAATGGAAGCAGTGCTTACCGCAAA
>CACRXP010000192.1:817675-851358 GCA_902702965.1 Spirometra erinaceieuropaei | reverse complement strand
TAAAAATTGCGTTTTCTTTTAATTTTGTACTTGATAGAGGTGTATACTTCGGTTTCAAAAACGTTTTCAACTGTGATATTTTTTAATATCGTGAATTAGCCGTTCATAAAAAGTCATTTATCTGCATTTACCAATGTGGCTTGTAAAGTCAACAATATTTCTCGAATCTACCGCCTAATTTTATGACCCCCATATGGTCACCTCTTAATACCATAGAGGAATGTATAGTTAACCGTACGCGGAAAATATAAGGCTTGTAGTTTTGAAACCCTGAATGCAAGTGTAACGGCAGGTCGGGTTCAAAATAATTTGGGAATTAGAAAAGATCTTTAAACCGAATTAGACTCATTCTTCGGACATACAATTGAAAAAAATTTGAATTTCCCATCGAACAAACAAAATGAGGAATATTTTATGCCTTTTTGTGAAATAAAATTGAGCTTTTGAGGACATCGAAGATCAATTGGAAAAATGCATGCTACTGAAGTTGTCATTTTTGCAGAATAAAGTCCTTGTATACAGCCGAAAATTAATTCGTTCGAAAGAAGACATCTTGTGGAATTATGCAGAAAGATGATTAGTTTTACAACCCTACTTATTTGGTCTTTTCGAAACGAGAACGCATTTCGAAATTTCGGCCGACATTTCTTGCGTTTGTCCACCCACTGTAGTATTTGTCTGGCTGTCTGTTGTGCTCCCCAAAACGGGCCACGAGGTACATGCGCAGGACCAACATGGGGGCCAGATCGGCTCCTAACAGGCGTTATCGGAATGGACACTATAGCAAGTGCCAACATATAGGGTTACGATTGCAGACCAAATTACAGGCAGACGTATCGCGCATTGAGACTCCCACGGCCATCCCCATTATCGCTGTTGGTTAAATCTCTGGTTAGTTGCTGTGTCGACGAGGGGATGTGCAGTGGAGCGTCAAGGTGCGGGCTTGACAGTGCCATCCACCTTCGCCCCTCCCCTCCCCCCCCCGCCTCCAGTCCTCTTAACTCTGTCTTGACACCCGGTTCCATGTGGAGGAGGAGGGAGTGCATATATGCTGCGCAAGTCTGCACTCACCACGAACTAAATTGCGCGGAAGTCACCGTCTTTGCCTCACCTTGTTATGGAGCACATGGTGGACATCATCGGCAACGACGGTCGAATGGTCCTGAGGACTGCTGATGACTACCATCGTTAGTTCCTTTACATCAAGTTCCACTGGACTTTCCGTAGTAAGTTACCGACTGAAAGGCTAAATGTGTAGGTAATTTATGTGCTACATTCTACACCGCTGTAGCCGTACTTTGCTGTGCATTTTTTACTAAGCTTGAACTCACATTCATTGCCTTTAGTAGCCGACTTCTACTGAATGTCCATCAAGTTTTTTGTAAATTTTTAAATGCGTCACGCATTTGGCGCTGTCTACACAATTAACAGGACACGTCTTGGGACAAACTTAGGAATTTCGCAACTCCGACGACCACAGCCATTTAATTCCCTCAGATGTCTACGCGATAATCTATGCCCCCATCCATGATAATACAACCGGCCGATTGCACCGTTTCTAACCTGAAATAAAGCCGGCAATACATTTATGAGCCCCTGTTCCCGCTTTTTTGCTTCCATCCTTCAACATCCATGAAGAGGACTCACTGAATACTGAGTAAAATGCGATGTTCCTT
This sequence comes from Spirometra erinaceieuropaei, assembly GCA_902702965.1. NCBI lineage: Eukaryota > Metazoa > Platyhelminthes > Cestoda > Diphyllobothriidea > Diphyllobothriidae > Spirometra > Spirometra erinaceieuropaei. The sequence goes on along the minus strand of CACRXP010000192.1, from coordinate 849,682 downwards.
TTGGGACTGACCGGAAAGCCGGCTATGTCTGTTACGCGGGTAAACTGGTAGGGAAGAGGATGTGGGAGCATGAAACTGGCAATAGACAAAAAAGTAGACTCTCCCCGGTGGCTGCACACTCGTCATGCTCACAGCGCCGCTTCGTTTTCGATCACTTAGAGACCATTTTTGGTGATTATAATGGGGATACTTTGTGTCGATCACAACAAGCGTGACATTCAAGCGACGGCTCCATCAACAGCCTATCCAAGACTAGCAAGACGCTAGGAGACAAAAATAATATTGCGGCAAAGGTTGGCCCAACGAGGGCGATCCGAACTTCAACTAAGCTGCATGTGTTATTTCGCCCTGACAACAAACGCGACAGAGTGCGCAAAACGTCAAATGAACTAAAAGTCGTCTCCTGCTCTTCTCTCGCTAGAATTGCCTCTATCACACACATCCGTCATCCTTCAAGTGACTCAGTTCTCTGCATTGGATTGAGTGTTCTGTAGGTCTGTAAACTCTGAGCAACTCTAGCACGTTATAAGGCCTTGTTGTCACAACAGCTGGGATATTTCTAACCCTACTTTATAGAGCGATGTCCAAAAACCTAGCTATTAGAGCACATATTTAAAGCCAGTCGGTGGAAAATCGGTTCGGCTTCCGTCCTCGAATGCCTGGTTGAACTTGAGGGAAATCTGGGAAAAGTTGGGTGTTTCTATTTCTTAAATTCTGTGAATATTCCCATGTTACATTTAAAAAGTCATTTTGGCAAAACGTATTGCCGGTGACTAGTTATCAGGTAAAGAGAGTTGCATAGAAATTGGAAATATAAAAGTTCATAGGGTTTTATAAGCAACTCGGAGGCTATGGACAATCATCGCTCCCTCATCACCCGCATACCGAGGCCGACACGATATGGTCATTGAGGTGGGGGCGGACGGGGGACATAAGTGAATTTTGTTAACCGAGTACGTGGAATAGACATCACAGTCATCAGGAGGTTGGGACGGCGTAAAGAAACCATGCGGGGTCGGTGTTGACCACGGATGACGGCTCATGTGTTAACGTCGTCTGACAGCATGGTAGTTCGACCGTCGTGCCCGACGGTGTTCACTGGGTGCTACCTAGCAGGCGCGGTAACTTGCATGTGAATTAGTTTATAATGAAAGTGGACTTTGTCAGCATCTTTCGCTCTCTTTCCTCCTCCCCCATCTGGACCTGCTATCATGACAGAGTCAAGAAGACCGGAGGTGGGGGAGGGCGCAGTTGGATGGTGCGACCGAGCCCGCACCTTGTCGCCCTACTCACACACCACCTGGTCCAGAACAAACACTTGGCCAGGAAGTGAAAGCACATCTACCGGCAGAGAACCAGGTGTCGGAGAACTGCCGACGCATACCAGACAGCGAGGACCATGGTCTGTTGGTCCTGGTATAGCATACGCTTACGGACATTCAGACCCCACAGGGGTGACATGTAGGCCTGCATCTGCCTGGTGCATGATCCTTCAAGGGCTGGATAACCAGTCAGTCATGGGCTGAAAAGCACTACCCATTAAGTCTACACACTCCTCACATGCATGAGAGGTAAATTTAAGAAGGAGCCATGACAGCCTTGCTTCCAGTCTACCTGTTCGCCACTCCACGAAAACACGCACATCACTGGCCAGACCGCGTGGACTGAGGTGGGGCGTGAGTTGGCAGCCTCACATGCCACAGCGCTTGGCACATCGTGAAATCTCAGACTCGGATCACGCGTGCAGCGGAGGAGCCGCATGGAGGAGGGGAGGAGAAGTACACTTCCCATCTGAGTGGACGGTGGCAACTTAGTGCCTGTGATGGGTGATGGTGTTGGTTGGTGCGAGTATTAGGGGTGATATTGTGATGGGATGGTGTAGCCAGCGGTTGTCTTTCGCAGGTTTTCGTGAAGGTTCAGATGCCTTAATAGGCCCACGCGGTGAGTGAATGTACGGGTGCAGTGAGGGCAGTTGAGGCGGATGCGACGAGTGTATGTCAGTGCTCCAGACACTGGTTCGGCAGTCTCTGTGCGATGGATTCTCAAGTGACTGACCACATCGATGTCTGATGTGAATGTGCGACCGCAATGGGGACAGGCATGAACCGACTCCACATTGCTGGATGTGGGGGTGTTGGTGGTGATGGTAGAAAGTGATGGAACGTTGGACGTCATCCTATCGTTGGGGGAGTGCGTGAAGACTTGATGGCGCTAGTGCTTGTCGCTGCGGTCGATGCGGGGGCTGGGGAAGGGCCGATAGTGTCGACTGATAGTGGCGATGGGGCAACAATTGTGATCGGCGGTGGCGAGGGTGGCGGTCAGAGCGGGGTTTGCAGCAGGAGCAAAAGTGGTAGAAGAGGAAGACGTTGTCGGGCTGATGGTGAATTGTGTCCGAGTCGGGATGAGGAATAGGTATGAACACACCGCTCCAGTCCTTCGAATGGGCGGTCTGAGCCTTCACTGGTTGGACATCTCGTCGATGCTCAGTCCATCTGACCTCAATTCTTATACTTCAGACTGTCTGCACATAGTCTTCACAAGCCAGTTCCTCGTAGTTTTTAAGGCGGTCAAGTACTGCCGCTCTGTAGCACAAGTACTGCTGGATTTTCTCAATTCCGGCATTGTCCTAAGGTGACTTTCTGCATGTCGTCTCAGTGCGGCTGAATTAGCGGCACTGTGATTTCTTCGTATGGTTTTCCATAAGTGTTTCGGGTATTCATCCCGGTCAATGCACCCCGACCAGCGGATACTTGCGATGGTAGAAGCAGTAGTCGTCGGATCAGCCAATCCAACCTTGTGCTCGCAGAAGACGCTCACACAAGCCCTCGAACTTCCCTGGAAGGAAATGAATTCAGTATGTTACCCCGCATCCTACCACTTAGCACTACGTGTGACAAAAACCAAATATAGTTTGCCGCCAGACTCCACTCTCTCTACCTCTCCAAGCCCCTGACAGAACAAACCTATCTGAACGCTTTTAGTCCTCTCCTTCCTGACTGCTATTCATTGACAGTCTTAACTTTCGATGTTTTAGCCTGTTTTATATTGCTGTACAGGCTTAAGGATGAGTGATCAAAAACGTACTTTCGCCGAAACTGACCTCTTCAATGTTTACACGGGTATCATAGCAGAACGCAATTGTCCCACCGTCTCAGAATATATCTACTTTTTACCTGGCACATGCTTATGCTGCACGTAATTCCCCAACGTTCACCAAGGTCGTAGATACGGTTTGAATGACGATCCCGAATTTCAGGTATATTCTTATCGCTCCGCTATTACTACTCTCTACGGCCAGTAGAGAATTATTCTAAATGTTACGACATGGGCAGTTCCTGGACAGTTCCTGGAACTAGATCCTTTACGTACGAACTCAGTCTACAGATGTTTTTTTAACTATCCCCGGTCAATTTTAATGAATGATGGGCTGAAAAGCTGTATTTCCGTGGTGCGCATTATTGTGAAAAGCTTTCAATTAATGTGCTAAAGTGCGCGTTTTATTCAATGGGAGAATACAGGTTTCAGGGGACTTCAGCATTTCGGGTCTGTGAGGGTCATAGCCGCCATGGAGCAGATCAGCCCCGATGAGGCAGAATGATCTGAGCGTTCAGACTGTTTGTCAAGCACGTCACCAGATATATGTACGAACCAAAAAAACAAGCAAGCCGTTATGATAAATAGGCATATTCAACTGTTTTATGCTAAGACGCTTGCACTGCATACGTCCTTCTACACATCTACGCTTTCCACTCAAGTCTTCTACGATTTCAAATCTGACTGATCAAAACTCGGAGATGAAAAGCTAACGCAGTTCTCCTCCTCTTGACGGAGGGCTGGGTATAACCGCAACGTTTACGCCTCTGTCCGCTGGGTGAGGCCCAGGTTTTTAAAGTGTGCGTCATAAGCGTGTAGGAACCAACGCGTTCGACACACGCCTAGACGAACCGTGAGAACTTGCTGGTCAATGGTTCGGAAGGAGGGACGGACTGATACCTTCAGCTTTTGCGTGGATGTCCTTACTTCGAACTAAAGAGGTCACAGTTATTTGTTATTGATCAATTAGGCGGCAGTCACTTGCCAACCGTTAACAACAAAATTTTTTGATTGAAGTGAAAAAATGACCTATTGATGCCGGACTTTGATTTCCAGGAGAAGAGGCCCCGTAGGTTTATCGCACAGCAACTAGTAACCAATAAGAGCTATAGCCAAGAAAGGAGGTCTGAGACTTCAAAGTGAATCCGTTGACTCTCAAATGTTTTAGAATTAAACCCACTACCATTTGAGCGGCCACACCATTCTCAGTCCTTCTGTGTCGAAATATGCAAATTCACATGGAATTAACATTCGCCGATGTAGTCAGACCGTCGCGCTGCCGACTGCATGAACCAAGAATACACGATCGTCGGTGAAACTATGTCTTAAGGCCGACACGAAGCCCCAACGTTCTGACCGTATACGGTGCGGTCTGTCTTTGAACACTGATACCCATCTCCCCAGTCATGGGAATAACAGATATCCTCCCATCTCGGACTAGTAGCGCCAGCCCCAGTATAGTCTGTTTTAGGGTTTTATGGAGTTTGTCGGACAAATTTTATGCAGGCAGAACATTGCCAAAAGGCGCATCTGACACTGTCTGTAATCTAATTAATGATGTCCATCTTGATGACCGGGGCTGGAAGTCAGGGAAAGCCTTATAGTCAGGAATGTGTGTCCAGCCAGACGGCGTCTTTTTAGGAGGAGAGATAGGCAGGAAATTACTTACAAAACAATATGATAGGAGGGGGTGGAATGAGGGGGCATACCCCGGTAGGCCGTGAGGCAGCGCAGAACGAGCATGAATCAAGCCTGACAGTCGCACTGCAGAAGGGGTGCGCTGGTCAGTTAGTTATTTACTGTGGCGGATGGAGCGGGGGAAAGGTGGGGAAAAAGTAATCCAAAGAACGCCTTTGCTGAATAGGTTATAAGTTTCAACGTACTTTCTGCCACCTGCATAGGCAGTACTGATTTTTCTGGCCATTTTCCTAGTATATTTTAAAGCATGCCTTTTCCCTCAAAACCGCATGGTGATTTCGGGCTTCAGAATAGGTGACCTTTTCAGCACAAACGCATAAAAAGAAAGTTATTAATTCAAGTGTATTGGATATCTTTGTGGACTTCCTCTTACGGGGTAGGCAGGAATATTCATAATGCACTAAAACCAACATTATTCATAATGTATTAAATGTATCATGCGCCGCTGGGCGGCTGCTGGTTGGGCTCGAGAGAGGACCTGTAAGGCACAACGGAACGAGCGAGTTCCGTAAGAACGATCGGTGAGCGCCCCCTATCATTGTGTATTCTTGATCAAAACTGACAGGGCAACGGGCTCGTGGCCCAGTGGTTAGAGGTGTGGACTTCTAACTAACAGATCGCGAGTTCGAGCCTCGGGCGTTGCGCACTTCCGGGTTGAGTATGATTGGCTGACGACGGCTAATAAGCCAGAACTGGCCATTTCAGGCTCCCTTGTCCTTTTCGGTAATAGCATTCTGCCTAACACGGAGGTGTTGTTGAACAGCAGTTAATTGGATTGTCAGCTGACATTCTGAGGGCCGTAGACTGTAAATTGCGTCTGGAAAAGAACCTGTGCACTGCTATCAGATTACTCCGCTGGAGAATTGTCCCACCATGGGAGCCGCCTCCGTTCAACTCCACGAAGGCTATAGTTGTTTGTAGTAATTTGCATGCCAGCGGCATATAGGAACGAAATCTCCTGAGATTACCGAGTAGACTTTACCCAGCTTAGTCAATCCTTGTGACTTGATTTTCCTCACTGCGATGTCCAGGACGTAGATCTTGTAAATCGCCTTCTCTTCCGATTTACGCAGGCACCCCGTCTGATGTGTGGGAATCGGTCGGCTCTGTGACATTCCCTGCAACTGCCTGACACAGCCGTAGCCTCGCGCAAAGCATATTTCATTCTAAGGATTTGGTTGACTAAATGCCGGACGTCGGTGTAGTCCGAGCATGACAACGCAAATGAGCTCCAAGAGGACGGAGAGCCCGGTAATAAAGGTATGCGTGTGGGGGCCACTTGACATCAGTAATTTTCAAGTGATTGCCCCCCACCCCCCTCAGACATCTAGTGCTATTTATTTTGCCCTTCGGAAAGAGCCTTTTTGTCGACGTGGGGGCGTGGTATTGCACACCGTAGCGAAGTGACATTTAAGGTCCAATAGAAGTCGCACATACTAGCTCCTCCGGAATTTGCGATGAGATTTGACATTCCGTTTTCCTTCTGGGTTTCCACTACTGCGGTCCTCGCAGGTCGCGCATCGGCGAATCCTCTCCAGTCAGAGAGGATTAGATTGACCATCTATGAACTGAATCATTTCTTAGCCAGCCGTGTCCCAAGCTCCGGTCAGGGAGACTCTGGAATTTGGATCGCAAGGCGTATGGCGATCAGTAAGTCTATAGCACAATCCGTGTTTCAGCGATGGAGACCCCTCCGCATATTTACGGTCTTAAAAATGTGCTTCATATTTTCGGGTGATAGTCGGACAAAAGGCTTGAAAATCCGCTTCGTGGCCACTGCACTGAGATGTGTATAAACAAAAAACACAGAATTTTGGCATCAACATTTGGGCAATCGGACAAGCCAACTCGGCCAGCATAATGTCGTCTTTTCTCAGAACATGTATTTAAACCGCAGCCTCGACTTCGCTGAATTTTTTTGTGATAACGCAAATGTATCGAGACGGATCGGAATCAATGTGGGGCCCTGCTTAAATTGCGGTGAATTGATCAAACACAGACGTCGTCATGAATATGCCGGAATTATCCGTCCAAATTGCGGATTTGCGCGTTAGCACAGTGATGTTTTGCTCGGCGGCATTCTCAAGATATCCTCCGAGGGTTCATATAATGCTAGTAGACGATATATCGCGTAGTTTGAGTCACTTGCTTTGTGGGATAATGGTAAACTGGTCAGTTTTTCCTACTGTTGAAAACGACTGCTTTCAAAAGAGGGCAACGGCAAAGACGGGGCGAAGCAAATGGCCGCTTTTAGCCTATTAGCGTTCGTCAGCCAGTTATATCCAAGCCAGATCTTAATGCCTTGGAATTCAAACGTGGGTTCTGAAGCTCTGGACGTTTATACGTCTATCGTTTCACATCTGAACCAAGGGCGCACTGGCTTGCCAGTTGTGACGTGGAACATACATTGTCGGAGGTGGAACTTTCGCTGATCCGGTTGTGCGATTTGCCCATCGTCTGGTGTCTTGGAACTCAATCCAGCGTCCTCACAGTCAGTGAAATAGCGACCAGTAGTATATTCAGGAGGTATACTGAAAGGTTCTTCCGTTTGTCGCCAGTGGGAGCGAGTTGGACCAACTTGTGCTAGTTTCTTGTGGGGGGGATTCTGAGTAGACAACAGAATTTCGCAACCTGACGCATTCTCCCTCACCCATTTCTCACTCTGGCGCATCTCTACTGAGAGGAAAGGGAACTACAGAACATCACCTAAGGTGACTGCACGTCGTGGTCATCGTAGTGGACGTTTGACATGCCGCCTTGCTCTAGTTCGGCCACGATTTCGGACAGATGAGCGAGAGCACGGTGAATTACCGCGTGGCCACACATCGCACGACTGTGGGGTTGATAATGAGTGACAAGCTTAAACTAGATTGAAGCTTTGATTTTACATCCTAAGTCGAGCAATGGGAAAGAATGCTATAACAGCCGGCACGCATTAGCTCAGAGCCTATAGGGCAATGCATCCTCTGGTGATGGTATCCCATGCAGCCCTAAGTATCCGTTGCTATAAAGCCTGACTACTTGTTTTATTTAGGCAAACATGTTAACGGGTGCAGGATTTTAAGGTTAAGATAAATGTAGGATTTCAGAGTTAATTTTAGTATCAGGGCTAAAGGTCTGGGGTTGGAATGTGGTTTTTAGGCATTAGTTAGGGGTTTTATGTTAAGATAATGGATAAGGGGGTGGGGTTGGGGTTGGAATTAAGGTTTTAAAGTTAGGGCTAGAAGGTAAATGTTAAATTTAACGAGTAGTACTAAAAATCGGGCTTCAATGTTAGGTTTACGGGTTATGGTTAATATTACAGTGTGGGACTAGCCATAAGGGTTAAGATTAATTCACGAAAACACGTATACTAGGTCATATGGCAATCAATAAGTCACAGAGGCCAAGTATGTCATGCGCGACGGAACTGGCTAAGTTTAGCGCACGATGATACGCATAGCGGATCCCATCCTGACTTCTAACTCGGATTAACCGCTTTCTGGAGTGACCCTCTCATCATCTTTCCTTAAGGTGCATTTTTTATGTCGTTCACTCAAACAGTAGGTGGGCTAACTCACGAAAACCTCAACAGAAATTCTGAAATGCGTTTTCATTTCGAAAAGTTCAATTAAGTTAGTTTGGAAAACTAATCACTAACCAATATAATTCTATAATAATTCAGTTACCCTAGGATGCCGGCTTTCGAACAAACTCCTTTCCGGCTGCATGCAAATCTATCGTCTGCAAAAAATGACTACCAAAGTGGCATGAATTTTTCTGACTGATTTGCAATGCACTTAAACATTCAATTATATTTCATGGAAATGATGAGCAAAATTCTCAGTCAGTAGAAAATTACTTCTTCTCTTAATTTTATGCTCAAAAGAAGGGCATAATTCGGTTTCAAAAAACTTCTAATTGTGAGCTTTTTTAATACCGTGAAATGGCCGTCGTGTCTTTGCATTTACCTGTAGTGTGGAAACCCTGAATGCGGGTCCAAAATTATTCGGAATCTGGAAAAGTTTTTGAAAGCCGAATTATACTCCTTCTTTGAATATAAAATCGGAACAAGACGTAATTTTTTACCGAATGAGTAAAAGAATGAGTATTTTAATGTATGTCTTCTATGAAATATAATTGAATATTTAAGGGCATCGCAAATCAATCAGAAAGATGCATGCTACTTAATTTGTCAGTTTTTACAGAGTATGGTCTTCATGCTGCCGGAAAGAAGTTCTTTAGAAAGTCGGTATCCTAGGGTAACTGAATTATTATAGAATTATGCTGCTTGATGATTAGTTCCCCAACTCTACTTAGTTAAACTTTTCGAAACGAAGGCGCGTTTCAGAATTTTGGTTGAAATTTCATGAGTTAGCCAACCTACTGTGTTTTGCTTCAGTTTTGTTATTGTCAAGCGTCTTTTTCGTCCCCTAGTCTTTTGCTTGAGCTTAAAATGACATCCGTTTGATAGCTCCCTGTGATGAGACTGACCAACCAATTCCATTTTCTGTCAATATCCTTTAGATTCTACGTTCGGGTTATCACTAGGTGTTTGTGTACAATGTCGTAAATGCAATTTTTGGCATTCCTTTTTCACGAAATATGCTGCCTACCGCCTGCTTTAGCACCATCCTTAAAACCCCCCTATTACAATCATTCCATGTTACAGGCGTCCTTGTTTCTCTTTGTATAAACGGTGCTAACCACGATGCCAGTGTCATTCTCCCTCTCTCTCCTTCAGCGGCAGCATTTTCTGGATTGTCCGCCCGTAAGATAAAAAGTCAGAAAGCAGGAGAAGAGGGCAGACCTGCGCCTATTTCAGCGTGAAAAAGTAATGATCTACTTCGAAAACGTACAGGCGGTGGTGTAGGCATCGCGGTTGCTTACCTGCAACGGGTCCGTCCCCCCCCCCCGCCCCTCTCCTCCCCCTCCAAAACGAGACACGCGGGGAATGCGCTGGACCAGCACGAGGACCATATTAAGGCATGGAACGTGCTTTCTGAACTGCTCGCCCATTAAAATGCCACAAGTGGGGTGTGGTGGCACGCCTAGGCGCGGGCTCACGCCCAACCAACCAATCACATCAACCAATTGCATCAACCAATTACATCCTTACGACCAGTTGCATCAGATGGTTGACAGGACCAGACGGCCGACTAGTGTTTTAGAGAAGGAAGAGAGAATGTGGTCGACCCAGCCGAATACGACTCTGCGGCACTCTGGTCCGCTCCCTCACTATAAACAATCTGATAGGCATCAATAGTAGTGAAAATGCGATTCCCAGGTGGTATATCAAAGAGGGAAGTGGCGTTCACCGGGAGGGGTTTATTGGAGATCCGCCGTTTCGAGTAGTTGATTCCTAAGCAGGAGATGTCGGCCGTTTTCTACCCACTGCAATGCAGCTGCGGAAGGTGCACCTACGTTGGGGAAACCGGCTGACGGCTGCAAACGCGAATGCACGAGCATAAGTTGGCCGTGCGAAGGTTGGACCAAAGTCGGAGGTAGCAACCCATGCCGCGCAAATTGGACACATCTTCATCTTTGCGGCCGTTTAGATTGTGGGCCGGGACGGTGATCATACAGCAAGGCAAGTGCAAGAAGCCTGGATGTCCACCGACTGCTCTGTCAACCGCCACATCAATTTACCTTTCCCCTATCTGACTTTACGTACCTTATTAGCGGGGACAGTCACGGTGAGGGGCAATCGGGGCCGTCAGTTATCTCCGCGGCCGACGGAGGCGATTCAGGCCACGGTGACAGCGGATTGAATGCGGCCACAGAGGCGGCATTGGCGGATCACGCATTGAACAAAGTGCGCCATATAAGGGGAGCTGTGCGCAGGACTTTCCAGTCTCTGAAAATGGGCAGACGAATCAACTACTCGAAACGTCGGACCTCCAATAAACCCCTCCCGGTGAACGCCTTTTCTTTTTTTTAATCTGATAGGTTTTTAAACTATCATGGAGCGCTAAAAAACCGTGTCTCGAAGACTGTCAACTGACGGGGTGACTCCGTCCTCTTGATGCGCAGAGTTAAGCTGCAAATGGCTTCTGCCTAATGTGCCCCGTCTGATACGTGAATTGCGATGGGATTTGGGTCGACCTCTTGTTCGTTCCACGAAAACCTAGTCCATCCTGCACTATAGGGTGCGTGTGGCACGCGTAGACAGACCGATTAACCTTGCCATTCACTGCACCCGATCTCACTTTCAGTCTTTCTGACTATGCCTTGACAGCACACTCGTATGGGCAAGTAAGGAGAGAGAGAGTACGGGAGATGTCGTGCAATTCTGCTGTCATTGTAAACTGATTTACGCTCGTGGACACCATCCCTGCGCCCACCATACCGTGGACGTCATCGGTCACAGTTGCCAAACCACCGTCCAGGTGTTGTCTGTAGCACGACTGATTGTCTCGTCTGTTGAGCATTTTATGCCCTGGTTGATTGTCACACACTTCTGATCTCAACAACCCTGTCTTCCTCTGCGAAGCTGGATAGATTAGCGACAACCCTTTCCCGCCGGAAGTGGGACTTTATTCGACTTGCTTACTACCTACGGAATAGCCATCTGGATATTCACTAGTACTAAGCAGATGGTGAAAGTACTGCCCCAAAAAGCCCTACATACTCCTGTGCAGGCCTCAACTCCAAGGCTGGTTACGCTAATGACGCTGCAACCACAGTTTAAGCAATTACGGGTGCAGTTGGTAATTATAGGAAAAGCCTCTTAGGGCAGTTGTCCAAATGTCCTATGGCTGCCAAAAGGTTCGTCTGGTAGATTTTATTCGCCACATTCGCCTGCGAAAAGGAAAAAAAGAAGATCCTGGTTGCTACCTGAGATAAAATCTGGCAGTTACAATGTAGGAGGGGAGCTATTCACCTCCCGGGTTGCCCGTATCTGTAGCTCAGTCGCAACAACGAAAGGCGTGAGTAAGGACTCGATTACCAAGTGCCCAGTGGCTTTTACGACTTCTCTCATACGCTTTGTCGATGGCGTTTCAGTCCTGCGACTGTGGAACACCTATTTATTAATGCACCTTTGGCCCGGCAAACTAGTCAGCTCGTGAGTCCTGAACAGGTGTCGAGAAAATGATTGAGGTGCAGGATGCGGTATCAATCGTTAGGCACTTTTACAGACGCATGTTTTTAAATAAAAAGTTCAGGCTGTGAACTACGTTCGACCGCCAACTGTTGGCCCGTTCGCGGTACTCACACAGAGTCTGTTGAACCTAGCTGTCTTCTAGCCTGTCCTGATTCAGTCACCTGAGTCGGCTTACTTCGTGCAATCCGTACGTGGAAACGATGTAAATAAGTGCAGAATTGTGCGGAAACACTGTTCTATAATTAGCAAGATTTAAATGTTACACTTACAACCAAATGTCTCCAGGCGTACAGTCAGAAAGATGTGGCGTAGTGTCAGTCGGACAGTGTCAAGTTGCGCGGGAAGAAAGCGGGGGATTCAAACAACTAATACGAGGGTTGGAGGAACACAGAAGGCCATAATTTTCCGAGGCAAACAAAGAATTTCAAGTCTACTGTTAAAGGTGTCAAAAAGGGACAACATAAGCGGGAACGTACACAGGCAGTAAAGGCTACTTGGCATTATTTAGTGGATCAGACTGCATACACGGTCAATTGACCAATGATCATCATCATGACAATCGATCCACGTATACGACTGCCGATACGTCTGAACCGCGAGCAAGCACGTGTGGTCTTACAGACGCAGCGCGCCTAAGTTGGCGCTCTTGGAGCTCCATGACAGAGCACTGCGCCAACCGCCTTAAGTGCGAGTTGAGAAGGTAATGCCCGAACAGTTTTTTTTCTAAATTCCTGGGACGCAATGCAACTCTGGGTCCAGTGAGGAGCGTGTGCGTAGAGAAATGCTTTGTTCGTTCGGTTTAGTGCACTATAAAAAATCACCAGGATCAGTGGTGTACTAGTCCGGACAGGGGACAACGCACACGCATTCTCAAAACACATTCCTCGAGCATACTTATATTGCACAGTGTGCAATAAGTGGGCTAACTCATGAAATGTTAACTGAAATTCCGAAATGCGTTTTCGTTTAGAAAAGATTAATTAAGCAGGGTTGTAAAACTAATCAGTCTGAAGTGTAATTCTATCATCATTTAGTTACATCAGGATGCCGGCTTTCAACTGGACTTCCTTCCGGCTGCATGAAAAGACTATACTCTGTAAAAAATGACTACATAAGTGGCATACATTTTTTCATTGATTTACGATGTCTCTAAATGTCTTATTTTATTGCATGGAAAAATTGCATAAAATATTCATTCTTCCGTTCATTCGGTAGAACATTACGTCTTCTTCCAATTTTATACTCGATGTTAGGTAATGTTAGGTTTTTAAAAACTTTTTCAATTCCCGAAAAAGTCTGAATCCGCTCTTCCGTCACACTTGCATTCAGGGTTTCCAAACTGTTAGCCAAGTATTTTTCGCGTGCGAAAAACCATAAATGTCTCTAAGGTCTTAAGAGGAGACTATATGGAGTTCATAAAATTTGGCATTGGATTTAATTCATATTATTAGCTTTACAAACTAAATTGGTAAATGCAGAGACATGAGGTTTTATGAAAAGCCATTTCATGCTATTAAATAGTCCCACAATTAGAAACTTTTTAACAAAATATTTGTACCCATGCTTTGAGTATAAATTTGAAAAAGACTTAATGTTCTACCTAATGAGCGGAAGAATGAAAATTTTTATGCAAGTTTTCCATGAAATATATTTAGACATTTAGAGACATCGAAAACCAATGGAAAATGTATGCTACTTATGTAGTCGTTTTTTTACAGAGTACGGCCTTTTCATGCAGCCAGAAGGAAGTCCATTTGAAAGCAAGCATCCCGAGGTAACTGAATTATTATAGGATGATACTGCAGACTGATCAGTTTTACAACTCTGCTTAATTAATATTTTCGAAACGAAAACGCATTTTGAGATTTCAGTTGACATTTCATAAGTTAGCCCATCTACCATAAGTAGTAAAAATTGCTGAGGAATAAATGAAGACACTGGTCAAACCTTAATATTCAAACGAAGAAATCCGCAAGTTTGACCTATTACATTCAGTCAGGTAAAAAATTGCGGTAGGAAGCAATCTTCTGAAAGAGAAATGTGGTGGACTACGCCGATCAGTATGTTTAAGTTCGTATGGGCACTGGAAATCCATTCTAAAACCTCATGTTGCATAAAACTCATATCTGTCTTTGTCTGGTGATGAATTTGATTATTAGTTCAAAACGCCTGACGAATAAAACCTGTTCCACCAGTCATGACCCCTTCCAAAGTACACAACCTAGGAACCAACATTTTCATATTCTAAATACTTTATTTGAAAAATCTACTTTACAGTGCAAACTTATGCTTCAGATCATGTTTTCTTCGAATGACTGCCGAAAGCATATCGAAAACGCCCATTCAAGGCCACATCAGTTACTTTCTTTATTTTAAGTGCACGTGTAAATCGCCATTCAAGCAGAACATAGTATGTGAAAGGGTCTCGAGGCTTGGTAACATACATTGCGTGACCGATCTCATGAAATGTTGGCCAAAATTTTGGAATGCGTTTCCGATTAGGAAGGATTACTTAAGTGTGATTGTTATACTGATTATCATGCAGCATAACTCTATAAAATTTCGGACTCGCCAGGATGAGGGCTTGTGAATGCACTTCCTTTTGGCCTCCCATAGAAACCACATTCGGTATAAAATGACTAATTAATTAGCATTAATTTTTCCTATTGATTTTCGATGGTCATATAAATTCCAATATAATTTATAGAGAACATGCAAAAATATGCTTTCCTTTGCTCATTTGGAAGGAAATCACATTGTCTTCATATTTTACGCCCGCAGAAAGTGTGTTTTTCGGCTTTAAAAACGTTTCTCAATTCCCGAATAATTTTCAGCCTGATCTGCCATTGCATCAGCGTTTAGCAATTTCATTCTACAATGCGCATGCTTTCCGCGTAAGAAAAATCATATATTTCTCTATACTTTTAAGATAATGTCACACAGAGTTCACAAAGTTTTACAATGGATCCGGACTCTGTTGCACATTTCACGAGGAGCATTAGTAAACGGCCATGTGCGGCCTTGCATGCATGGACTTCGCACAGTCTTAAACATCCCATAGTTAGAAACTTTTTTAAAACCAAAATATACTTAAGTAGTCATTTTTTATCAAGGGTGGTTTTTGCGGGAGGTCAAAAGGAAGCGCATTCATAAGCCTTCATCCTGACTAGTCCGAAATGTTATAGGGTTATGCTATATGAAAGTCTGTATAACAACCCAACTTAAGTAATCCTTCTTAATCGAAAACGCATTCCAGAATTTTGGCCAACATTTCATGAGATAGTTCACGCACTGTAGGGCCCGGATTCAAACTAATTACTTAGCGTCGGCATGAGGGCATATGAATGAACTCCTTTCCAGACACTTGTACAAATCACAGTCGAGAAACTCACTATAATGTTAGTGCCAATGTTTTCCACGGATTTTTGGTATTACTCGGACAGTGTATAAAAAGCTTCCTTTTGGCTACTTTTCCAGCTACTCATGTCCACTATCTTTTTCTACTTGATTGCCTGGTTTATTCGGTATTAAAGGTGCTATATAACAATAACCGACTTTCAGACTTTTCAGCAAAAGCTTATTAATGGCTAAAAAGGGGCGTTTCGTGAAAGGGAAGGTCATTGCCATCTTTGAAACCAACCTTTGTTCACCTGATCAAGGTATCAAGACAGAGTCGAGAAAACGGGAGTCGGGGGAGGAACCAGGTGGGTGGCGCTACCGAGCCCGCACCTTGGCGCTCCACTCTACACCCTCTGGTCCATACAACAAATGGCCAGGATTTTAACCAGCAACAACACTACGGTAGGCAAGAGGACGAGGATGACTGGGCAGCCATGTTCACGATCTGCATACCCAGCGGGAGCGCAAGCACTTCTACCGGCAGGGAACCAGATGTCGGTGAACTGCCAGCGCATACCAGACTGCGAGGGCCATGGTTTGCTGATCCTGGAATAGCAGACCCTTGCAGACATTTAGGCTCAGAAGAGTGAAGCCCAGACCTGTATTTGCCTCAACGCAGGGTAACCAAACAGACGTCAGTGCAGAGGCACTGCCCATTAAGTGCACACACTCCTCACATGCGTGTGAGTGTCGCAGTTAAGACGGAGCCGTGACAGCCTCGCCCTCAGCCCACCAGCTCCCCGCTCTACACAAACACGCACAACTGGCCAGACTGCGTGGGCTGAGGTGGGGTTTTGGTTGGCAGCCTTCCATGCCACAGCGCTTGGTGCACCGCGATAATCTCAGATCCGATCACACAAGTGTGATGGAATAGTGTAGCCGGCGGTTGTCTGTTGCAGGTTTACGTGAAGGTGCATGTAAATGTACGGCTCTCTGTAGGCAGTTTGGGCTGATGCGACGAGTGCGTTTTGGTGCTCCAGACACTGGTTTAGCAGTTTCTTTGAGGTGGATTCGCAAATGACCGACTAGGCCGATGTGTGAAGTGAATGTGCGTTCGCAATGAGGGCAGGTGTGAATTCAGCCGACATCGCGGAAGTGAGGGTGGTGATGGGATTTCGGACGTCGCCCCGTCGGTGTGGAGAGTGCGTGAAGACGTGGTGGTGCTGGTGATGGTGCTGGCCGCTGCGGTCGATGCAGGGGTTGGTGCAAGACGGACAGTGGCGGTGAGGCATTAACTTTGGGATTAGCGGTGACAAGGGTAGCAGTCGGCGACGGGTTTGTAGCAGGAGCGAGAGTGGGAGAAGAGGTAAACGCTGTCGGGTTGATGGCGCACCGGGTCCGAATGTGGCTTTCGGGACCGATTCGTGCGCAGAATGAGCGTTGGCTGTCCAGGCATGTTGGAAACCGTTGACGGTTAGCACTGAGGAGGAGAGGTAGTTATATTTTTTGAGTCTCCCCTTTGACTTTGGCGGCGGCAATCCGAATTGCTTCGCAGACGGCAGCGCCGGTCGACAAACACCGGTGGTGACATCACCGTAGAAGAGTTGTTTCGGCAGTCGTGTCTCTTCTATCCTCAGGAGACGCCCGCCCCAACGTAACTGCAGTTGACTCAAAATGACGTGAGTACAAATGATACTGATCCGTTGTAGGAATTCCGTGACGGGGATCCTGTCTTGCCATCTCCGTTTTGGTATCATGCGAAGGCAGCTGAAATGGAAGTGGTTGAACTTCTGGGCATGTTTGGAGTGGACGGTCGAGGTCTCCGTTCCCTAGAGAAGTGTCGTCAGGACAGTGGCCTAGAGCATCTTCAGTTTGGTTTACAGTTTGAGGTCGTAATGATTCCACGCAGAGTTCTGTAGCCGGCCGAAGGAGGGCGGAATAGGGCAGGGAGTAGAGAGACAGGGGACGGAGGAGAAGTGCGGAGAGGAGGTACAAAGGAGTAAAAATGGGCAGAATTACCATGTGTGTTGAGATTCACACACAGATACCCTCACCTGGTTTAGCCCGTCGGTTGAGGCGGTTAGCGGGGTGTGGCTGCTGGACAAAGTTTAGCTTCAGGGAGCTGCCTGTTAGCTAATGAACACTAGGTGTAGTCAAAACCTGCAAGCAAGTGAATGGCCTACTACACCCTTCACGCGGACCCAAAAGTGGACGTCGTTACACTTCAATTGCACTGTCTTCTGAAGTTTCAATGGGACTTACCAGGTCCCGCTTCGTCTGCACTGAGCCACCCCCTCAGTTGGACAGAATTTGCGCGATCTGGGTGCAGTGATGGACCAAAATTTCCTGTTACGCTTTGGAACTCGAAGCTGAAACGGTCGAAAGGCAGTCACAGAATCCAAAAGAATGTCGGAAAACGATAGTTCTGGGATCTTCCCTCTTTTTTAGTGTGGTATGGCTTTTGATATTCCCTCCGCGAATTTCCAGAAGTTTTTCGGAGTTCTCAAAGCAGAGGCTACTCCTCATCCTCAGTCAATTTCGCTGTGTTCGCCTGCCGCCTTCAAGACAATTTCGTTGCTACAGCAGATGCAACAACTCATGAAATGTCATGATTCATTACAAGAAAATCGGTATTACGCAGAAGCCGACAAAACTGTGTGCTCCAAAGTTTTACATCAGTGAAAACGACCGTTCTTTAAGTGTTATTTACTGACGTAGGAACAGTTACTTTTCACATTATCATGTAAAATTTTAATATCCACTCAGCGTCGTCGGATGTCGGTGTAGTCGAGGTGTCGAACACCTTACTGTTGGTGGTGTCCGTGGTGGACCGCTCTCGAATTTAATAGCCATCCAAACCATTAACTAACGACAGTTCGGGAGGTATACCTTCGGCGTAGTATGCTATTATGGAAGGTCCTTTCCACATATGACCATTTAAGACAAATTTGTAGGTTTTTTAAATATAAGACCTCATCGCAGAAGTAAGTGTTCTCCCGGAATAACGGTCGGCAATTAGTATATTTCTTAGCACCTGAAAACATTCCCTAATAAGTTATTTACTTAAAAACGGGGTGATCATGGAGTTTTGCTAATCCCATTTAAATTCCTTGTTATATTTATAAAGAATATCAGCAAATTTTCCCAGTTAACGATTTCGATGGGCATGCAATGGTACTTTTTTAGTTTATAACGAGTAAAACCGGCGTTTTTCTTACCTATGGACCGTTTTGGCCCGCCCTACTTATTTCTGAATAGGGTTCTATCATTAATTCATTGCCACAGAGCGACTTTATTAATGGTGAGAATACTTGCTGATGCCTTATGCGACAACCCTTCTGTTGCTAATTTCCATATCCTTTCGTAATCAACTACTGATAAAAATTGTCTGATCATCTTTATCAAACGGCATGGCAGAGAAAAGTAGCAGCATGCCTCGGCTCGTCAATACATATTTGTTTGCGCCTAGTACCCGCCTTTACCTCATTTTCATGGGAATAAAATTATAATTTCTATTCCAGACGAGATTTATTGTGTGTTTTTCATTTTTGTATTATCTTAGTTTGCAGAGCCATGCAAATAAACAAGAGGTTTTGATCTGTGAATTTTAAATGCTTAGGAAATTACCCGGATAGTAATAAAGGTCAGATTTTGGCCAAATCTGGTCTGTTCTCCTTAAATAAAACTAATTTGAAGTGAATCCTTTTTCAGTAAATGGCTTCATGCGCTTTAATTTGATCCAATAAACGCAAATAAAAACACCAACCATATGACATACTTCTCCCTTAAATTTTGATTACGACAATTCATGAGTTAAACAACTACTGTATGTGCCTTGTTCCAGTCATCGATCATCAACTGCGCAGGAAGGAGTTATTCAGTAAGAGGAAACCGTCCGACGTTGCTTGACGCCAGAACTCCCTTCTTGATGACGACCAGAGTTGTCCCGGCCACTAAATCAGCGGCCTTTGGCAGACACGAGTCTACAGGTAGACAGATTAATCGAAGACAGTAAGGGAGTCGACGATGCATCAAATGCCAGTGCGAGAGGGGATATGAAAGCTATTTTAGAGCGCTTTTTTCTCCGCAATCCCGTGAGGCAGTTATTAGGGCTTTCCGAAAAAGGATTTTTCAGGCAAGCTGGTCGACTGAAGAGGTACTCCATGATAAGAGCTCGAATTACCTGAGTCGCCTGTGGAGGTTACTGATTCCATCCAAGCGGGTGGTAGAAGTCGTTGTTGCATTTTTGTTGTTAGATGATGATCTTTTGCATATTAACGCATCCTAAGGAGAAGTAGTTGTGCAGCATTCTCTTTAAACTTCCTTCGCGTCACAGGTATAGGCCTAAGTCAGTATCGCTGTTGCTGGCAGAGGTCGTAATGACCTACCAAACCCTACATCCATTTACCTGTACTGCTACACAATTTAGAGCTGTCACGCAGTCAAACCGTTGTTCGCGTTGTGAGGGAACGCCGCAAAGTCTGCCCTCGTCTAGTTCTGCCACCCTGTCAGGATTGGCACTGCGCTCCCAATGCAGACTCCTGGAGGCAAAGGAGATGAATAAGCGTTAGGTCGAGACAGGGTGGGCATTGAATAATGCGTGTGACCAGGTCTCTGTGATAATCGTTCATCCATCAAAGCGATCACCTCTGTGCCCCTGGGCATGCCCTGCACCCTCCTCCCTCCATAGGCGCACGATGGTCTTCTACATCGCCCATCTGGGCCGCACCTTCAGTGTCGCACAAATTTTCATCTCCCTCCTTAGCACACAAGGGATTTTGATTGTGCCCTCCCTTTCCTCCAAAGTCCCCAGAGTACGAATACTCCCATCTATTATTTATAACGCGTTGCAGGGTACAGTAGGTGGGCTAACTCATGAAATGTCAACCGAAATTCCGAAATGCGTCCTCACTTCGAAAAGATTAATTAAGTGGGCTTGTAAACATAGTCAACGTGCAACATAATTCTATAATATTTCAGTTACCCCAGAATGCCGGCATTCGAATGAACTTCCTTCCGGCTGCATGCAAAAACTATACTCTGTAAAAATGAGTGCTTAAATAGCATGAATCTTCTCATTGATTTTCGATGCCCCTAAATGTCCAATTATATTTCATGAAAAACATGCATAAAAATATCTATTCATTTGCTCATTCGGTAGACAATTATGTCTTCTTCCAATCTTGTACTCGAAGGAAGGGTATAATTCAGTTTTCAAAAACTTTTCTAATTCCCGAATAATTTTAAACCCGCTCTACCGTTATACTTGGATTGAGGGTTTCCAAACTACAATCCGTATATTTTCGCGCACGGAAAACCACACATTGCCCTGCGGTAATAAAGAGGGAGCGTATAGGTTTCACAAAATTAAGCAGTGGATTTAATCCATATTTTTAACTTTACAAGCCACATTGTTTAATGCAGAGATATGACGGTTTATGAGTGGCCATTTCACGGTATTTAAAGGTTCCACAATTAGGAACTTTTATTCTAACCGAATTTTGTTCCTCCTTTGAGTATAAAATTAGAAGAAGACGTAATTTTTTACCGAATGAGCAATAGAATGAATATGTTTATGCATATTTTCTGTTAAATATAATTGGACTCTTAGGGGCATCGAACATCAACGAGAAAAATTCATGCTACGTAAGTAATCATTTTTTACAAAGTCTACTTTTCGCATGCAGCCGGAAAGAAGTTCATTCGAAAGCCGGCATTCTGATTTTACTGAAATATTATAGCATTATATTGCAGACTGACTAGTTTCATAACCCTACTTAATTAGTATTTTCGAAGCAAAAACGCATCTTGGAATTTTGGTTGACATTTCATGAGTTAGCCCACCTTCTGTAATGCTGTATGTAATGAAGTGGGAAGATCTAAGTAATTCAAAGAAATGCGATGCATCGAGTGTTTTAGTAAATGTTCTTTTAAAATGACCTCTATCAACCCTACCGTGATAAGTAAGATAACGATCGATTTAATAGCATCAAATTTACAAAACTGATTAACGGGTGGCCTGGTTCCCTGATGGTTGCCGAAAGTGCATATCTTGATGCTGTCAGTAGATGCAAGGACCACAAAATACTCTTTTTTTCATTTGCAACGTTCAAACAATATAGGAAAGATAAGAGTTTTTCGAAACTACGATTCGCATAAGGTTGCTCACTACAAGTAAATATATATATAACTCTCAGCCGCGGAAAATGTTTATGTCCAGCTGAGCCGCAGTATTTTTGAAGTCCTACAAAGTGACTATGCTAGCATGCAACATGGGAAACGATGCACGACCAAACGGCAAACTTGTTTACGTCCCATTCTCGAAGAGCTTGGCGGAGTAATAAATGAAGTTGTTACTTAGCTGGGTGAGGGCAAACTGATAGGATTTAGGTAACATTTTCTTAAATTTTCGAACTCATGTTGGGGTATGACGTCAGAGAGGCTCCAAGAGGCGGCTGTTCAAACGGGCTCAGACTCGTTGCGGTAACCCGAACAAAACGCACCTGAGGTCCGTTAACTCTGCAGTCAGTTTTTGCACAGTAGCTTTTGGAAGGCGTCAATAAGCCGATGTCTCGGTGGTCGCCCCGAGGATGACACGAACGGAGGCAACACCAAGAGTGCGACGTGCTCTGCCACATGGTAAGTAGGTTTCAGAGACGACCGAGGGCACTGCTGCGGGACTAGGCCTTAGAACTGCTCTCCGGCTGACAGCCATCATGCGCAGCAAAGTCATGACAACTAAGGATCGACAAGACCCCAGGGAGTAGTTTTGTGTAAATCACCATATCCCGTTTCTAAAATGTCCTTTCAATTAAACAGACATAAGCTGACTGAGCACCAGCGTGATAAATTACCACAAGTGGATACCCGCAAACTCGGAGCGGGTTGCGTGTGGAAATTCGCATCCGCTAGGTTAATTAGCCATACTGAAAGCCAGGCAAGTCGAATGAGAGCTCAGTTCATCGGAGCAACGGTGTGGCGTCGCTATGCCTGCGGTATTGGTAGTTGATTGACCAATAGTTTATGTAAATCCCGTTTTTGCTCAGCCGTTGTCGTCACCGCCGACAGTGACTTCCGAAAAAGTTTTAAAGCTCGGTAAAGTAAAGAAATGCTTTCCTTGCTAGGTCAGTCTCCTCTTTCCCTAACTATACACGCAGGCCCGGGGCTCGAATATTCGCCTCCGTTCGCAGGTATAGTGCCTGATTCTGTACATTTATGACAAAACCCGTGTGTTGGCGGACTTCAAGGCTGTCCTTGAACAACGCACTAGCAGAAGAACCCTGTCCGGCTTCAGATGTCCTCAGTCACTGCGAGTCAAAGACCACGCAATTTTCCCCTCAGGTCGAGCAAAAACCTCGCTGCAGTGATCGCAGAATTGGACCATCCCGAGCACACAGTCAGTAAGTTCTGACACTCATGGGTTTGCCAATATAGACGAAGAGACGAGTCCCAGGAAGCAGTCTTGAAGAAAAAGACACGATAGATGGGACAAGAGCTTTATTATCCTGACGTTTCGGATTCCTGCTCGAACCAACCATCAGAGACAAAAACAGATACGGGTTCCGTTTTCAATGTTGCCTATTGAGGTTCAATGGAAATATCAGGTAATGCCATCGATGGGTTGGAACATTCAGCAATCTGAACACCACACAATGGATATCATAAAAAACCCTGAAAAAGGGTATGTTGAGTAAATCCTCGGTGAAAGGAAGAAATGGTTTAATATGACAGTTTCGGTTTAGTTGGGCTTCTGTGAGAGAATGAAAAGGCGCACATTCATTCATTTATGCAAGTGGTGTTTCAAATACAGTCCTCCATATATCTTTTGCAAAAAATGGCCGTCGATATACCAAAGGTAATTGGAAATTCAATTTGTACAAAATGTTTGGCTTGCAGAAGTTGAAACGAACAGTCGTCCGCACACTCTTTTTTGCAGAAGGCGTTGTAACTCCAAGCCTCAGTCCTTATGGCAAGATTCTGCCCAGTAAAGTACAGAGGTAGGCTGGTTTCCCCAGTAATTGACCGATCTCACGAAATGTTAGACAAAATTCTGAAATGCGTTTTCGATTAGGAAGGACTACCTAAGTGAGGTTGTATTGTTGATTATCATACGTCGTAATTTTATAGTATTTGAGACTCACCAGGATTTCTGCTTTTGAATGCACTTCTTTTTTACCACCTGCAGAAGCCGCGCTCAGTACAAGATGACTACTTATGTAGCATGCATTTTAAATTTATTCTTGATGGTCTTATAAATCTAAACACATTTTATAGAAAACATAAACAAAATATACTTTCTTCTACTCATTTGGAAGGGAATCGCATTGTCTTCAAATTTCATACTTTAAAAACGGATTATCTATGGATTTTACGAAAGTTTCTAATCATGAGATTTTTTAAGATCGTGCAATGTCCATTCATACAATACCGTATCCGTCCGTTTGCCAATGCTCCCATAAAATCTACAGCATAGTCCGCATCCATTGCAAAATGTTATGAACTCTATATGGTAACTTCCTAAATACATATATGAATGTACGAATTTTCCTACGTGGGGGCATGCGTCATGCAGAATGAAATCGCTAAACGCTAGTGCAACGACTGACCGGACTCAAAATTAGTTCGGAAGTGTGAAACTTTTGCAAAACCTAGAAAAGTCCTTTCTTCGGGCATAAGGTGTAAAGAAAACGTGATTTTCTACCAACACAGATTGAGAAGACACATTATCGTGCATGGTCTCTATAAAACATAATTGACTTAAAAAGACCATCAAAAATCCATGTGAAAATGCATGCTACATAAGTATTCATTTTTTACGAACAGCGGTTTCCACAGAAGGTCGAAAAGGAATGCATTCACGAGCCAATATCCTGATAAATCTGAAATATTATAGCATTTTGTCGCATATAAGTCAAGTCACCACCCCACTTAAGTAATCCTTCCTAATAGAAAACGGATTTCAGAATTTCGACCAAAATTTCATGAGATCGGTCACTGTGGATGAGCCCCACATCCGATCGTCATAACAAGCATATGCACATTACCAAAAGCGGTAAATAAGCCCAAGGAAATCGTTCCAATCTCCTCATATTTGGCAGTACCTTTTTCAGGCTACGAATTGTCGACTAGAACTCACATACAAAGCTTTCCTCCCGACTGGTCTGGAGGACGTGACATATTCACTTATGTGAGATTTGCGACCCCTCAGCAAAACCCACTAACTGTTGATTTAGGAAGCAGGACGTGGGTGGCACATGCAAACGGGCTGCTTGGCGTTGTATGCCCACCCCTGCCCGAGGGTCTTGACTTTGTTTTGCCATCGGAACGTGCTCGGAGTGTGGTAAGTGAGGTGCTGTATGTACAGCGAGATTCTGCCTCTACACAGGCAGACACATGCGAAGCGCTGGTATGTTCCTTGGGCAGTTGTAGTCCTCATTACCTGTGAAAGTAGAGCCAGCAGAGGCGTTAGAGGTGAGGCGCAGGTAAGAGATTAAAACCTTGATTTGTGCAGCGATGTGTGAATGTCTGTGGCTGGTTGGCTTTAGTAGAGTTCTTCCGGTGCATGTGCGTGAGGCGCAACCGAGCCTACCGGCATCGCCCGAACGTCCCTATGCCCTCCATTTTCATCACGAAGGCTTCCGATGCACAGTCACTGCACTGCATCCCTGACAGGCTGATATGCTGTCACTCGGCTGGCTTTAACACGGACACAGATGCGCTCAGGCAGTTGCACCCTCTTGAACAAAGCATCCCTTTGCTACTGTCAGGTACGCCACATAAGCATTCGACGATGTCCACTGTATGCCTCGCAGCAGGCTGAGAGCGGGGACGATGATTTGCGCGCGAATTCGTTTATATTAGTAGTAGACTTTCACAGCATCTAACGCACTCCTCCACCTGGATTCGGTGTCAAGAGAGGGTCAAGAGAACCAGAGGTGGGATTAGACGCAGGCGGTTGGCCCAGATTTCATACCGCAAAAAAAAATCGGTGGGCAGCACGGTTCCCGGTTGGCGCGCACTGTACCACTAAAGCCCTGATGTTGACATTTATCATGAGCGTGCATTTTCGATAACGTCTGCTGGACTCCTCTTTAGTCCCCCTGTTGTTCCAGCGCATCTACCGCGTGGTCCGCCTAAGGGGCAAGGCACAGAACGCAATAATCGCTCTACTTTGAGTTAAAACCTACCTATGGCTATAGCTGCAACGACAGAGTAAAAAAGGATGATAAAAGAAACTGATGCCGCAGTGATCCAGGTTGTAGCGACGAGCCAGAAGCTACACATAGATTGTATCACCTTTGGATCATGCGGACTAGTTGCAGAGTCTCCAGGGTAAAATGCGTCACAAGCCGGATTCAGGGCATCCTGCGGTAGAACAGGTCGCGGAGGTTGACTTGGGTGTTAATGGTAAGCTGTTACGTCGGTGGAGCCAAAACTGGTCTCGTACCAAGAACAGTTTGATTACTTATTGTCGTGTTTGGTCAGAGACATGGTTTTGAAGTCGGGACCTTGTGTCCATATCTGGACATCACTTTCAATAGCCGTCAGAGTGTCAACATTTGGATTCAGTTTGCCGTGAATACGGTGGATGGATCACGTGGACAGGAGATCGAAGTCGAGGCGAGGGATTTCTCGGAGCAATGCCAGGTTGGATCCAAACTCAGGGCAAAGACGTGGAAGTTGTGTTGCAGGAGGAACTGAATCAGTATGCGGCCGACAAAAGTGGAATTCCAGCACGCTTTAGGGGGACTCCCTGAGATTAGGGAGGCGCAACCGTACAAAGTTCTGAAAATGTCTGTTTTTGCGCGTATTCTTTGTATGATTCAGGCAGAGTGGAGACTGCGCAACTTGTCTGTTCTACTTGGGTGGCCTGTCTATTCCAGGCGCTGTTTTAGCCCTGTGGAATGAGACTGACCCAATGGCTGTCTTTGTCGTACTTGCACGCCCTATTTCTCTACGTTCACTTCTGCCTGAGCTCACTGAGGACAGGTTAAGAGCTGATGTCGCCCGAGTGCAGAGTTTGAGTATGGTAGAGAATAAGTAGAAGCTGGGGGACACACCGATGACCCGAACCCCTCACAACTGCGTCAGGCAGTGGCACAGTATCGGCGAAACATGCGTGTCTGGGTTTTTAGATAATACCCGTGTTGTCAGTGCGGTAAATAATAAATAATTACACAATGTTATACTACGGGCTGACTGTTGGCGGTTTGTGAATATTACGCTGTTATTCCGCAGTAGCCGATGGATTTTAGCTCAATTCTTCATATAAAATTTAGGACTGTGCCTGAAAAGGCCTGTTTCGAAGGATTTACTCCAAGTTTGCGCATTAATTTCCTCGGAAATTAAACAAGGCAAGTTAAATTTAAAGTTCATATACCGCAAAGCACTGGGAAGGCTAAGAAACCCACTGATGAGCCGAACATCTCGCAGCTGCTTTGGCTGGCGGCATAAGATCGGCGAAGCACGTGTGTCTGAGTTTTAAGTTAATGCCTGTGTTGTTAGTACAATAAATAATTACTCAAGTTGGAATTGGCCATTCTGGTGTTCTTTGTCCTTGCCCATAGCGCCTTTCTGATTTCTAACAATTCGCCGCTGTTTACTCACCTGCGAGGGTTCTAGGCCGTTATTTCAAATTCAGGCAGAACCACAGATTTCAGCCATGCAGTCGGCACAAATCCCTGAATAGGTCTTGTATATGACTTAGACTATTATCCCTACCTTGTTGCCTTCAAAGTTGTGCCTGGTTAAACACAGGAACATGGAAGCTCCCCAACCCCCCACTTCAGATGACCTTGTCCTAAATTCCAAAAACTGTTGATGTTAGCGTTAGGTTTAGGGTGAAGATTGACGTTGCAGCTAAGACATGGTAGTAGGTACCCCTGTGGAGGACCGGTATTTCCCTGTCTGACTTGTTGTCCTTCATTTCAACGAATTTCCGTACATTTATTCAGATGAACCTTTTCAGGAACAGACCGCCATATAAAAGAAATTAGATTGGGCACTGAAATGCGTACCTCACGTACTGTAAGTGATCTTGCCCTAAAGTCCAAGGGGGTTAGAATTGGTATTAGGTCTACAGTTTTTGCGATATCTCATGACCAACATTCCGAAACATATTTTTGACTCGGAAGATATATTTGGTTGAGTTATAGAATAAATTAACTTGGAGCACAAACTTACAACATATCGGGCACGCCAGGATGCCGGCTTTTGAATGCCCTTTTTTGGTTGTATGCAAAAACTTCACTTTGAATGAAACGACTGCTTATGTAATGTGAGTTTGCCTTATTGACTTTCGGCAAGCTTATAAATTAATGTTTCATAGAAAGCATACCCACCAATATTATCCCTTGTATCAATTTTGAAGCAAGTCACGTTTTTTAAATTCCATGCCTAAAGAAGATGTCTCTTATGATTTTGTAGAAGTTTCTAGTTAGGACATTCAAAGACTGTGAGATGTCTATTCATCGCACTAGCACATTGATTAATGCCATATATTAAGTTTACAATATGGTTCGCATCAGTTTCACAATCTTACAAGTCTTCTATGACATTCCTTTGACGAAATACATATTACGTGTTAGTTTGAGTTAAGTAGGTTCTTAGAAATCGAGGAATATACTCTAATCAAGTAACGGAATTGAACAAGACGTAATTCGCTATAAAAAGTTTACAGGAGATAATATTTCTGTGCATGTTTTCTATATTAAATATTTGAATCTATGAGGACGTCGAAAATCAATGACAACGTTCATCCTAATTAAGTAGTCGCCTTTTACAGAGTGTAGTTTTTGCGGACGACCGAAAAGAAACTGATTTCAAAGTCGGCATTCCGGTTTACTGGAATATCTTAGGATTATGCTGCATGCGAATTAATGCTAAAACCTTACTTGAGTAGTTTTTTTCGAGTAAAAAACGCATATTGTAGCATTTTGGCCAACATTCCACGAGATAGTAAGGGGCACGGGAACATCTAACCTCGTGAAACTTGGCGCGAGGCCATCTGTTATACGGATGTCAGATCAGAAATTTTACAAAAACTGTTAGGTATGGCAACTACTTACGATTCGCCAAAAATTGCTTCAGTAAAACTAGCTTAACATCCTCTCATACAACCTGTTAGAAACCTATTTGCCTACTTCCCGTAATCGAGTCGTTAATGGGCTAACATTTTCTAAACGAGCATGATTATTGTTATCAATGATTCATTTTTGGTGCCCAAACGGATTATTTTGCGACGCAAAATTTAACTGCAGCCACAACCTCTGGTAATGACTCTTCCCATAATGCAAAGTGCATTTGGAAAGTTATTAGTATACTTACTAATACAGTTTGGACGCGGCGACCGTCATCTTTACTTGCGGCTATCCGAAATCCTGTTTCCGTATCCAGGATCTTAGGCAAATATATTTAAAACGTCCGCGCATATGCTTATATGGACCAAAACAACGGAAATACACATCTCAAAAATGTTAACCGAAATTCTGAAATGAGTTGTGGATTGGACAGAATTTCTTAGGTGGGGTTATAAAATGGATAATCATATAGGATAAGCCGGAGATATTTTATACTCGTGGGACTTGGGCTTTCGAATGCACCTCTTTTCCACCGTTAGAAAAGACTGTAGCCAGTAAAAATAACTACTCAAGTAGTGTTATTTTTACATTACTTTCCTATGCCCTTACAAATTCAAATAAATTTCACGGAAAATACTCAAAAAATGTCCATCCTTGCAATCATTAAGTAGGAAATCACTTCGTCATAACGTTCATTACAAGAGTAACGCGCATTTAGGTTTGATTAGTTTTTAAATTTCCCGAATAATTACTAGCCCAATCGGCATTTGCAGTTTCGTCCAGGGCTTTTAGTCCATAATCTTTATGCTTTCAGTTTGGGGAAAATCAAAATTCCCTTTAAACCTGTCAGAAGACTGCCGGTAGGGCTTAAATAATTTTCCAATCAATGTGGACTACGTTGCACACCTTATGAAGAGCATTAATAAACGGACAGATACGAAGACGCTTCAGTGGGAATTTTACGGTCGGAAAAAATCCCATAATAAATGATTTTTGGGCTAAAAATATCCTTCATTCGAGGAAAATTAAAAACTGATGGTCTTCTATTAGATGAGTGCAAGAAAGGATGGATTTGCACATATTCTTTACAAAATGTGAACTAAGAAAGACGTTAGCAAACAAAAGAAAAACTTAATTCTGGTAAAGTAGTCCTTGTCACCGAGCGCATTTTTTTCTGGCAACCGAAAAAGGACATTCAAAGGTCAATATCATGTCGTGTCTGAAACACTACCATGGCCTGACATAGACCATTTTTCCTAATTGAAACCGAGTTACAGAATTTTGCTTGACGCAGCTGTGAGGAGTTCGGATCATCGGTGTGTCCCCCAGCTTCTAAGCAACAACGTCAGCGATGACCCTATTTATTGCTGATTAATAGGAATGAACTATGGCGCATTCGGATCCTCATCATCATCATCATCCACCAGACCTACTTCATTCAACTGTCAATCGTAAGGCTCAGACGAAAGAAGGGTGAATGAGAGAGAGCGCACAAGCCGCTCAGTGTGCAGTGGCCGAGAGCCACTCCATTACGTTTTCAGTTCCCGCACAAAATGCGGGCATGTGTCGCAGCTTTGTTCGCCTGCAGCAAACCAAGTTGTTGCTACGCCGGGGCCAAGTTATGCCCACAGTTAGTACTGTATTGACGGGGAGTCTATTAAATGGATCGAAAGTGAACAGGAATAAACGGCTGCGCCGGTTACCGTGGAAACCGGCTGCTACATTATGGCCTCTGCATCATGCGGTCTTTGTAGGAGCCCTCTCTTCTGTGAGCTCCGAGTGTCTGACACATGCAAGTCTGTTCAAATTGTCCCATTTCTGATATTATCGACAGAGACAAGGGACACTGGAATGGCCATTTCTGGCTTGTCAGCCGTCGTCAGCCAGTCATACCCAACCCCGAAGTGTGGCACACCCGAGGCTCGAACTCGCGACCTGTTCGTTAGATGTCCACGCTTCTAATCACTGAACCACGAGCCCAGTGCCCTGTCGGTTTTGATCGGGAATATATAGTGGTAGGGGGCGCTAACCAATCGTTCATTCGGAACTCACTCGTTCCGTTGTGCTTTATGGACTCTCTCTCGAGCACAACCAGCAGCCGCACAGCGGCGCATGCTATAGGCAGAACGGGCTCGTGACTCAATGGTTAGAGGCGTGGACTTCTAACTAACAATTCGCGAGTTCGAGCCTCGGGTGGGCCAAACTTCGGGGTTGGGTATGACTGGCTGACGACGGTTAGTAAGCGAGAAATGGTCATCCCTGTCTCCCTTGTCTTTGTCGGTAATAGCATTCTGCCTATATCATGCGCCGCTGTGCGGCTGACGGTTGGGCTCGAGAGAGAGTCAATAAGGCACAACGGAACGAGTGAGTTCCTTAAGAACGATCGGCGAGCGCCCCATACCACTGTCCCATTTGTTCCCACACCTCCAGACACTACGTTGATCCATTCATTTACATACTCACGCATGCCACCTTAGGAGTTGCTCACAGTCCAAGCAACGATTTTGGTGACACGCCTAGTCATCCTCGAAGAATAAAAACGAACTTTGGCGTTTGTAGATCCAACGACTCTCGTCGGCAGTCAGCCTAAGGACTCAAATAGAATAAGGATGCATGAGAGAAGGGACATTACTTGGGTACGTATCATCATTATAATCAGCGTGTTATTGAACAAAGTATACCTGTCAAGCTTAAAACTATCATAAAACTTGTATATTGGACGGAAAACAAGGATTAGACCTAAATGGTTGCCTCTAGGGCACTTCTTCGATGCGTGAGATCCGGACGCACAGGTGACAAGAGTCTGGAAGTAGTGTTAGGTCACGTCAGACACTGCACCTATTTGCATGCACACAGACAGGTTAAGGGTGTATGGGGAAGGAAAAAAATGTAGGATCGATCGGAGTAATTCCTTCTTTTTGTCCAATCAGCCAAAGACTGGCTTGAATTGTCCTACACTAGTAAAGGTCATCAAAGCGTATTGTCGAGGTCAAAAGAAAGACAACACGAAAGATCCCTAAATTGGAATTTGAGGAAGAGCGTGTTAGTTGAACAAACTTCATTGTGACATTGTGACATTTTAATTTCCTTAGAAATTAACTGCGAACCTGGAGTAGATCAAGATATACTAGGGTTGATAGGCTAAGACCGAAGTTTTTATGTATGAATATTTGGGCCGAGGTCCATCAGCCACAGCGAATAACCGCATTATATTTGTTAACTGCTGACAGGCAGCTAATAGTATATTTCAGGGTAAGGTATGGAATCACACCCTAAAGTATACAACTAGCTGCCTGTCGGTAGTTAATGAATATTACGCGGTTATCCGCTCTGGCTGATGGACCACGGCCCAAATATGCGCACATAAAACCTTCGGTTTGAGCCTCTAGACCTAGAATACACTGATATACTCCAAGATCGCAGTTAATTTCTAAACTGAAATATCTACCAGACATCAGGCGGGGAATGCTGGGGGACCCACTGATGAGCCGAAGCCCTCGCAGCTGTGTCATGGTTGGAAGAATATTGGCGAAACACGCGTGTATGGGCTTTTGGCTAGCACCCGTACTGTTAGTATGGAATCACCTTACCCTAATGTTTGTTGTGACAAATATAGCACAGGCGGTTCAGTAGACGGTGGCATAATTTGATTCCACAGGCAGCCATTAAAATTGTCAGTTTCGATACCAAATGCGTGCGTTTATGTGAGCTTTG
>CACRXP010000192.1:792038-814832 GCA_902702965.1 Spirometra erinaceieuropaei | reverse complement strand
TTTAAGAGCATGGAACGTCCCTTTATACGGCATTGTATCAGTGCTCTTATTATTATTGTTTGCAAAGTGGATAACATGGTCCACATCCACTACAACATTTCATGAGCACTATATAGACTCCTTTCATCAGCTCATAGAAGTCACGATTTCCTTTACGCGAAAAGTAGATAACTTGTGGTAAGGCAACTTCGAATGTATGTGTGACGATAGGTGGTGTTCAACTTATCCAGGAATGGAAAACTTTTAAAACACCTAAAAATCCTCCTTGCCTAAGCACAAAGCTTGAGGAAGACCTAATTGGCTGCCAGATGCGTATCAGGAAGAATATTTTTGCACATATTCTACAAAATATAATTGAACGTATGTGAGCATCCGAAATCAATAGGGAAGGTTCATACTGCATATGAATGTGTACGTTATCTGTCCAATCTCATGAGATATTAACTAAATTATGTTTTCATTTAGAAAGAATTTCTTTAATGTGTTTGTAATATTGATTAGCGCGCGGAATGATTCCACAACATTTCACTCACCACAGGATATAGACATTCGAATGCGTTTCATGCCACTTTTATGCAGGAACCACGCTCGCCAACTAAATGCCGCTTAATCAGTGCAAATGTTTCTCCCTGATTTTATCTTAAGCTACAAACTTAAGCAATTTTTTAGAGAATAATGCGTAGCTATCTTTTTTTCTACTCATTTGGAATTAGATTGTTTCTCCTTCACATCTCACATATGAAGAAATTCGTTTATTTTGACTTCAACAGGGTTTCTCGGTCCGCATATAATTTTGAACCCGACCTGCGGTTGCATTTACGCTTAGGTTTTGCAAACCATATACTGTATACTTCCGTGTAAAGAAAATCGTACGTTTCTCTATGCCATTGAGAAAAGGCCTTATAGGGTTTATATAATTCTACAATGGATGTGGACCATATCGTATATTTTGTAAGCAGCATTGATAAACAGACAAATGCGATGTTTTATGGATGGTCATTTCCCGATCTTAAAAAAGCTCATTATCGCAAACTTTAAAACCGAAAGTTATTTGTCATTTGGATATAGCATTTCAAGATCTTATGTGCTATCAAATGTTTATAAGAGGGATATTTTTGTTCACGTCCTTAACTGAGCACATGTGAAACAGAAAGGTTATCGGAAGTCAATGGAGAAAATTATCAACGTGTGCGTTTTGCAGATGGCCGAAAATAGATGCTTTCAAAAGCCGGCTTCATGTACCGACTGAAATATTGTTAGACTATTCTGCAGTATAGAAAGCTTGCAACCCCGCCCACGCAATTCCGTCTGGTTGAAAATCCATTTCAGAATTCCGGCTATGATTTCTTGGGATGGACCAGACACTTTACGTGTACCGTCAAGAGGCTGTTTGTGTATAGAACTGGCCAAGATCGCCCTTTGTGCCTATTTATATCTGTCGAAAAGTATGCAGAAGGAAGTTGGATATTGCTACTTAGCAATCGGAGCGTTTTTGATCCTTAGAATTTTGTAAATTAAGAGAAACCTCTGCACGACCACCGATATCTTTGTGAATGGCAAACGCTTTTGCGCTGTCTTTAGCTCTTCTCCCAAGAATGTACCAAATCAACTAATAGTCAGATTTATAGCTTGTTTGAGATTTCGTGCACTTGCTTTGCCAGAGCCGGAACTGCTTTTATTGCTTCTTTTCGGTAAGTGTAAATGGGGTCCCAAAATGAACAGTGCCCAAGTTGAAAAGGCGTGACAGCTTTGCTCAAAGTCTAGTTCGACTAGCTGTGGTGGAAAAACTAGCTGCGGACTTCTTCTACTCCTCACAAAAAATCGTAGACCGTCAAAATGATTAAGAATGCTAGGCAATGTGCCTGAAGAACCTTTTCTCCAGAACGATTCCTTCACTCGCACGGAGAGTCAAGGTAGCTTTTGCCGAGTACACTGGGAAAAAACTTCAGATCTGATAGAAGCGCACAGAAGAATTCCAGGTAGAAGGTCAGAAGGCGAAGATGCGATGACTGAAACAAGAAATTTGTTGGCCTGACGTTTCGGATTCTCACTCGAATCCATCATCAGAAACATTCGCAAATAAATGGTGATGATGGCACAGGGAGTGCAGTATTTATAGCAAGTGGCTGCCGTGGGACTGTATGCACACTGCAATTAATAGTTCTCGCAATCACCGCTGGGGTCGTAAGTGATGCGGTGGTGGCTTGTCAGTCTGAGTCCGAGTCGTTAATTGCCGTGATTTCGTCATCCGTGCTGGATGCTAGTGTGACGATTGCTTGGAAAATTGGCTTACTGTCACTATGATAACTGCTCGCCCGCGCCCTCTCCACGTGACTGATTCCCCTGCTCAGGAAAAATCTCAGCACGGAATGTGGCACCGGGAGGTCATTGTGTTTGTTGATGGATTGCGGTCCTGAGAACCACGACTCGAGCAGCTCGAGGCTCACGCGGTTGTCTCCCCTTGAGAGCATTTCGGCATCTTGATATTTGAAGATATGGCGGGGTCCCGTCGGGGTGCCGACACCTGAGAGCTAACGTCTCCCCGCCTCACTGCTGCTGCGTGCTCGACAATTCGCGTACGGACTAATCACCCAGTTTCTCCGACATAGTTGCTTTGTCCGCAACTACACCAGATCCGGTAAACGACTCCAGACGTCGCCTGCCATGTCAACGGGTCTTTTGGCCTCATCACTTGGCACCTAATGGTTGATTCCGGCCTGTGTGCAACTCCAACACCAAGTGGAGCGAGAAGACGACTGACGGCTTCCGGGACGTTCTTCACGTACGGAAGAGTCCGCCAAAATTTAGGGCCGGTTGGATTTGGTCCCTGGTGCCCTTTTCGAATGCAATGGTTAACAAAGTTGCGCGGGTAAACATTGGCTCTCATTACCCGTCGAAGATATTGTAATTCAGCAATCTTGTCTTCCATTTCACTGCAGTGCGTCTCATCGCGCCGGTATAGCGCCCTTACGCAACTGCGTTTGTGACTGGTCGGGTGGTTGCTATTGAACTTCAATAGCATCCACCCGTTCAATATTGCAGTTCAATAGCAATCTCAGCAGGGAACACGATAACGAGAGTTCATAGTGCTTGTCGATGGATTGCGCACAACTATGTCAACTAGTGCATGCAAAAACGACACCAGAGGCCAAATTCAACGAGAGCTGTTGATTATAGTACGCATATGGTCCCACGGCAGCCTCTTGCTATAAATACTGCACTCCTTGTGCCAACATTACCCTTATCTGCAAGTGTCGCTGAGGAGGAGTTCGAGTGAGAATCCGAAACGTAAGGCAAAC
Source organism: Spirometra erinaceieuropaei (assembly GCA_902702965.1). Taxonomy (NCBI): domain Eukaryota; kingdom Metazoa; phylum Platyhelminthes; class Cestoda; order Diphyllobothriidea; family Diphyllobothriidae; genus Spirometra; species Spirometra erinaceieuropaei. The sequence continues at coordinate 811,533 of CACRXP010000192.1, read as the reverse complement.
AAATTACTTGTTCAGAGGATCGCATCTTCGTCTTCGAAACTGCTTCCTGGAACTCGCCTGTTCGCATCTATCAGCAAAATCAGATTTCTCTGCTCGGGGCTTTGGCATTGCAGGGTTGTCGGAAGTATGCACGGTCGTGTGTATAAATCGCAGATGCGCTGTCAAGCCATGCCAGTTACGGTGTCCGAGCCCATATCTGAGCGTGCAGAGAGTGCCTTGTCGTCGATACAAGACGGATGAGAGATGATATACTGCCAGTGTTTCCCAACATAACGTAGGCGTCGATGTTGGGTTCGATATGTCTGGCGCGCAATGGGCGTCCTCGCTTACGACTTGCGACCGATCTCATGAAATTTTGGCCGAAATTCTGAAATGTACACTGCGACTAGGAAGGATCACATAGGTGGGGTTACAACACTGATTATCTGGCGGCATAATTCTAAAATATTTTGGACTTGCCAGAATGGTGGCTTTTGAATGCAATTCTCTGCGCACAACTATGTCAACTAGTGCATACGAAAAGGACACCAGAGACCAAATCCAACCGGTCCCAAATTTTGGCGGGCTCTTCCGTACTTGAAGAACGTCTCGGAAGCCGTCAGTCGTCTTCTCACTCCACTTGGAGTTGGGGTTGCACACAGGCCAGAAGCAACCATTAGGCGCCAAATCATGAGGCCAAAAGACCCGCTGCCACGGCAGGCGACGTCTGGAGTCGTTTACCAGATCTGGTGTAGTTGCGGACAAAGCAACTATGTCGGAGAAACTGGTGATTACTCCGTACGCGAATTGCCGACCACGCAGCATCAGTGAGGCGAGAAGACGTTAGCTCTCAGGTGGCGGCACCTCGACGGGACCCGGCCATATTTTCAAATTTCAAGAGGCCGAAATCCTCGCAAGGGGTGACAATCGTGTGAGACTCGAGCTGCTCGAGTCGTGGTTCTCAGGACCGCAATCCATCAACAAACACAATGACCTCCCGGTGCCACATTCCGTGCTGATATTTTCCCTGAGCAGGGGAATCAGTCACGTGGGGAGGGCGCGGGCGAGCAGTTATCACAGTGACAGTGAGCCAATTTGCCGAGCAATCGTCACACTAGCATCCAGCACGGATGACGAAATCACGGCAATTAACGACTCGGACTCAGACTGACAAGCCACCACCGCATCACTTACGACCCCAGCGGTGATTGCGAGAACTATTAATTGCAGTGTGCATACAGTCCCACGGCAGCCACTTGCTATAAATACTGCACTCCCTGTGCCATCATCACCATTTATTTGCGAATGTTTCTGATGATGGATTCGAGTGAGAATCCGAAACGTCAGGCCAACAAATTTCTTGTTTCAGTCATCGCATCTTCGTCTTCTGCCTTCAGATTTCACTCTAAACAGGGGTTTGCACGCCGAACAAAACCAACGCTTTCTGCGGACCGCGACGACCCTTTTACTGTTTATACGCATCTAACAACAAACCAGTTCCAGCAAACTGGGCTGATTGAAAACAAATCTCTGCTGGCTCCACTCCTTGCGTCCATGCTAAATTTTTCATTAAAAACCCGTCGGGTTTGCATCCGCCGACGTTGCTTTCAGGATAATAAGCATTGAAGGTACCTTATATTCATGTTCCAGCTCAAGTCGTTTATGAGTACCTAGTCTGTGGATTTCAAGTAAAACTTACGTCAGAACTCGAATGCTCCAAATTAACACAAGGAATCTAAACATGGACTACAAGCGCACGATCAACACAGAAATTCTCGATATCCTCTCTGCCTTAATCATGACGATCATGCCTTTTATCCGTTCCCGGGATTAAAATATGGGCCCTGTAAAAATAACGATCCTCAGAACTGCTTGGGCAGAAGGCCCTGCGCCAGTATAAATTCCAACTTGCAGGTTTGATTGGCGCGTCGTTCGTGGTCACAAAAGGTTCTGGAGAACTGACAGGAGTAAGGAACGTAGAGGTGGTTTACATCCCCACGACTTTTGCCTCTGTATAAATTCCCGTTCATGTTGGTCTAATGATAGCCGCTCTCGTGCAGGGTTAATTAACACGGTGTCAAATTCTGTTGCTAATATATACAGAAGGCAAAAGAATGAGCTAATTCAAGGAGCTTAGGAAAAGCCAGTAAATTAAATTCTGTGGCTTTAATCATCGTGTGAGTGCGGTATGCAGTTTTGAGTAACCTTCTTAATATTCACGGTTCAGTTCACTCGGTATCAGAAGCCGCCTGCAAGTTTGGTTTAGACGTTAAAAGTTTGGATTAGGAACCGAAAGTGTCTAAGGTAACCACAGATTTACCAGGATTCACCAATAGCCGCATAATCAAAATTCATTTAAATTGAATTTTAATTCTGAGAACTGGTGCGCTCAACAGTGCCCTCCCACTAGAGGCTCACATTGTGGCACTACACTACAGGTGCTAACTCAAGAAATGTTAACTAAAATTCTGAAATGTGTTTTCGACTCGAAAAGATTACTTAACTAAGTTGTAGCTTAGCCCCATAATAATTGAGTTACTTCAGAATGCCGGCTTTCGAATGAACTTCTTTCCAGCCGCCTGCAAAAAGTACACTCTGCAAAAAAGAGACTACTTAAGCAGCATCCATTTCCGTCACTGATTTCCAATAACTTTGAAGATACAAATATATCTCATAGAAAGCATGCATGCAATATTCATTCTTTTACTCGTTCACTAGAAAACTATGTTTTTTTGAATTTTCTTCTTGAAAGAAGGATATTATTTGGTTTCAAAAAGATTTAAAGTTAGGAGACTTTTCCGACCGTGAAATGCCCGTTTGAAAGCCGGCATCCTGAGGCTACTCATATATTCTGGAATTTTACTGTACTGTGATTAATATTGCAAGCCTTTTTATGAAATCCTTTCGAGTCGAAAACACATTTCAGAACTTCGGTTAACATTTCATGAGTTAGCACATCTACCGTGGAGGTATATGGCAAAATGCCCCTTTATACAAGAGCAGAGACCAGTTGGAAGCCTCGTTTCTTAGTTTCTGGGTCACTAATTGTTTATTATTACACCTCCGTGTAAACTACTTATAGTTACGGCTTAAGACAATCAGGCGTCTCGTTTTGCTCTCGACAGTTGATAACCTTGAAAAGCAACATTTGGTTGTTACGTAGGGCCGTAAAAAATCGGTTTTTCTGAAGTGTTGCAACTGTTTGGATAATTTCGGACTGGGTTCTTGCTTTTCGAAAACAGCCTATTTTTCCCGTTTCTCGACAAGGCATTTTATTGGAAAGGCATTCAGTTAGGCAAAAAGGCCGTTTGTCGCGTCTGCGGTCCATAAAGCCGTCGTCAAGCAAAACCACTTACCCGGTTAACAATCTCCTGGACCTTGGGAGTGTCCTCATCATTTCGATATTCAAAGTGGACGTAGTTCAGAGACATGTTGAATGAGGGCTACTGGCTGGTAGAGTGATATGAACCCTCGGAGTGGTGTTGCAATTGGTCATGACTGCCGTCAACACGTCTGCTGATTGGCTACTAGACGAAACTCTGATGTTATTGGCTCACGCGCACCCTGGTTTGTCGCTTTCTATACACCTATCGGCGATGGCTAATTTACTTGAAAGGAGGTCTTAGACTACGGTCTTCTCTGTGCAAAACGAATGTGCAATTCGCTACCTGTTAAGTCACGGGTACGTTGTATCGTCAGGACCTTCTGACAGATCGGCAAACAAGGCAGTGTGAAGGAAATTCCTTTGAAATACGTCTGCTGATTTTCCTACTCATTGATTGCCGCTGCCGGAAGCAGGTACTCGGATGATGTACTAAGTAAAAAAAAGGAATAGAAATCCCCTGAATTACATGTAGCCCCGGGCTAAATTCTAGAAGATTAGCGTGAGGGTTAAGGATGGGGATAGGGCTAAGGTTAGAGTCGGCGTTAAGGTTAAGGTTGAGATGGGGTTTGTGTTAGGATTTACGTTGACTTTAGGATTAGGACAAGGAAATAAATACCCCTTCTTAAATCTAAAACAACACTAATTGTGTTACGGAGGGGCTCATGCGGACATATCTCACCAAAAAATTGTCAAGACTACTCTCAGCACGCCTTCTATTTTCCAAAAGAGGAAACCATATCACGTCTATACGTATTTTCCACTGGGCAGCTCCGATCCAGTACGAGTATGCGACTAGGATGGTTAAGCGTAGATAGGATCAGATGATACTGGACGGTAGAAATGCGATCTCAAGCCGACTTGCCCGAATAATCCATACTGATCACCTTTATGTCATAGTTATTGAAACGTTTCCAACAAGATTCTATGCGAATAGAGCTGGGGTGTGGGAAATAAATGACCTACTCTAAGTTTTCGATTTAAGGTTCTGCGGTACTTGACAGAATACCTGGAATGTTTTATTGATTTCAAGACGATGACTGGCATCTAGCCTTTTTGGGCTGCCCGAATCGGGAAACGCGTTATTTCCAGTTTTTCGAACAAAAGTGAGCTGGCAAATAATCTTCTTAGTGCAAAATCCCACACCAAAAATATGAACTTACTAACAGCGCCAGGGTTTTGGTAAGTGAAAAAAATCAGTCGATTATTTGGCAGGATCAATGGTTTATTTGGTATGGGAGAGGAATGAACAACAGGCGCCATGCCCACTGAACTACGGGAGCAAAGGTAGGTTCTGCTATGTTGGTTCAAAGTGTAAATGCAAGGTGGGCATTTGAAGTAAAGTAAGCCGAAGTAGGATGCTGAAATCGTTAGTGGGGAAAGTGCTCGAGGCTAAAACGAAAAACGCAGCCTGATATATGACAAATCTGCCGCCAGATTGAAGGAAGCGTAGAATCCCCGCGAAAAGACATGGCTGACAGGACACGCGGGGCAACAATACCCGAGACCTAAAGGTAAACCCAACCGTAACCTCAAAAGTAAACCTTATCCTCAACGTAATTAGGCTAGATCTCAGTTGGTAGCCAAACCCTGTATTATAGGTGGCTGGGAGGTTTGCATACTGGGGCTATTTTGTAAGGGTTCCATAATCACATCTGACCCATTTGGCTTCTGTTTTACGTCTGAGGTTAGGATTCGGGTACCGGCTAATGGCGCTCGATTTTCGGGTTAGCGTTATGCCTTTAGGCTAAGGTTTTTGGGTTACGGTTAGGGTTTGAGCTTACGATTAGGTTTCAGTATTGCGGTTAGGTTTTCAGTTACGGCTATGTCTAAGGGTTACGGTTCCATTTACGATTTCAGTTAGGGTTAGGGTTGCTGTTGGGGTTAACGTTTAACGTTTAAGGTTGAGGTTAGGGTTAAGGTTAGGATTAGGGTTAAGTTCGCGCCCGTTTCCCCATTCCTGGCTACCAACTGCGATCTAGCCCGTAATTATAAACCTAATGCTAACCCTAAACTTGGCACTAAACCTTACCCTAAACTAACCACTAACCCCAGTCCTACTCTGAACAAGATCCTAACCCCAACCTCAACCCTTCCCTGACCCCAACCTCAACGTTAAACGTAAACCTAAACTGCAGTTCAAACCCTAACTCTAACGGGAACCATCACATTTTCCACAGACTTTGATTCCAACTTCGATTCGCAGCCTGACACTGACCCAAACCCCCTAAAATAACTCTACCTCTAAATCGAAAAATCAGGTTTTCCGTTTCTGTTTCAGCCTCGGCTACTTTCCTCACCAATGATTTCAGCATCTTCCTTCGGCTTACTTCACTAGCAATTGCGCCTAAACTTTGGACCAGGACAGCGTAAACGACCCTAACCCATTCGTATTCCTAACACCCGAAAACCCACTGACCGAAAATCATCATCAGTAAACTAAGTTTTGACGCTCAAGATAACTCGAAGAGTTATGGACTGATTAATAATGCCCCTTGTAGGGACTGTGTGGACTAGTCCCGCGCAAATAGGACAGGTGCAACTCTAACAACTTTGTGAGGCAGATTCGTTTCTGCTAGCCTTCTCCGAAGGCTTTGATGACATTCTAGGGTAGGTTTTAAACCTCTGCTCTGTTAAATTGCAAAAAAACGTAATTTATGTCGATCGGGGAAGGCCTGTTTTTGGAATGTATCCGCACAAATAATCCTGTCTTACAACTAAAACTTCCTATGAAAAACTGCCAATGGCCTGCATTTTTCTCCGAAAACCCCCAAAAGCCCAACATTGCTGACCTTCGCAACTATCGTCGTCCTTCTGGGTATGCTATTGCAACATCCCGTGTCTTTAGAACCGTTGATTTATTCAAATGCAAGATGAAAGATTTGAGAAAATGTCCTTCTCGAACGACACAGGTTTTCGATCGTCTTGAAAATTTTCTACAGTTTTGGTTGTGATGGGATGGCCTTCGCCAATCATGATACGGGACAGACTCGTTCTGCGCATCTTGGTGATCAGTCTAAAGCTCTTTCAGACAGTAGTTTATCAACAGGTTAGTATACCAGGTGAGGAGTATTAAAAACGTCGAGGGAGACCCAGATCAACAGTTTTAACTTATTAACCGTTTCCCATCAGGCTTACCCATTCTTACGACCGGCTAATGCAACGGCACATGATAAGGCAGAAATGTATCTCATGGTAACTTCATGAGTGATCACTAATACGAATTGGTAGTTCCAACTCCTATATCGTGGTCCCTAAATAGGCACCCGAATGCTGATTTGCTCCCAACTTCCACATTTTCAGATTTTTTGACATTGGCGTTCGCTACGTTAGTGTATGTTTCCTCTGCGCAGAGGACAAGACATTTTATCGATGCAAAAAATGAAAGAAAGATACATCGAACTCAGCCAGTTCAATATCATGCCGTGTCACGCACACACACGCCAACGTTTCTTGACAAAAATGTTCGACAGCCGTTTTGGATGATGTCCACCGTGTGCTCCACCCCAAAGTGAAGCGGGCACGGTGACTTGCGCGTGAAGTATTTTGTAGTTGGAGTAGACTTTCGCAGCACCTACCGCACTTTCTCCTCTCCTCCCGATCCCGGTGTCAGGACATAGTCAAAAATGCAGGAGGCAGGAGGTGACTGGCACGGCCGAGGCCGCAACTTGACGTTCCGCTCCAAACCCTCTGGTCCACAACAAACCCGTGACCAGGATTTTAACCAACAACAGTACAGCGGGTCAGAAAGACGAGGATGACTGGGCACCCGTGGTCATAAGCTGTATACCCCGGGGGGATTGCAAGTGCATCTGACAGCGGGAAAATCAGGTGCCAGTGAACTGTCAGTGCACAATAGGCTTCGAGATCCACGCTTTGCTGAATCATGGTATAGCAGATGCCCACGGTCCCTAAAGCCCACAAGGGTGAGACGCAGTCCTCAATCTACCCTGAGCCATCATCCTTCAAAGGCTGAGTAGCTAGTCAGTCATCCACTGAAAGGCACTACCCATAAGCACACACACACACACATCACGCATGCGTGAGAAGGCTAAAGGTCGCGTTAAGAAGGAGCTGTGGCAGCCTGGCTCTCAACTTTTCCGTCCGCCACTCCACACACACCCACGCAATCGGGTAAATTTCGTGGACTGAGTTGGGGCGTCAGTCAGCAATCTGCTAAGCTACGGCATTTGACGGATTGTGATTGTCTCAGACTCCGATTACGCATACAACAGAGGAGCCATATGGAGAAGGAGCTGAGAATCAAACTTCTCACTTGCGTGAAAAGTGTCGATTGAGTGCCTGCCTTGTGAGGCGATGGGCGATGTTGATGTGTGGTGCAGGTGTGATAGTGCGGTGTAGCCGACAATTGTCTATCACAGGTTTTCATGAATGCGTAAGTGAACTTACAGGCCTATGCAGTGAGTGAATGTGCGTAGGCAGTGTGGTGTGTGGAGGCGGATGCGTGACTGTATGTGGGTGCTCCAAGCGCTGGTTCGTCCGTCTCTGTGCGATGGATTCGCGGGTGATCGACCAGGCCGATGTGTGAGGTGAAGGTGCGATCGCAGTTAGGTCAGGTCGGGATCGAGTTCTCATCATTGGTGTTGGTAGTGGTTAGTTTGTTGTTTGACAGTGCGTCAGGGTTGTGCACGGTGGTTTTGCGGGCGGGAGCTTCCCTAGAAGTTGTTGAGGCGATGGAGGATGGCAGTGGGGAATTTGGGAGGTTCAAGATGTCGATAGGAGGTTAGGTGCGCAGTTAGGGTTGATGGTCGACGTCTGGAAGGAGGACGGGGCGGTATCGACTTGTATCTTCCAGGTACTGCTGTAGGTTTGGCGATGTCCAATAAGACCGACTGGTGCCCGAAACCTCCCCTAACACCGTGAGCGTATCAGGGGCGGTTGTGCGGTGGTGTTGCGAGATGGGGGCAGTTGAGATTCCCGAGGTCCCGCACATCGTGAGCTTGGCTCCGAGATGGAGGCCGTGATGATTCCAGACGAAGGCCTGCAGCCGACCGAGGGTCTAACTGGTTTTTGAAATCCGGCCAGCCGCCTCGTCGTCGATTTTGGTGCTGTGAGTGAGGATGCTTCCGGGTGTCCACGGCTTGCGGCCAGGCGTCATCAAAGTGAACTGTCGGTGCATTCTACGCAGCATTGAGTGGCGGCTGGTGCATAAACACCGTTTTCTCCGCGCTAATGACCAGGCCGAAGTTGCCGCAGGCGGCGGCGAAGAGGTCCATGCTCCTTTGCACGTCTCCTTCAGTAGTTGAATCAAGGACGCAGTCATCGACGAACAGAAGCTCGTGGACGAAAATTATGGGCACACGCAAATGCAAGTGCATCTGCCGCCGATTTGTGAGGTGGTCGTCCATCCTGTAGGCGGTGCGGATCCCGGGGCGTTTGTCAAGGCAGGCGTCCATCAGCACGACAGAGATCATGAGACAGACGAAGGTGGGCGCGAGAACGCAGCCCAGCTTCACCCCGTTGGTCACTTCGAATGCCTCTGAGAAAGCTCCGTTGTCCGTGACGCGAGCCATCATGCCGTCATGTAGCTGACGCACCATCTGAGTGAATTTCTCGGGACAGCCGATTTTCTGCATGCTTTTCCACAGTCCTTCGTGACTCACCGTGTTAAAGGCGTAAGTCGGATCCAAGAAGGTAAAGGAGAGATGGATCCGCATCTCCTGACATTTCTCCTATAGTTGGCGGATGGCGAAGATCATGTCGTTGGTACCCCGATAACGGCAGAAACCGTAATGGCTTTCCGGCAGGAGTCCGTTGTCAAGTTGGCTGCTTTGACGGCTGAGGAGGGTGCGAACGACGGCTGTTCCGACGATGTTCAACGAAAAGATGTCGTTGTGGTTGCATCAGAGTTGACAGTTACCTTTCCGCTTGTACGAATGGACGATTGTGGCCTCCTTGAAATCCAGAAGAACTTGTCCTGGACGCCACATCCCTTGGTACGGCACTGTGAGGAAATTTATAAGTTGGGAGTTGCCGTGCTTTCAAATCTCAGCAGGAATCATATCTGATTCGGGCACTTTCCAGCTCGAAAGTTGCTGCACGGCCTTGATGGTTTTTGGAGAAAGGGCTCGAGTTCGTGGTCGGCGCCCATCCTCACTTAAGTCAGACAGGCGCCGGGTGTTAAGGACGTCTCTGAAGTGCTCAACTCATTGCTTCAAAACTTGCGCATTCTCAGTTCCCTCGGTGCTGACGGGAGGAGCGGTTCCTCCGGCTGTGGGACCGTGGACAGGCAAGAAGGCAACAAAGAAGTTCTTCCATTCGTTGCGGTACGCGTACCCTTGGATCTCTTCGGGCTCGTGAGCCGTCCAGGCCTCCTGTATTTCCGGCAGCCGCTGTTTCAGAAGGCAGCGAAATCGATTGAGGGCTGTTTTGTTTGCGTCAGTAGGGCGGTCAACGTAGGCTTTGTGAAGCCGGTTCTTCTTGGCGAGCAGTTTTGCAAATGGTGGCGTCTTCGTCGTCGAACCAGTCCTGATGTTTACGGCGTGCGCGACCAAGCACAGCCAGGACAGTTGACTGCATCGTGTCCCTCAGCTGGCACCGCCGGTTCTCCACGATGACGTTCTCGTCGGTGGCGGAAACTGAAGGTTGGATAACTGTTGAGCTGGCTCACAGCTGAAGTGCAAGTGGCGAGCAGGCACATTCAGCTTACCTGGTGGTCGCCAACTTTGAGGTCTCCCAGTTAGCTAAAGGCGGATCCTCGTTCTGGAGATGACGGGACGATGGTCCATTAACCCGTCGGCACATGGAATCACCATTGTCACCACCACATTCTGCTGGTCTCGCCTCCGCACGAGGACATAATCCGGCGGGTGCCAGTGCCGCGACCGAGGGTCCATCCAGGTCGCCTTCTCTCGCGTCGGAAGGCGGAAGAAAATGTTGGTCAGGATGAGGTGGTGTTCTTCGCGAATTCGTAGAAGGAGCAGGCCATTGTCATTGAGGCCGTGGAGACCAGTGGGGCCCATCACTCCTGTCCAGGCAGCATGGTCTATGCCGACGCGAGCGTTTAAGTCACCAGGGACAACTAACTTATCCGCCTTCGGAACAGTCGCCAGGAGGTTCTTCGTGAAATTTGTTGTTTGCCGCTCCAGAGATGGACATTGGGCTGGACGCAGACGCAGACTATGGTGGCAAAGTTACCTCCCGAAGAAGCTAGGACAGAGAGGCCAGTCGTCCCGCGAAGTCGCTCCGGATTGCAAAGGCGACGTCGGCATCACGTCGCTCCGCCTGTGGGCGGCCGCTTCAGAAAAAAAGTGTAGCTGACACTCACCTCGTCCAGTTGGCCTTGTTCAGAGAAAAGAGTCTCCGGCGAGTGCAGTGACTAGCGTTATCCTTTGTTCCGGTCGGCCGCGCCTCGGATTGTTTAGAGGGAGCGAAAATTCCAGGCTGCCAGAATGAGAAGACTCACCCGTGCAGCCTGCCGGCGGGGGAAGGGAGGGAGAAGCAGGAAGAGAGTTAATATTACGGTAGAGTGGCGCTCGCCGACTGCGTTACTGAACTCTCTCCTTCCGCTGTTGGTAATGTTATTCTAAGTAGTATTTTTTCTCTTGTGATGAGTTCGACCGCATATACAGTAATCTGCAAGCCACAGACTGCGTACAGAGGACATAAACGCAGCTTCCTGAAAGTCACCTTTCATCGCTCTCTCCCCTCACGGGGTAAGCGGTGTTCACCTTAAGTAAGATTGCTTAGACGTACCAGACGGATACCGCTCTCCAGCTAGGGTCAGCAAGTCTAATGAGAGCATGATCAATGGCCTAGGCCCCCCTCGCCGCCGGACATTGTTGACCGTGGGGAGGAAGATTGGAGTGGAGAGCAGAGAGGCAGAGAAGGGAGGGAAAGGGCATAAAGTCGGGAGGGAAGGGGAGGGAAGGGCAGATGAGGAGAGGAGTGGAGGAGAGAGAAAATATCAGCATATAAGGAACAAAAAAGGCTAGCAGATATGCATATTAGAAAATTCCCATATAAATGGCAAGCAAAAACGACGATCCAATTTCAAAACCCCGCCATTATAACTGCGCGTTGCTCCTGTCGGCATGCTATTTTCTCCAGCACTGTCTCTATGGCCCGCAATTTAGGCTTGATTTATTGCTGCCATGATGACAAATGGTCTTTCCCAGCTCTCGCAAGGGCGATGGCGACGTTAAGATGACCGCGGCCATTACTCGCGTCTCATTCATTCGCATTTAGTGTCCCAGGCCCGCACATCTAGTCCTCATTCCCCGTCAGCGCCTGTTCGCTCAGGCGTGGTCGGTGGTGTCTACGCTGGTGCTGACATCAATACCGTTGTCTGACCGGCAACGCTCGTTATCAGCGTTCATGCCTGTCTGCTCTCAATCCAGACAGGCTTCCTGAGTTTGCGTCCCTCCCCCCTGCGCTCCTGTCTGATATGCATTCACCCGCGCCCGCTTTCTTGTTTGGTCTAGTTCATTCTGCAGCCCAGTTTGATCTCTCTTTTTGCCCGCGATTCCGCTGACTTAAAATGAACGCGTAGGGCTTGGTAAGTTGCAGAGAGATTCACACAACGGTTGATGGAAATGTTTGCGGTGTCAGACCGCGGACCTCTTTTTGAGGCTTTGGTCGTTCCGTCGGTCGGGGATTTCCGAGTTGTCGAAGGTAAAGTGTGCCCTGTAGCCAAGCAGTACTTTGAACACGGCGAGGTTAAATCTACCTTTCTCACTGTGAGTCTGCAATTATTTTCAATATCTCCAACGTAGTTCGCTCCACAGGAGGCGCGATGAACACGAAGGACGGTGTTAAACGCTCGGTCTCCTGATGGTGATTCTATGGATTACCTAAGATGCACAAATGCCGTGTCTTTGCGAGACATGTCGGCATTCAGCCTCGTCCAGTGACTGTTCCGGAGACTGGCAGTGTTTTCGTGGATGCGCATGCGGCCGAAAAGGTCCCTGCGGTGCGTGAACGCGCGAAGCCAGTGTGGACAGTGGGGGCGGATGCGACAGATGTTGGTTGTTGCTTCAGGCACTGGTTCGCCAGTCTCTGTGCGATGGACTCGCGAGTGACCGACCAGGCCGATATGTGAGGTAAATGTGCGGAGACATTGTGGACACTAGGAGCCGGTGGTGTCGATGTCAATTACGGAGGTGGTGGTGGTGGTGGTGGTGGTGGTGGTGGTGATGATGATGATGGTGGTGGTGGTTGTGGTGAGGGTGGTTATATTTTGTCCACGCACAATGTGCCGCAAAAATGGCGGCTGCTTTCCAATTTCTAATTTTCGTTGGTCAGGTGATAATGATAATACATTTCCCCTTACTGCGTGGATTCGTATCCCACCGAGGCGCCGAGTTTTTCGCAGTATGGTCAGTATGAATTGTTCAAAGTCTGCCAAAACATCTATAAATTTTGTGAGACTGGTAGTTATCTGGTTGATCCTAGGTGAATTACTTAGGAAATCCTGCTTGGACAGCCAACTTACTGTATCAGATTTGGTGGATTCCAGACGTTGCAGTAGGTTGGGCGGGCAAATTTGGCCCAAATGTGGTTAAACTCGCGTCGTCCGGCGGGGCCTCGTAGCTGAAGTTGTTAGAGCGTTGGCCTTACTTAGGCCTTGCCCGTACTGCGTGGGTTCAAATCCCACCGAGGCGCCGAGTTTTTCACAGTTGGGTCAATATGAAGGATAATATATTTCTCCAGCAGAAGTGCAGCATATCCTAGCACCCGTTCCCGGTTGTTTTCCGACCTCCGACCAGCTGATGGGAATGCAAGGAATCGTCAACCCCTTACTTGCCCAGCTTTCGCTTCTCTGTTCCGCCTGCACTAACTCTGTCGTACTTAAAGTCTAGGATTATAAAGATTGTTCAAGGTCTAGCTGTAATCAGCTGCGGTTAACCTCCCCTTCACCCCAGAGCCTACTGAGATCTACTCGACTACTCCGACGAATTTCTTCCTCTCGTCCCAGCACAATTATCACTTTCCAGTATCATGCCACTTTCGGTGTCAAAATTCGTGGCTGCATTCCTCTTTGATCCTTCTTAGTGCACAGAATGTTTCAGTCTGGAGTTCAGTGCATACTTGCTACGCCTATGACAATCGGGATAGTGGAAGTTTCCTGGTTGATACTAGTAAACAGCTTAGTGTCATTCCTCCAATAGCAGTCTACTGTTGGTGCCACAACCTTGACTTCTTCCTCCAGACCGTCATAACCTCGCAGACTACCACCTTAGATTCGTGTTCCCTTTTCCTGGATATTGGTCTTTGGCACCACCACTTCGTCTTTGCTGACGTCTCCTGTGCCATTCTTGGTGCAGGCTTTCTTGCCACTTTCGGTCACACTGTCAACTGTGACAGCTTCGTCTGCATGACCGGGTCACCAATCCCAGGATGTCCTGGACGGCGCCCCTCTTCTGACCCACTCCTTATTAATACCTAGCGGGTTAAATACAAGCTATAACTCACTTCTTTATAAAGCCGTTATCTGAGTAATCGATCTATAGCACATTTAAAGGGGAACTTCGGGCTGTACGCGACGCCTCAAAACACTACCTTACCTTCCTCGAGGGCAGGGGCTTCACCGTTTTCATAGATCATGAGATCCTTACCTTCGCTTTCTAGTTCTACTACGACAAGTGCAACCCTCCAAGTGCACCACCAACTGGGCCCTACCGTCCATTTCGTTCCAAATATTTCCCATATCGAAAGATCACGGAGAAATGAGGTGACCGGCGCACTATTTAAATCTATAGCCCTCTCTCACACGGGGTCGACCTCGTCAGGATGTCTGCCGAAAACTGCCGTGTTTGTTCGCTCTCTCTGACGCGAGCATTACCGGACTCAAAATTCAGGATTCCTGACCACTGGCGACACCACCACCATTCCTTGCAACGTCTTCGCCGCCCCCCACCGTCTCTTTCTGCCGCCTTCCACTCGCCGCAAGGCCATCTCTTCCCTGCACAACCTCCGGCACTTTTTGAGCCGAGCCACCGACAAACTGCAGTTTGTCTAACCTGGTATGCACAAGGATTTGGAGGCTTGGACACGGACCAGTCTCGTCTGTCGTCGGGAAAAGTCCAGTGCTACAAAGAGGCTCCTGAGATGAAGAAGAAGAAGAAGAAGAAGAAGAAGAAGAGGTCAATGTAACAAGAACGTTACTGGCCTGACGTTTTGGATTCTCGCTCAAACCCATAATCGGAGATAGTTGCACCTGCGACTTAGATGTCGTAATGATTTTCTTCGGCCTTCTTCCGGCTTCTCTCGCAACGGTGACCAGTGAAAGTCTTCTAGCCAAGTGTCGACGATATTGGGTGGACTAGTGAGTCCGCGTACTAGGCTTGTCACATGTTAGACTCCTGGAGTGGTTTATGGCCCACGGTAGTTCAATCGTCTGTTTTGACGATGTCCACCGTAGTGATTTGGGGCATACACACAGACGTGGTCTAGTCCAACTAACACCTATCTTAAACCAGTGCAGCCTGGTTTTTTCCTAGCAGCCCTTTTAAGGATGCGATTGGCTGCAGGCAGCAGTCATCGCGATTGCCCTGAATTGAGTGCTTCTTCTGTACGTAGGCGGAAACCAATTGTGCACGTGAACTTACGTGTGATTACGTATGCAAATGCACTGAGCGGATGCAAGAATAATTGATCTCGTGGTTGCTCAAGCCCATGCCAAAGCGACTGTCGGCGGTGTGAAAAAAGAAAGCAGCAAGTTTACTAACAAAACACGCATGGTATGCCAGGGCAAAAAATTAATCCCAAGATGACATTTAAGGACCTCCTTTTTGGCCAGAAGTCACAGAAATACCGGGACAGGTGCGAGCAGTGGTTGACGCAACAACGTTTTTCCTTATCACTTCACAATACCTCCTGCTGCATTCATCACCATCGTTTACTTAACGAATCGACATTCCGTGGGTATGTCTTAGAACACACGCATGCCATTGAGTAAACAGTTACAGATAGTTTAGGTCTGAATGGAAGATTGTGACACCTAATTAGACAACTGAATCCACTGGTCTTCGTTAGTTCATCCTTTTGCATGTTCCACTAGTGCTTGTAGTAGTTGACGAAGAACGCTTGCCCTGTGTTAAGGAAGTGTGTTGCTGAGGGTTTAACTCAGCTGACCACTCAAACGATATAAAATAGATAGCGCTTCTTCTCCCCAAATACTTTTGTCAAAATCTTACGTTGTTGCTTTTTAAACCAGGAAATACTGAGGCCACCTCTTCTACGAATAATATCTTTTTTCGTATTGACTGTTTATATAATATGTCTACATCGCTGCCTGGCCCTCGCTTTTTGCTATGATTCGTGGAAATTTTAACTTTTCAAAGGAAATGTGTAGAGGAAACTTAAAGGGTTTTTTGCGTTTGATTCTTCTAACTTGTTTCAAAAGATCACTTTTACATCTATTGTTGAGGATAAAAGTGGCCGTTTATTTTTTGCTTCAGTTTTAACTTGCTAGTCAAGGCAGTTTGGCCCAGGGCGTATCAACCGAAGGCCAAATACGGGCGTTTTATTCGCACACACCCCGCATTATATGTTAAACACTGGATTCTTGATTTAAATGAAAGATTTTCCAAGCAGCTCTCTTTATTCCTCGTTAAAAGTGCCTTCTTAATAGCATATCTGTTTTCTGGTTTCACAGTGATTGCTTAGGACGAGGTTGCTTCCCGCGAGGGGTTTAGGAAGCAATTAACTTCATGTAGTTCATTTTCAAGTATTATTTCTTGAGGCCAGTGGTAGAAAAGGCGAAACAACTGTGGTTTTAAGAAGCCGCTAGGGTCATTTCAAGGTGCTACTTGTGATGGTCCATGGGTACGTCATCTGTTATTTAACCTATTTTTCCGCAGGTATGCTGGTCTGCTTCAGTAAATCTTAAACAAACAGATCAAAATTGAATGTCTTGTAAAAATCAGATCAGAGAACACGCGTGTTTATTAGTCGTAAAGGCAAAAGTATTTGTAAACGATAAAATTGCATTTTTATGAGACAACTTACTCCTTATACCTAGAAGCATATTCTGTCTTAAGACAAGTTCATTTTACAAAGAGATATTCTTCAAGGAAATATATTCAGTATGTTATTGCCGACAAAGACAAGGGAGACTGGAAGGGCCATTTCGAGCTTATTAGACGTCCTCAGCCAGTCATACCCAACCACGAAGTGTGGAACACCCGAGGCTCGAACTCGCGACCTGTTAGTTAGAAGTCTACGCCTCTAACCACTGGGCCATCAGCCCGTTGCCCTGCCGGTTTTTGATCGGGAATATACAATTTTATGGAGCGCTCACCGATCGTTCTTACGGAACTCACTCGTTCCGTTGTGCCTTAAGGGCTCTCTCTCGAGCCCAACCAACAACCGTTCAGCGGTGCATGACATAGGCAGCATGTTATTACCGCCCCCTACCAATGAATTATATTGTCATTCCCTGGAAAAAAATAGATAAAACATGAGTATATGCATGTCCAGTGCGTGCACACAGCAGGCTGGGGGCAGGCACGGTGATTTGCGCGTGAAATAGATTATAGGGGCTGTAGACTTGCACAGTATCTACCGCACTGTCTCCTCCTCCCTCCTGATTCCGATATCCAGACATAGTCAAGAAGACCGGGGGTGGAAGTGGGTGCAGGTGGCTGGCACGGTCGGACACGCACCTAGGCGTACCGCCACATCCGCTGGCTCACTACAAATCACTGACCAGGACTTTACATACCAAGAAAAGAGAAATGGGGACTGCTCGGTGCCCAAGTTGACTCGGCAAGAGCCTGAGAGTGGGCCTACAGCAACAACCCTGGTGCATGATACAGGATTTAAACTCTAACAAAAATGTAGGAGCAACCTGGCCGGGGCCGCCCCTAGGCGTACCATGTATACAATCTGTATACCCAGCGGGAGCCCAAACGCATCTGCCACCAGAGAGGCAGGTACCAGAGAACAGCAAGCGCACACCATACTGCGAGGACCATGATCAGCTGAATTGTGGCATAGCAGACGCTCGAAATCCTTAAAGCCCACTGGAGTGAGACGCAGCCCTGTGTTTATCCTTGGCTCTCACCCTCCAAAAGCAGGGGTTACCACTCAGTTACTGACTGAGAGGCACTACCCATACACACACACACACGCACACACACACACATTCTTCACATGCGTGGGAGTATTAGAGGTCACATTAAGAATAAGCCGTAGTAGCCTGGCTCTCAATCCACCAGTCCGCTCCACCACATACGCACATACAACTGGGCTGACTGCGTGGACTGAATATGTACATACATGCGTAAATACACATACGCATATACATTCGGAACCAGGCATGAGAGAATCAGGAGTTAGTTTTCAAAAAAATGGCTAGGGGAAGTGGAGGATTAATTTCCGGGAAAATCAGACTGTGCAAACTGTGTTTTTAAATATCGTTTGCATTCATCATCAGAGAGTTAGACTTGTCAGACCTCATATCCCTAATGTACGTCTAATGCGACGAAGCCCTCGCAGACCATCTTCGGTGAGCTTTCTTGCACGCATGATAAGTAAGCGTGGCTAGTTAAAAAAAATAGCTGTGGAATGTGGTTCTAACTGTTTTCTCGCATGATGGCGTAATAGCTTAAGCCTGGCTACCCTTTCGGCCACCCATTTAAATCACAGTCAAAAAACCACAAAAATAGTGTTCTTTACGGATGCCCACGCCAACATCATCCTTGGAAAGAATGCTCGCACTCGGTTCACGCGCAAGCGCATCATCTTCAAATCTGACGTTTTGCGGGAGAGAGCACTGGTTTTTTACAAAAATTTTATTAGGCTTTTAAGCGCTCCCTCAGCGGGCCATGTGAGCTAATGCTCATCGCAGCGAATGGAACGCTCAAACCGATTTGTGCGCAGTGGGCGGTCCCTTCCTGGGGGTATAAAGTAGAATGTCGTAAGGAAACAACAAAAGATTCAAAACAAACTAGGATTTTTTCAAAAAGGGAAATCCTTTTTCAAACAATAGAGTGCGTTACCTGACTCATAAAATGTGTCGAAATTTACGAATGATTGACAATTTCTCGCAAACCGACACCATTTGATTAGTCCAACGTCTATGTTAGTTAAGTAAAAGTTTAAAATAATTTAAAACACAAAAGAAAATTTTAAAGGCAGTGTTTCATTGTTTAGAAGTGCTGATTTCATTAGAAAAGCTCAACCTCCCCAAAACGTCAGGAACGGCTTTAACTTAGTAAACCTCGTTTTTAAATGTATGGAATGTATTCTCATGCCGCAAACGTAGTAAATATGAAAGTACACATGAACTAACGTTTAATAATAGTCTTTCAGTGAAGTTTACATCTAAATATCTCTTAAGAATTGGTGTAATTTCATAAATGGCAGTTTGTCCATTGCCTACATTTTGAGTGCAGATTCCAAAACAGGTTTTCAGGGATTCGGGGTATTCGTGACTCGTTTGGAGTAAATGAGAGGGGTTCAACAAGAGAAGCTGAATTTTGCATGATTTTACCGATGGAGACCTCGTAGGAACAAAGGTTTTCATAAGGTGACATGCTGTGAAGCTGATCAGTGTCTAATAAATTTAAATAGAACTGACAGGCGTGATCGAAAACATACCATTTTGTGTTCATATAGAGAACTTTTCTTTCTTTAAATTAATTTACACTTTTTGTTTGTTTTGGATTACGCTGAGGTTCAGATCGGCCTCGAAATGTCGCTGAATACTTCATGATTTTCAGTTATTTGACCCGATCGTCCATAAAGACAGATTCTCAATTACCTGTCTGTTAAGAACTTTAAAATAAGATAATTCGTGAAGGCATTGACCGAATTAGTGAGTTTTCAGGTCTTATTGGATATGATTTCCTCAATTATGAGAGCGTATAAATGACTTTTGGTACAATTTAAAGGAAAAAATTATATACAGACATAAAGCCCCTTATTTGCAAAACACTATTTAGCAGTAATTCTTCTACTACTCCCTGTATGAAAACAAGTAGCAGTATGAGTTGAGACAAAGCAGTCACTTAAGTGGGCAGAAAAACGCTTTACATAGCGGCATATCGAAAAATCCCGGTCGATTTACTGCGAGTACCGGTGAATTTGTTGCTTCGTACACATTTTCCACAATCCACGCCCAAAGACAATGGTTTGAACCGGACGGAAGGATACAGCAGTGCGAAA
>CACRXP010000192.1:747268-790693 GCA_902702965.1 Spirometra erinaceieuropaei | reverse complement strand
AACTCAGGCATTTGGCCGAAACGTCATCAGTTGGCTGGTTATACTTTCCGCCTAACTCGTCACCCCTGCCGGATACCTCTGCCAGACCAAGTGGCTGTGATCGACGGGCACACTGCAGTGCTAATGTCACCATTTCCGGGTGCATCATTTTCGCTGAAAAAATTAATTAGACCTATCACTGCCGCACCGAAAGTGAAATTATTTTTAGCGGAAGCTTCAAGAAAAGGTTTCTAAGAGGATTCAATGATGTAAGTATCTACATAAACCTTTAAGCAAACAGAGTAAGCATATATCGTTAAATCTGCATTCGTTTCTAATACTGCAATTGGAAACTGTCAGGTGAATGCTGTACGTATCACGCAAATAAGTAGATAGTTCGCAAGCCTCTGTAATCGCAGCTAAGACCTTCACTGCAACTACCTAGTTTGTTAGACAGGATCAACGGACTTACGTACATCGCGGTAAAATATGGTCTTAGCCAGACTATAACCAAGCGCTGTCATCCTACACAGCATTTTATGCGCGCATTGGTATAAAAACCAGTGGATGATTCCTACGAAGTATACTTTTGTCCCACTGGAGGATTTAGCCTGTGTCCTTTCTCCTGCCACGGCCTGCAGACGCAAACTCAAATTTCTCAAGTAGTTTGACTGAAGTAAATAGACGCCCTGAGAGATTGCTATTGGCCGAGGTCTTGCGGATTTTTAATATTGTAGCAGCCATTCATTGTCATCTGCATAAAAAGCTAAAAGACAAACACGCGTTTTGCCAACTTCTGACGCTGCCTAAAACAGCTGCAAGGGGTTCGGCTCATCAATGGGTCCCCACAGCGTTCCTCATGTGCTCCTCTGGTAGACAATCCGATGATAAAATTGCGGCTTTTTAATTTCCTCAGAAATCAATCGCTAACTTGGAGTAGGTCAGTCTATTTGAGACTTATAGTCCACAGATGAGACAAACCCCTCGTAGCTGCGTCATACGGTGGCAACAGATAGGCGAAGCAGGTGTTCAGTCTTTTAGCTAGTACCGGTGTTGTCACGTATGGTATATAGTGCAACCTATGTATATACTGCTGGCTACCTGTTCGCAGTCTATGAATATTTCGCTGTGGCTGATGAACTTCGGAGCGAATTTCCCTATCAGATTTCAGTCTGACCATGTAGGTTTCAAATAGACCAATCTACTCCAAGTTAGCGATTAGAATGCTGCAGTTTTTAAGTATCCTCCTATCAAAAAGAGCAAGAGCGGATTATTTCGACCACCAGATGTGCCAGAAAAAAGAACACTGGAGGTTTTCTGGGCTAGACAAGCATCTTTGACTTGCAGGTATAAAAATGAGTGCGCCGAGGGAAATACGAGTCCTTCATTCGTGGCAAAGACGTATAGAATGGTTTTTAGGGATAAGGTATGCGCACACGATATAGGAAGTCTTAACAAAACTATAAAACGGCGTTTTTGAAAAAAAAAACAGACGAAAAACCCTTTTCTAAACGATATGATCTTACCTAATGCAATATCCTAGGTAGCAGACACCTCTTAAGTAACATTGGAAATACGTAATCGCAGCAGCGATCTTCTAGCACTTATTCCAAAACCGCTCCTTGGCCACACCGCTGAAGAGGCCTAAATTAATTCCACCTTGGAGGACGAATGATATTTACGGCTTAGATCGCATGTGCAGAGGCTGTCCGGGGACAATTTGGTCAAGCAAATTTCCGCACTGGTGAAATGTCAGCATCCAGTGGGCACATTATTCTTTACAATCAGGCCTGGACAAACTATACAACCACGGGCTTTTCAAAGTACATGACATATCAAACTGAATTATTATGAGATGCCGAAAGACAGGACAAACCGAAACGACCAATAGTAGAAGCTGAAATGGTAAATTAATCGGGTAAAGTCTTGCAAACAAAATCAGCGTGCATGCGGTATTTTATGTAAACAACTACAAAATACGACCAAACCCTTAGATGACTTCTTTTATGCATATTCGTCTATGCGACTAAAAAGATACTGTTTTTTTTAAGCGGGCTGCTGATTTTCTTTCTCTTTGCTGGGCATAAGTCTCGTCTTATCTCCAACGGGAGTCCAGTACTTAAGTTCGTATTTTACGCCAATCAAAGACAGGCATTTGAATAGACGTTTCTAAATAATATTCACTAAGCTTTTCGCTTTCCTCGGAAATCAGTGCGCAAGCCGGAAGTGAAATCCTTACGATAACTTTTTAAGGCGCTGTCCGGAAGTTAGTGCATATATTTGAGCTGACATCCCTCAGCTTCGTTGAAACAACCGCGTAGTATGCATAAGCCGCCAGCATACAGTGAGTACTATGCGCTTATCGCATTTTTCTTCCAACTTCGAGAATCATTTTCCACTGAACATTTAAAATTTCAGGGCAATTTTTTTCCAGAAGGGATAATTTGTGCTAAAATTAAAAAGTGCGATTTAGATGTTCCGAATATGCGTCTAGTAGCAAGCGTGATGAATTTGCACTCACTGAACAGGCCAAGGGACACGCTCGTCGCGTCGACTTAATAAGCGCCCTCGCAGGCTCGGTGATTTGTCAATTTTGGTCGGGAACATTAATCATGATGTGGCGCTCGCCTGCTTGTCCCGTCGTGTCTTGGGGATGGAATGATCATGGCTCATTGGTAGAGCGTCTGACTCAATGACCAGGGATCTCGGGCTCGAAACTCATCTGGTTCAAACTTTGGATTTGGTCTGATTAGCTGATGACGTGTCGCCCTTGTCTTTGCTAGTATTTCATCATATGAATAGCGAGTGTATTTAATCAAGAAACGGTATTTGCTATTAGTATTTGGAAAGATGTTAGTAAGTAGTTATAATTTTAAGAATAAAATGGCATTTATCATCTACACTTTCAGTGATCTTAGAAGTCTAGCATGTTGTTACATAGTAATACTTGTATGCATAAACATGACCAAGAGGTCTTCGAGTAAGGGGATTAGAACGCCGACTTGTACCATTCGATCGTAAGTGTCAAATTGTCCGTTTTGAGAAATAATTTCTACCATTGCCAGAAGTGCATTAGTTATTTATGGAAGAATGGAAGGGCATGGGCCGAGAAAACCTTTCTCTCACAGCAAGTAAAAACGCTCGTAGCCCAATCTGAAGAGACCTGGAATTTCCGTAACGAAAAGTGTGTGAGAAACAAATTCTCCGGTTTTTAGAAGACAACAAAGAATTTCTCCGTGGATAAGGCAGATCAGTTATAATTACCTTAGCATCAAAAGAATGAGACCCTGCTTAAATATTGCTAAGAGGGCCGAAATTGCTTTCACAGTCTTCGTGAAGAAAGTATCCGAATAGAGGTACTTCTGAAGGACGAAATCGAATTTTAAAATAAAGATTGCGTGCCTCAACAGGTTTCCCGCTTTTGACTGATCCAGCTTACAGTTTCCGGATTAATTCGTTCAGTGGTCGGCACCGCCGTCTGCCTAACTTCCTCCTGCCTTTCTAACTGAGGTTGTCTGTCAAGCAATTTTGCCAAAATACTTGGTTCGTCCTCTAATTCCCTGGTTATACTCCACCACATAGCGTGTCCTCCATTGAGGAGGAAAATTTAGTCACGTTCATTGAAACCCAAATTTAATTCCTTTGCGTCTGGTTCACTGATTTGATCTTGCAACAACCGAAAACACTGGACAGTAGAGTGGGCGTTCAAAGGCCGTCAGAATATTATAATAAGGGTTGTTCTTAAGGCTGCCACAAACTGTGTCTACTGATGGACGCTCGTACGTAACATGAAACCACTACTCTGTAGAAAAGTCTTCACAACGTCGTGCGCGCCTGTATCATCGAATCAGCATGCCCTGAGATTGTGTGCGAACTCCCAACTCATTTACTTTGCAAGGAGTCCCAGCCCGCGCTGGCCAGGAAATGACTTGTACAGTAGGTGGGCTAACTCGTGAAATGTCAACTAGAATTCTGAAGTTCGTTTTCGTTTTGAAAAGATTAATTAAGTAGCGTTGTAAAACTGGTCAGCCTGCAACATAATGCTATGATATTTCAGTTACCCCAGGATGCCGGCTTTCGAATGACCTTCCTTTCGACTGCATGCAAAAACTACACTCTGTAAAAAATGACTACTAATGTAGCATGAATTTTTCTCATTGATTTCCGACGCCCCTCAAAGTCAAATTATATTGCATGGAAAACGTGCATAAAAATATTCATTCTTCCGCTCATTCAGTAGAAAATTACGTCTTCTTCCGATTTTATTCTCGAAGGAAGTGCATAATTCGGTTCTCAAAAACTTTTCCGATTTCCGAATAAATTATGCTGCAGGCTGACCAGTTTTACAACGCTACTTAATCTTTTCGAGACGAAAACCAACTTCATGATTCCATTGCATGGAATGAGAAGTATAGCAGCGTTGTTCCTTCTGCTGCGTCTAAAGGTTGATAGTGTACTCAGAGCGCTGCAGTCAGTAGATCAAATCGCGACTTGCAAATGTGAGACAAAAGGCACTGGAATAAGAAGTATATTGCGTGCAGAACCCTGATTTGACCACCCAGGCGGCAGTAGCAGATAGCGAAGCCAGGACTGGTAGTGGCGGCGTCCAGTCATGCCTGAGACTCCCCGAGAGAGTGGTGGCAGCATCTTTTGTAGATTTGTGGGGCAGTCTGAAGGCGTGTCCAGTTGGTGTGTTGCATTCGCCGAGGAATGGTGTTTAAGTGGCTTATGTTGTGGTTGTAAGAGGGGAGGTGCGTTCGAGTAGCCGCATTGGTAGTTGCGACTGTGTGGACTCAGGTGTGTTCGAGCCGAACTCGATCGAGTGGCTTCAGGTCAGCGCGTCTGGAACAGCTCGCTCCAAGGGATAAATGACCTTGAGGCAGAGGGATCTCGGACAAGGACATAGTCAGCATGGCTGCCGACAACAATTCTGCCAGCACTTTTTGTCTTGAATCATGGAAAAGGCGATAAATGTCGTCGCTGGGGAGGCCGCCAAATGAGGGGAGAACTCGGTCATCGCAGTCAGTTTAGCATACGTATGTGAGACGACTGAACCGGGGACTGAGACTCAGACTCGTTGACTCCCTTCTAGATTTGCTTCTGTGGAATTCCAACTTAGTCTGAATTCGACAAGTCACGTCTGTCCTGTGAAGAACCTGGTTCTTGCCTGTGGTACCAAGACGTGTACGGCACGCGTAGACGGAATGTTTTGATTCGTCAACCACTGCCACTTGCCACCGGGTTCACGTGGTTGACGGAGGATAGCATACGACAAACGTCGCGCAAGTCTCCTATCATTGCAAGTTAGTTCGCATACAAACCACCGTCATGCACCCACCAGGCAGTGGAGCCCGCGGTGGACATCGTCGTTCGCGATGGTCTTTGATCTCTGCTGTGATTGGATAGATGAAAACGGAGAAAGCGACATGAGGCTACGGCATGTCAATTATTCTGATTTCGATGGATCTTGCGTATCGTTTGCAGTGAATTTGCAGTTTCGACAAGTTAGTAAGTGTTTCCTCAGCTTAGCAGAACTTCTCACCAAAACCATGCAGCTAATTCCTCCCTAACCCCCAATGGGTCTCCAAGATCCTTGGCCAGATAAGCTTACCTCCTAAAAGTAAACTAGGAGGAAATGAATACTTTTTTTGATGAATGACATCGTCGAGAATTCGAACAACGAATTGTTTGACCGTCGTGAAATATCATCGGAGAGAGCATTCGGAGGGCTTGTTTTAATATACGCATGTCTTTGTTAAGTAAAAAGAGGAATAATAGAAGGAAATCAATAACGCATAGGAGTGCAGACATCCATAAATCCTCAGATTAGGAGTTAGGGCGTGTGATACGGCTGAAACGACAAACGTAATAAGCGAGTTTACGAATTTTAGTGCAAAGGATTTCAGTGCCTAGGGGAAATGGGGGATTCGAGGGCAGAGTAACGCCAAGGTGCCGGGAAAAGAGATCTTTCATTGGGAAGAAAGTCCCAGGATTCAGGAATGGCAGAGGGTCGCAGTCAAAATACAGACTGGACTGATTTCTGACTGTTAACTACGAGACCATTTTCCAACGACCATGCAGAACAAGATCCGAGATATCCATCAAAAATTGGAAATGAGTCTGGTTTTCGGGACAGCGTCTAATCAATAGTTTGGTAAAAATGGAAAATAGTAATTTTGTCTACTTCCTCTGTTGAATTTGGCACGAAAGGAACTAAAAAGAAGTCGAAGGGTTAAATGCTAAAAACCTACGAACTCTATCCTCTTACGAAGTAATGGGTTTCGAACAAATTTCTCATTAAGTGCCTTAAGACTCCTTATCTGCAATAATAACCTCCAACTTTAACGACAACGAAGGTTTGTCCAGTTAATTAGCGTATGAACAATTTTTTTGAATGGCTGAAGGAATTAAAATCTTTGTTACTGGAAAACAGATAAAATGGGCGACTGAAATAATGTCATCAGTTACAATCGGAAATTTCGAAATTCTCGGGTTTACTTTTGGCGAGTTGGCATTTTTTAAGAAATGCTTGTAAAATCAACCGCCAGCAGTTTCAACTATTGGATGAGAGAAGCTTTGAGATATCAGGCAACATGTAAACCCTTCATCAAATGCCAAATGATGATGCCAGCTCGGAGACGCGCATATCACTTACCCTTTTTGTTTGGAATCAACACCAAACAGCGTTGGACGTCACCTGCTGGCCTTATGCTGTTAAAAAAAAACTGGAGGCCTATAATCGTCAGACGCAGAAGTCATCAGGTCACCAAGATAGGGCGCTGAGAGAGCGAGAGAGAGGATGAAGGCTTCTGTTTTGTACTATACAAAATACCTCAATTAAAAAGTTTTTAAACGAAGCCTACTGAAGACCAATTTTATTAAGTAAATTGTTTTCTGCGATATGTCTGAGAAAGATTTACTCGTGAATCAAAATGGGAAGCCTGCAACATAAGCGTAAAACCTCCGCGATGCTTGGAAATGACTGACTTGAAACTGCAGATGTGTCGAAAAGGGCCTTCCAGTTTTCTAAACCTCTTTTCAAGGCTATTAAATCAGCTGCTATTCATCCTTGTGCAGCTTCCTGTGAGAAGTGTAGATCAGGATGTCCGTCACCCATTGGTCAATCCGGCTCAAACCGTGAACGTCAATCAAACGAGAGTTCGCATATATTCTCATTACATGCATTGGCTGGAGCGTAAATTGCCGCATGTCTGATTTTGTTGAAAACAGCTAAACACTTGTCTTCCGAATCCAGCGTCAGGCATAGCAGATTGAAAGAAAAGGTAGATGGAATCATTTCAGTCTCTTCCTTAGTGCTGGCAGCATCAGTTGTCTTCTGGACAACGAAGAACAAAACTTCTACCCGTGGTTGTCTGTAAGAGTAAATAGTTTTCACAGGTATGTACCATTTTTTCGAGCCTCGCAATGTCAAGTAGATGAGGACCTTTTTCCCTTCTGTCTTGGTTATTTGGTCTTACGCCGGTAGACTTCTTTTTATTATGACTCAGAGAAACTGTCGCCCGACCATGGGAACCACTCTGCTGTGGAAAATTTTTGCTTTAGGATCGTTATCAAGGGACTCAGTAAACAGCCGACTAAGAACATTTCAAATCACTTTTAAATTCCACCTGAAGGAGGTTCGTCTGAATTTATCTTTTTTTCGGATCCCTTAGCCGGCATTTTTCGACTGACCGAGAGGGTAGTACTGAACCTTCGTGTTTAGTATTACTTCTGTTTCTTTTGCTGAGTTTTCCCTTAACAATCTACTTTGGACACCGATATCCTCTGAGGTTTTTTGCCATGGCGAGCAATGATCAGCGCCTTTGTTTCTGGCTCGGTCTCCCAAACCTCCCTCTCTTTTCTTGTCCCCTTTGTTGCCGTGAACGTAAGAGAGTGGGTACCCGTATAAGCGTCGCGGAATTCTATGACGACCTCGCATTTCTTGTCCATTTGAAAATGAAAAGTTGCAAAGGTAGAATTATATCAAACAAGACATTGGAGGGCATTTTATGACTCCATATATTCATGAGCATAAAGTTCTTTGTTCCACGTGACAAAATGGGCTGGGATACGTCTTTTCCTGACTTTTTTAAACAACAGTCATGCGGCGGGAAATATAAGCTATTCCGTTAAAAGCCTCATATGCGTTTTAGGTAGGAATTCGTTGAGACAGAACGTTTTAGGATTACAGGATACCATACTGACAGCACAAGTACTTGCTAAAAGCCTATACACACGTGTTTCTGTCGCTGCATGGCGCAGCTGCGAGGAGTTCTACTCATCAGTGGGTCCCCCCAACATTCCCTGTCTGCTTTCTGTTAGATACTCCAGGGTTTAATTTGTAACCTACTAATTTCGTCTGAAATTAGTCGCTAGCTTGGAGTAGATCAGTCTAGTTGAGACCTATAGGCTCAGACTAAAACTAGGTATGAATATGGGCGAAAAACGTGTCGGTGATTTTAGTTGGTTCCTGTGCTGTCAGGTGTGATTTATCATGCTATCGCAGTATGTACTACTGGATGCCTATTGGCAGTTTATGAATATTACACGGTTATTCCGCTGTGGTTGATGGACTTCGGCCCAAATATTCACATCTCCTAATTGTGCCGCAGCATGCAACATCTGCGAGAGGTTCGGTTCATCAGTGGGTCTCCCAGCGTATCCTGTCTGCCTTCTGGTAGGTAATTCAGCGTGGTATCCTGTAATCCTAGTATGTGCAAATAGCAGCCTATTGGTTGTTTAATGAATATTACACGGCTGTCCCTCTGTGACTGATGACCTCCAGCCCACATATTCATGCCAAATTTCGGTCTCCGCCTCTAGACCTTAGTTCAAGTTGATTTGCTCCAAGCTGGCGGCTAACTTTTATGAAAACAGAACATTTTCTTCGATCACATATTGCAGTGCAACTTACTTTCTCTCAAGTAAGAAGTGCCCTAGTTGTCTACGGAAACCGCAGTAGAATAAATGATTTCAAAGTGGAAAAATGTACTCTTGTCACGCCCATGCCTTGCAAATGTCATCCGAACTTCCCTCTCCTTTTCGTGCAGTACCAAAAATGTTAGTTTTGTAATCTCTTGTAGCAAGTGCATTGCAACACACAAGTCTGACAGTAACCTAATGTAAACAGTGGGAAGCCTTCTAGCAATTGATTAGTGAAAGTAAAAACCTCACACAGAATAAACGCGTGTGTTTCTGGAGAAACTCAGACCGTCTCTCCCCTACAAAGAAATTGCGTTCCTTCCCCCCCCCCCCCGAACTCATTAGGCCGAAATAATCCCGTATACGAAAATATGGACACCTACAAAACAGCCATTCGCCGGTATCTTCCGTTTAAACCCTTAGAGTACTTTTAATAGCAACCATAAGGAAAACAGACAACAAAATACTGGGCATGTAACCGAGGTTAGCAATTCTACTGTATTTGTCGACAGACTTTTAATGATTGACAAACTTCTACCTTCTCGAGCCTGTCATTTTAACCCTTATAGTTAACACTTTAAATACTATTCTAAACAATCACTTCCTTGGTTTGTGCTACACGCCTATTTTCTGGGGGATTTTTTCAATTCTCCCCTGTTTTGAGGGGCATTTAACGAAACAGACAATATTTTCTCCTGTCCGGTTTGAACGATCTGTTTCATGATCAAGGTCATAGAATCTGTAGATATTAGGCTACGGGCAAGAATAGGCATGTATTACAGTAGCGGTTTAGATTACAATTCAAAAGATGTATGCCGTGTCTTCAGTTTTTATGTTACTTTCAAAGGAGTGTTTTTTTAAAAAACGACTACTAAAAACGACCATTTACCAATTATTCCTAAGGATGCCGTTCTAAGACGTGATGAGTATGAGCTACCAAGTAGTGGCTGCCATTCCTAAGATGTGCGCCTGTGCGATAAATGTATGGACGACATCTTTCAAAGTTGACCTACAACCTTCCCGTCGGAAACCTTAAAAAAGTCTAAGAACTTGGATAGCCAAGTCAAACTGCTTATTGTGGATTGTGTAGTAAAATATAACATTTATTATTCTCTCATTACAACCGGAGCTATCAAAATTTGGATCCCAATTGTTGCAAAAGGTTTCCACTTTTTATAATTTAGAAACTGCTAAGGGCAAGAGTACAAGGCTTGTTCCGGTCTATTTGTCTAAAATATACCAGCATAGTGCACTCGAGCCTACCCTCAGCTCATACATTTCCTACACAACGATCGATTTTCTGCCATCTATACCCAAAGTAAACAGCTTATTCGGGAAACAAAAATGCGAATATGGATAGGCACCCTGGGTAGTACGAACAGTACATTTACTTGCCTTTTGCGCATGAAATCCGCTGCGGAAAAAGCACCACTGAGGTCTCGAAAAAAGCATGAGAACGATCCTAAAAATAAGCCCTGCCCTGAAGAAGGTGTGATAGAGATGCAGCTTCTGCCTCCTGCATTTCCGTTGTAGTAAAGAAAATCAGACTAGCTGCTTGCTGCTGGTCACAGCTGAATCGTTCGGCGCTTTGAATAGGTCTTCCAGAGCGCACTTTTTTGTTACCTTGCCTGCCGTGATTTCATTTAGAATGCAGATGTTTCGATCTGACTCCAAACGGCATTTTACCCATCATGCCTTTTGTCGACTTACAAATTAAAGTAAATTTTGAATGCAGTAGTGACTAAGACAAGGGAAACTAAAATGACCATTCCTGGCCTATTGACCGCCATCACTCACCGGCACCCAACCCAGGAACTGGAACAAATGGGATTAAAACCGAGGAAAGTTGGCCAGGAAGTCGGATGCTCTACCAGTGAGCCAGGGGTTCGTTGTTCTGTCGGGTGCCATTGGGCATTTTAACTATGCTGGAAGTGCATTCGCCGTCAAGGATTACTGGACATAGTCAGAGACTGGTCTTCTGAAATGTTGATTGAAATTCTCAAATACGTTTAGGAATAGGAAAGACTCATAATGGGGGCTGTAATGGTGACTATCTCGTGGCATAATCCCGCGATCTCCCAGACACTCCGCGACTTTGGCTTTTAAACGCATTTATTTTTTCATACCACTAATAAAATGCTGCATGGAACCTATAAAATGCTGTAACGAATGCGAACGACGCTGTATAATTAACGAGAAGCATTATTAAACAAACATCTGCGATGTTATTGTGCGGTCTGGAAACATGGCACAATTAGGAACTCTTTTAAAACCGAAATACACTCTTTCATCGAGTACGAAATTAAAAAAGACGATTTTTCCTACAAACGAGCACAAAGGGAATGCTTTTGAGCATACATTCTGCAAAATGTTTTGACTTTATAAGGGCATTAAAATTGACGGAGACCGTGCGTACTTCTTATATATTCATTTTTCTCGAATGTGTTTGTTGCCGGTGGCCATGCAACGCGAACCACATACAGCCCGATGATTGAAAATCTTACACGAAAATGGGACAGCAGCTTGACTCCAAAATTAGCTGTGGATTGAAAAACATTTTAAGACCAAAAGGTACACTTTCTCCAAGTATAAAATTCGAGGATGACATGATATGCTACCAGATGGGTATGAGGAATAGTATTTCTATGTGAGCTTCTTATAAAATTCGTTTGAGCTTACAAGGGAATTAAAAGTCGATAGAGAAGATGCACACCACTCGTAAGGTCATTTTTACCGAGTGCGGTTTCCGTAGACGGTCGAGAAAGAGTGCTTGCAAAGGCTAACACCCTGGCCTGTCTGAAATATCACGGGGTTAGTGGCCAGAGCGTAAGCCGCGCAGTCTCACTTAGGTAATAGTTACTAATCGAAAACGCCTCTTAGAATTTCGGTTCACTGACCGTACAGGAAATTACCACTGCGGTTTTTTTTTGTCTTTATCGTCTATCCTTCCAGCGTATATTCATGCTAACTATGCGACTGCATTTGTCGCCTCAAGGCACAACGGGACGAGCATATCTCCGTAAACCGCTCGGTGATCGCATGGGAAAATTTTACGGGAGCCCTATTGCCGTGGCCACACATTAATCCTAACCTGGTCTAAATATCATTGCCGACAAGGACAGGGGAGACTGGAATGTCCATTTCTGGCCCATTAGCTGTCGTCATCTGGCCCTGCCCAATCCCGAACTGCGGAACACCTGGAGCTCAGTGGTTAGGGGCATCAGGATTCTAACCAGCCAGGTTGAGAGATCAAGCCACAGTTGTCCCGCACCTCGAGGATGGGTGTGGCTGGCTGGTGACGACTAATAAGCTAGAAATTGCCATTTCAGTTTTTCCTTTTCTCAACTGGAAATGCCATCCCGCCCGTATTACCAACCACTGTGCTACTGATGACGGGGACAGAGATAGAGAGAGAGAGTCTCATGTTACAATTGGATAAGGGAGTTCCGTAGTGCGATAGGTGGGCGTCTCTGCAACATCAATCCCAACATTTGCCCCCCACGAACCTAACTCTTACCCCACCCCCATTAACCCCAACGGTAGCTCTGGCCACGATTTTAATCCCAACCCTCCTACCCCGGACCCTAAGCCTAACACCAACGACAACCCTTACCGTAACTCTAACCCCCTGGAATGAAAGGAAGGGCCGCATACAGTAGGGGGTTCCGTATTCCCATGCGGAACCTGTGTGTTATCTCCCAGTGCCTCGGTGCGTATAGTCTCATTTAATACTTGCCGAATTTCCTTAGATGCCGGTCAATCTTCATGCTTTTTCCCCTCTGAAAGTTAATGGCAAATTCACTTGTCTGTCGCTTCCAAACGCTTTTGTTGGAATGAGTGAGAGACGCTCACCGACCGTGTTAAGGAACTCACTCGTCCCGTTGAGCTCTCTCTCGAACGAGTGAATTTCGTAACACGATCGGTGAGCGTCCCTCTACCATGTATATTCCAGATCACAACAGGCCGGACAATGAGCCCGTGGCTCAATGGTTAAAGGCGTTGGACTTCTAACCGATAGGTCACAGGATCGAGCTTGGCCGACCTTCTTGCTTTTCTCCTTACTGTTCACCAATGGAAAATTCAGTTGTCTGCCGTTTTCAAACACTTTTCTTGGGCCCGCTAAAATGTTTAATAGTTACTGATTAAGTTTATTTTACGGCCGACTGTATCTACCCCCACTTCTGTTCCTCCTCCCAAAAGCCATTGCGAAATCCCGCGGCGGCCTTACAGATTGACTCTGAGATGCTGACTCTGCTGGCCTTGGATAGGTGCCCCGGATCAGTCTCCTTGCATTACTTATAAATGTGGAAAAAGTGGGTTGTTTGCGTTTGCTCCTACTACTTAGTGGCTGGACTGCTTCGAACTCTTTTAACGATGTGCAACTCACTCTCCTTTTCACTGTCGTCATTTGTTTTTCTGCGTAACTCGAAAAAAAACTTACGAATTCTAGAGCCAACCTATTGTATACGGTTGTCCCATGCCTGTGTAGGAGGGATATTCCGTCGGCGTCGTGCATCTGATGGCATTTAGCTTGTGCATCTGATTTATGTTCCAACACTAAACAGGCTCCGCGCCCCCACTTATATTTTATTTCCCCATGGAACGCTAATTTGAAGTGAATGTCAGCGGAGGCGCTATTGAGGGGTTAGGCCTTTCTTCGTTTTGTACATGGAATTAAGCGCAATTTACGATAACAGGCGAAGGTTTGGAAAATTATGATTGGTGTAGAACATTTTGCCTGCACATTGCATTGAATAATAAGTTTGCTAAACTCAAGTCGAACGTTGATTATTATACTAGAGTATACCATACTGCCAGTAATGCAGTGAACATGTTTAATCAATCGGATTTATTTTTTAACCTGCATGGACATCATGTAAATCCACTTAGGTTTCCCTAAGCAAATTTTGACTTTTCTTCAGAACTATCATTATCCAAACATTCCTATGACTTGGGTTGTGGCTATCACTCGACATTGTCCCCCGCGGTTTTCGGTCCATAGTTAAAAAGCGTCGGCTACCACCGAGTTATGCATTTTCAAATACGAACAGTGCTTTTGGTGAAATTATATTATTTTAGTTGCCACTGTGTGCAGTGAACAAAGATTCCCTCGCAGAGAAGCTACATTTCCATCCCTCCTTTCAGTCTCTAATTTGAAGCCACCCGAGAGATCGTTTTCCACACGCGGAAAATTGTGATATGCAGACAAACGAAGCCTTAAGTCCCAGAGGGTTTAATTTGAGAAAATCGGAGATATCTTTGGCGTTTCTAAAAACTGTGTTCGCCAGAGATCGTTGTTTCTGTGCAGGAAATTGACCCTCTCGGAACCGTTGATCATCGTTAAATCAAAACAAAATGGACAGCTACAGTGCGTGACCGATCTCGCGAAATGTTGGCCAAAATTCTGAAATACGATTTCGATTAGGAAAGATTATCTAGATGTGGTTGTAATATTGATTAGCTTGCATCATAGTCCTATAGCATTTCGGACTCAACAGGGTGTCGACTTTTAAATGCACTTCGCCTTGTCTTTCTAGAGAAACCACACTCGGAAAAATGACCACTTAAGTAGCATACATTTTTCACATTGATTTACTATGGTCTTATAAATTCAGATACATTTTATAGGAAACATGCAAAAAATATGATTTCTCTTATCCCATTAGTAGAAAATCATATTATCTTTTAATTTTATAACGGAAGAAAGTGTATATTTAGGTTTTGAAAAAGCTTCTGATTATGGGATTTTTAAGACCGTGCGATGTCTATGCATACAGGACCTCACATGTCTGTTTACCACAGTTCCTCATAATGTGTACAGTACAGTTCGGATACATCGCAAAATTTTATAAAGTCTATATAGTATCTTCTTAAAAGCATAGAGGAATTTATGATTTGCCTTACGCGGAAAGCATGCAATTTGTAGACTGAAATTGCTAAACGCTGATGCAATGGCAGATCAGGCTGAAAATTATCCGCGAATTGGAAGGCTTTTTTAAAGCCTAAATATACACTTTCTTCGGGGATAAAATATAAAGATAATGTGATTTTCTACCAAGGGAGTAAAATAACGCATAT
The DNA here is from genome assembly GCA_902702965.1 of Spirometra erinaceieuropaei. Taxonomy (NCBI): domain Eukaryota; kingdom Metazoa; phylum Platyhelminthes; class Cestoda; order Diphyllobothriidea; family Diphyllobothriidae; genus Spirometra; species Spirometra erinaceieuropaei. The sequence goes on along the minus strand of CACRXP010000192.1, from coordinate 775,714 downwards.
TTTGTGCGTATTTCCTATAAAATGTACTTGAATTTATAAGACCGTCGAAAATCAATAGGAAAAATGTATCCTACGCAAGTAGTCATTTTTTGTCGTGCGTGGTTTCTGCAGGATGTTAAAAAGAAGTGCATTCAAAAGCCGATACCCCGTTGAGTCCGAAATGCTATAAGCTTATGCTGCATGCTAATCAGTATTACAACATCACCAAAGTAATCCTCCCAAATCGAATACGTATTACAGAATTACGGCCAAAAATTCACGAGATCGGTTACGCACTGTACATCTTTTCGGGCGGCAAGCTAAGGTTTATTTAATACTGCAAAACATTTGAGACGTCTTAATACCGCTAGAGCAAATAACATTTTATAAGTAAACAATTTTCCGACCATGACGGAAGGTGTCACATCCACAGGGCCCACCACCGCTTTTTTGGTCAGACCCGAGACACTTTTAGTTTACATTTAGCCGTAACAGAAGGCCACTCGTAAAGCTGTCGCACGGATGAACCGTCTAAGGTTCAGGCGGGATAATGAATGGTTGTCGGATTCCGTCTGAGGCTTTATTTCACCGAAATTCAAAAAACGACTTTCAGGGTTTTTTCGCTTTGTTATTGTAGTGACAGTACCCCACGGACTGCCGGTAGCACACACACACGTCAGTATTTAGCGCGTTCACACACATTTGCAGGAGACGGCTGCGTATCAGCCCGTCGTTGTGAGATGCTTTCATGTCGTCCGACCAATCCACATTAATACTCTCCCCCTCTCTGCCGAATTCACCTGGGCACCTATTGCAGCAGGTGATGCACGCGCCCCTCACATCCAGCTGCCAGAATGCCCAGACAAATACTCTTGTCCATTTTGTATGCAGTGCAACTCCTACTCTATCGGCATCTGCGTTCTGCTCCCACCTAGGACCTGGTCCGGGAGTTGTGCTGGTTGGGTCTGACCAGGGCTTAATCCATAACGGCGCCATAATCAGTCTTTTTTCTGCATTTTCTTCGGGTTTGACGAGTCAAAAGTCGAGGAGGCAGAGTTAACAGGTAAGTAAAATCGACCCTAGAGATATCGACAGCACCAGTTCTAGGCTGTCCAGTGTTAACCGTTGATGTTGATCGTCGCAGCGCGAGGGGTGGGCTTGAACTTTGTCCGCTCGCAATCAATCAATAAAGAGCACAACATTGATTGACGTAGAAATGTCATCAACGCGATTATACCTTAACACAGTGTCGCTATTTCCGATTATTCCTTCATCGTTTTTAAGCATATTATTTCAGTTGCTTACTGGGCTACTACTGGGAGCCGTTTGGAAGGAAGAAGAAGACGACGAAGAAGAAGAGGAGACGACGAAGAAGAAGAAGAAGAAGAAGAAGAAGAAGAAGAAGAAGAAGAGGAGACGACGAAGAAGAAGAAGAAGAAGAAGAAGAAGAAGAAGAAGAAGAAGAAGGGTAGCAATCAGACTTAGGAATGAGAATCCATTCAAGAGATTCTCGCTTTGCTGCGTTGTTCGACTGTTTCATCGGATTGCATGAGCTATGATCAAACCGATTTTTTTCGTAATTATATGAATACTACAGAAAGGAAACCGATAGGCTTTGGAATTTGTTATTCTCAACCGTGACATTGGAAACACTTGAGCGGATTTCGTTGTATTAACAGAAATTTCACTTTTTCGCTTTAATGCAATTTTCTTAGGTCTGTAATTACTTCAGAGGACATTAACGAGGCTGCTCAGTGCAATTGCCTCGCAAATTAAGGCTGGACATATGATATGAAATCTAAAGCACGCTGTTGGCACAGTGTTGCAAGCAAGGCCGTACAGCCACAAATCGAGAGCGCGTTTGGCCGAACCCAATCGCTGAATCCGGCCCACAAAACTCGGCAGTCTGATATTCCGGTGGTGTTTGTCCATGGGCAGGTGCGATCAGCTAGAAAGGCATGGCTGAGAAAACCACAGTCATATCTGGACAAAGGCAAGATAATCGGAGTAGGAACTCCATCGTAATACAGGTTGCTTTACAGTGGTTAGATCTAGGTATCCAGCCGCCCATGAAACAACCTAAATCCAGCTGTCTGTAATACAGGAATCGTGGAAGAGGGGATTTTACGAGTGGAGCAGTCGTACACGTCAGTGAGATAGCTGGGAACTTGCTGTGATGAAAATGAGTTCCTGAATTGTGCCACAAAGATGAGGCGGATTATAATGCCACGCAGCAAATTTGGTGTTCATAGATGTTTTGGCAAATTTTGAATGAATCAAATTGACCGAGGCGCCGAGTTTTTCAGAGTTGAGTCAATATTAAACAAATTTGGTGGTTTGTGAAAATGACTAAGAGGTATAAAATGGAAAGGGGACAAGCACAAAAGCAGCATGTCCGTTAACGACTACTTAAGGTCTAGCAGTAGTGCAGGCATATTGCAAAAGTGCAGTTTACGCTTTCAAATAGGTATATTTCGAGAGAGTATGCTTGCACGTCCAATGAATTTTTCTAACCTTTTCTCCGAGAAAATGGAAAGGACTTATTTACAGTAGATCTGGAAACTCATGAAATGTTAGCTGAAATTCTGAAATGCGTCTTTGTCCCGAAAGCATTCCTTAGGTTCGGTTGTAATATTATCCACCGTACAGCATAATCCCCTGATAATTGAGTTACTTGGAGATTCCGGCTTTTGAATGAACTCCTTTTCGGCGGCCTGTAAAAATACACTGCGTAAAAACGACTACATACTTAGCGTGATACGTTTTCATTGATTTTCAATGCTCTTATGAATTCAAATACATTTCATGGAAAACATGCAAAAAATGTTTATTCTTTCCTTCATTTAGTAGTCCTCTTCTAGATTTGAACTTGAAGGAAGGATATGATTTAGTTTTAAAAACATTTCAAGAAATCAGATTTTTCAAAACCGTGAGATGCCCGTTCATAAAACATTGTATCGCTGCGTTTACTAATATTGCTTGCAAAGATTACAATATGGCCCAAATCTACTTCTAAATTTTATGAAACCCATACGGTCTCCTCTTAATTCCGTATGGAAATACATGATATTCTGTACACGGAAAATATATAGCCTGTAATGTCGAAACCCTGGACGCAAGTGTAACGGCATGTCGGGTTAAAGAGTGTTCGGAAATCGGTAATTTTTTCAAAAAACCGAATTATGCCTTTTTAGGTATTAAATTTAAAGAAGTCGTGACTTTCCATCAAACGAATAAACAATGAATGGTTGTATGTATGTTTCCCACGATATACATATCTGAATGTATAAGGGCATCAAAAATCAATGAGAAAATTTCATGCTACATAAGGAGTTCATTTTCGTCGAGTGTCATTTTTACAGGCGGTCGAAAAGAGGTTAGTTCAAAGTCTGGCTTCCTGAAGTAACTAAACTCTTATGGGATTATGCTGCACGGTGATCAATAACACAACCTTACGTAAGTAATCTTTTCGAGTCGAAAACGCATTTATAATTTCGGTCAACATTTCATGAGTTAATACATCTAATGTGGGCACTGCAAACTGCAAAGATATACGAGACTGAACTGAAAATTTGGCGAGAACTATTGGGACCAATGCAAAGGACATTGACGCGAAGCATAAGTCGTTGTTCTTTCGAATATCTGATTTTACAATATAGCAGGTCAACCTAAACAATTTCGCATTTTTAAGTAAAACATTTGGCGTGAACTTGGTGCGCATTTGATTCAACGCATCTATCTCTGAGTGGATGTCTCGACTTTTGAAATTGTTTGCGGCCTCTTCTGCCCCTAATTAATTATGTTGCTGCATGGCGCCGAGCGTAATAAGTCCCGTCTGTGGGCTCATATAGGTCTTTACTGGCGCTTACCTCTCAAAGATTTCCTTTAGCCAATTTGGTTACTTTCAACATCATACACAAATGGTTGGCTCAGTAAACTGATAATAGCCCTCATTATAAGCCTATACATTTGCGTGGAGCTTGTTTGAGGTCGTTACATTTAAATGGAAGATAACGGCAGTGTAAAGCACAGACAACGAAAGTTGTTCGTTCCTCCGACTCTTTAAACTGATGACGGAAATCAATACTATGCGCAAATGGCAGCGCCTTGGGCTTAACGATCAATGGCCAAAGAATCTGAGTTCGAATCTCAAGTCATTCGGATGGCTGGCGATGGCTAAAATGGGCAACGCAGTCTCCTTCGTCTTTGTCAGTACTTCTTCCGGCACAAATGAGGTAACATAAATTCATCGACACACAAATCAAGACCTTCCAAGGAGCTCGTTAGTGGATAGAACTAAACCTGTTACCTTGGGTATCCGTAAGCTCCTTTAAGCCCGCTCAGGGGACTTCACCTGAAGATTGCATTAATGGATCTGTCATCCGTTTAAGCAGTTTAAGTAAAACATATTCCTTGCCCTATTATCGTTAAGATGGTGCGGTCTGCAATGTTGAGAAAATGGCATTTACTCGATCTAATGCTTAATTTGGCTGACAATCAACGGATATGCTGTATTTAACACATTTATAAGGTATCGGTCATCACGGGACCATGTCCTCCATGAGATTACTATTGAGTGTTCTATAGTTCGAATACGATTTGAACATAGGGTGCATCAGTTTTTCGACATCTTGACAGTTCTAAGCCCTTATTAATTCTGCCTATTAATTGTTAGTGGCTATTTTATATCGTCCGGGTCTTGATCAAGTTCAAATACTTCTAACCGCGATTTCAAACCCTTCAAACGATTGACAACGTCTTAAAAACTTAGGACCATTTATGAAATGATAAAAGGTCACTGATTTAAATCAGGGTGAGCATGAATTATCGAGCGCTCATGGAAAACGTGGTAAGTGACGCTCAACCTTGAGCCGTTGCAGTCCGAATAGGTGCGGGTACGGTGAGGGAGGGTGGGGAAGCACAGGAAAGTCAGTTTGGGTTCGTTAGCCATCGTTACCCAGCCGCACTCAAGTCGACATAGCATCGAACTGGAATTCAGACTCTGATCATTTAGCTTTAGAATTGCTGGCATTGCATCGAAGCTTGCGAACGACCATTTCACTTTCGAACCAGCAATAGGTACACTTTTTTTGAAAATCACAATTCGCCCCTTTTTAGGTTGACAATATACCGAAGGCGAACTTCCCGCCAAAAATGTAGAAAAAAGCAGTTCTCATTGCATCTTGTCCAAAATCCACGACTGGACTAGTGCGAGAACACGAAATAAATAAGGAATGAACTTTGTTTTAGCTGTGCCGCGTTTGGAAAGGCAAGCATGCTGACACGTAATTTATCTCATATTGACCCTACTATGAAAAAATCGACACCTCGGTGGGACTCGGACCCACGACTGCAAGGGGAAGGCTTACGCACATCCACCGCTCTATCCACCTGAGCTACGAAGGCCCACCGGGAGACGTGAGTTAAGCCACGTTTGGGTCAAGTTTATCCGCCCAACCTACTTCAATGTCTGGGATCCACCGAGTCTGATACAGTAACCTGACTGCCCAAACATGATTTCCTAATTTATCCACCTAGGATCCACCCGATGACTACAAGGCTGATATAAGTCATAGATGCCCCAAATGTGATTAAACCCACGTCTCCCGGTGGGGCCTCGTAGCTCAGGTGGTTAGAGCGTTTGCTGTACCAAAGCCTTCCCCTTGCTGCTGTGGTTTCGAATCCCACCGAGGTGCCGAGTTTCTCCCAGTGGGGTCAAAATCTGCCAGAGCATCTATGAACATATAATTTAATTAAGGGCTTTCCCAATGTAGTTTGCGACAGGAATATGGGATGCCTTCGCCCCGCACCCCTCATTACAAGGATTAGGGTTGATGTTTGGGTAACGCCTAAAGTAAGGACACAGGAATTGGTACGTCCCTGGAATTCAGCGCGAGGGTTCTTGTGGTACGGGGGTACTTTTTCCCGTGTCCGACCTCAGTCTTAATTGATTTGAGACAGTGCACAGTCAGTCGTTGCATGTGTTCTCACTATGTTTTCTTCCTTCTGGCATTCATTCCAAAACAGTTGACTTCGCTCGCCAAAAACCAGTCAAAACGAAGTTGTGACTGTGTGCTTGCTAGGATGCAATCACTGTAAGCCTTAATGTCCATTGTATGGCAGACGACCGTCTTTATTAATAACTATCAGACTTTTCGCAAAACGTCCTGCTGCACGAAGAATAAGAAAGGGGCTCTTTAATCGAAGCCAGCGATCATATCTCTATTTATGACCACCATAATGCAGGAGGTCTTCAAGCCCCTTTTTTGTGCTGCAACGTATCAGTTTGCACGCGAAGCCCCAGAGCCATTCTTTTAATGCACAACACGCCCTCAAATGCACGTTGCAGGACCTCATATATTTAAAATAGTGGATTCCTGATAAATCTTGCAATTCCGAATCTTCATTGCACAAGCCGTTACTGTTCCTGGAAGTACAGTTAAGAGGAGTTAAGAGTTCATTAAGGAGACTGTTCGGAGTAACACAACTTGGACAACTTAAATCAAATACCTCACTCACGCCAATTAGGAATTCGAAATATTATGTGGATGCAAAGCTTATTCGATGAGAGATATATGTAGTGAGATATTTCACGGGCAGTAAAATTGCGCCTCTTAACATAAGAACATTAAAATTAGTATAACCATTTCCCAAGTCAAAGGGCAGGCAAATATCCAAAAGACCGAGGCGAAAAGACCTTTACTTCACCCAGTGAGATGAAAAACCCGTCATCATTTCTTCACACTCTTCATATCGAGACCTTTACATGATAAAAAACCAAGCGTAAAAGTGTGCTTGTCACGGCGCTAAATTCATTGAGGTTGTTATCCTGGGAGGTGACTCCAGCGTCTTCTGTATTCTTTGGCCATAATCGTCACAATACCCTTTTTATTCAGGATTTGTATCAAACCTTAATGAGTGAGACGACTTTCCGTCCAATATTTTTTAGAAACCAATATAAAAAGCCTTTTGTGCGATCCTACACATGAGTGGATGTTTACTAAATGATGTAACCGTATAGTTTATATGCGGATGAAGGAAAGCGTGGTACTGCACAAAAGCTACCGAAAATAAGATTGTCCAATGAGGCCGAGGGTGAAGTTAAAGGAAATCTTTGGTGGTCAGTTGCAAACGCAACTCATTGTTTCCAGTCACCCCGGCAGGTTTTATCGGTTTATGATCACATAGTCGGAGCTTAAATACGAACATAGCACTGACTTCGTCCATCGTTAAAGCTTTCCTAAATCGTGCTGAAATGCACAAAATAAACTAGTATTCTTTCCGCAATACTTGTCAACTATGACCTACTAACTGCCAATATGTTTTATTAATAAATTCAAGTTTGTTGGTAAGCTGGTTGCATGACTTAATTGTCTGGTTTCTTCCCATAGACACATGAACTTTGTGCTTAAGTTTAAAAAACCCCCATCAACAAATCAGCTTTGAAAGGAAAAAACAACAGGACATTGTAACTGATGTACACTAGGCTCCTTATACGGACCTTAGATATGGATATATGTAGAGACAGCGCTGTTTCCAGTTTTTTTTTCGAACATTCAGTTAATCAAAACTTTAAGCGCCAACTAGGACAAGAACCACAAACATAAGTGTCACACTGCAGAAGATTCTTTACATTGATGGGCATCCGCCGCTGGTTTATGTTGGGCATCCGCCGCTGCTTTATGTTGGGCACATATCGACATAAAAGACTTGCCGATTGTTGTATTCGGTTCGATGAAATACTCAAGACCTGTCCGATAGAATCCGCATACTATTAGGTCTGCGCTGTGTGGATGCGCATGTTGGCATTTAAAGCCTTAGGGAAGCTCAGGACTGCGGAACCATTGTTCAGTTTACATGCATCCCTTGATGAATTCAGCCTGACAGATGGCTGCATACGTTCGATTCTGTCCGCTAACGGGACCAAATGGTGACTCCTTTGACTGCAAAATTGTCAAAAAATAGTCACAAAATAACTTTACACCTTAAGCGCACATATACATACATTCTGCGCAGTTCCTTCGGATAGAATAGGATTATTTACTTGGTTATTGCTGGCTATTTGATTTTTCGCCCTCCTTAAGTTGCTTGTTCTGCATGCAATCAGGAAGTATATATCTTTACCTTAAAATATCCACTGTCCATGCTTTTTAGTGGTCGCTCGTGGTCATTTCTTTTATCATCGGCGGCGCGCCGCAGACTGAGAAGCCATCCCTTAGTTCCAGTCTTCGTGGAGGTTGAGCTCCTTGAACAAACAAGAAGAGTAGAAATATCAACCCACATTAATTGGAAAATAGTTTGAATACCCCCCCCCCCACCCAATGAATTGTCAAAAGCGATTCTTATTTGTTGTAGGGTGTTTGTTGGTGTTATTCCATAAAACGACAACCTCAACTTTTACGAAGTCCTATACGCACTGAGAGACAGTCCTTTTGGGGTTCGGTCCACGAAGGCCATCACCTGCTTTTCGCCACTTGATGTTCATAGGTGCTGTAATTTATTCTCAAAAATAAGGCAAAATACTGTGTGAAGAAACCATTCCTTTTCCTCCACAAAGGAAGGTCAGTGAGGAAACATAACTGAATATGCATTTGTAATATTTTTGATCACAAGCTTGTTTCTTAATCGAATTTCTTTTTTGTCTCAAGTTGCTTAACCAAACAATACACTAGCAACTGCCCAAAGAGTCCTATTACACTGAGTTTTACCTATGAAGCGAAGTAGCAGTTGGTTATTTTCACGATTTATTTGCTCCAGATACACTTATGTGCATATGTAATTACAGGTAGCTCATCGTGAACAACAATAGCCTTTGGAACAGTATATGAATCCATTTATGACTTGTGGAGTGCATATAAAACACATAATGACTGTGGGAGTGTGTTAAGTAGTGCCACATGCTTTTATAAAAGTTAATGAGGGTTTACCATCGAGATTGGACGGATCTCTGGTTATCAAGGCTTCGGTGGAACCTCTGTCAACTTATCTATTTGTTTGTTCGTTGACCTTAAACGGCCAACTCCTACCGACAGTGTCCACAAATCTAATTTCTCGGAATATTCGATTGTAAAATCTACGACCATTACCTGACTGACCAGAGCACTTCAACTAGTGTGCTCACAATACTTCACCCCCTCAAATGCGCGTTTGTCCTCCAGGGCACAGATCAAAGTTAACGGAATTTAACCCTGTTGAGTATGCATTGTTGTGGGCCTACGGCACAAAAATGCAACGTTGTCCATACAGGGAAATTCACATTAAAACGCGCGAGTCATCCAGTTGGCCATGTGCGCCTCAGGAAAGCGAAAGGTATAAACTCATAGCTACTTCGATCGCCTTTGTCAGATTTGTAATCAGTGTTCCTAACAGCGAGACTTCCTTGAAAGCCTCCTTAAATTATCCATATGCTCCATTCAGTAACTAAATCTTTATAGTTCATGCGACTTCTAAACAACTGATGCCTGCTACCAGCCCCATTTCTGTAAGTCAGTAAATACACCGGTGCACCTCTTTTTACTAAAAGACTTCTAAAACTCTCCCTAGTGTGCGCCTTTCTAATTTTAAAAAGAAACAATGGCTTATTTACGTTCATTCTAATCTGCTCCTTATGGTACCAGTGAGTGAATTTGCTGCATTCAGTAAATACACCATCGCCATCGTGAGAACATACAAACATATCACCGACAGTTCGACCGTCGATTTCGACGATGTCCATCGTGTGCCTCACAGCTGCAGCAGCGGTGGGAGCAGGGACGGTGACTTACGCAGGGGTTTATAGTGCCAGTAGACTTGCGTAGCATCTACCTACACTCTCTCCTCCTCCCCCGCCTGGGCCCGGTGTCAAGACAGAGTCAAGAAGACCGGAGACGAGGGAGGCCGCAGGTGGATGGCTCGGACGGATCCTCACCTTGGCGTTCCACCACACCCCCTGGTCCACACAACAATAACCAGGATTTCAACCAACACAACAGACATTTGGAGGCTGGCACGGCCGAAGCCGCACCTAGGCGTGCCGCCAACGCCTGGCTCGGATCCCACGCTGTGGTGGAAATGCCATAAAGGCCACATTAAAAAGGAGCCATTGCAGCCTGACTCTCAGACCGCCTCCGGTCAAGGAGGAGGTCCAAGGTACCCCGTCAGTTGGCAACCTTCCAAGCCACGGCTTTTAGCGCACCGTGATAGCTTCAAGCGCGTCAGATTGATTATAGTGAGGAAAATGCGCTGAGTCGTCGACCTCACTCTCCCTTCCCATTCCCGCACTCCAGCCGCTGTCGAGCCGGTCGGCAGACTGGAGTGGGGAATGGGCGCGGTGGCTGACATGGTCGACTGACCATGCCTGCGCGCGCCACAGCACGACCTGGCCCCCCATAAACACACAAACACCAGGATTTCACACAACGGGGGTTGAACGGCATGTCTCCCACTTGCGTGAGAGGGCCGTGGAAGGTGCTGCTTCAGCCCATCCCCAGCCCACCAGTCCGCCACTACACACAACACACACACAACGTGACGAACTGCGTGAACCGAGAGCGGGCCTCAATTAGCAACCTTCCTATCCACGACACTTGACGTGTCGGGATAGTCTCGGACACAAGTCACCCGTGCAGCCGAAGCCGCATGGGGACCGAGTCGAGATGCACACTTCCCACTTGCGTGGGAGGCGGCAGTTGAGTGCATGAGGTGTGTGGGAGTTGATGTCTGGTGGGGTGATGGTGTTAGGAGGTGGGGAGTGGGGGAATGTGTGGTGTGACCGGCGGTTGTCTACCGCAGGTCGTTGTGGATGCGCATGTGGCCGAATAGACCCATGCGATGCGTGAAGGTGCGAGGGCAGTGTGGGCAGTGGAGGCGAGTGCGGTGGGTGTAGGTTGGTGCTCCAGGCACTGGTTCGCCAGTCTCTGTGCGATGGATTCGCAAGTGACCGACCAGGCCGATGCGAGAGGTGAAGGTGCGGTCGCAGTGAGGGCAGGTGTAGTCCTGATCCTCATCACTGGAATTGGGAGGGGTGGGGGTGGTTGTGGTTGTTGTGTCGTGGTTGGCGATGTGTGAGACGGCAGCCTGAACGGCCTCCGCTGGGGCAGTGGAGGAGAAGGAGGAGGATGGAAGTGGTGGTGCAGAAGGAGTGTCAGAGGTAGTTGGCGGCAGAGAGGGCGAGGAAGAGGCGGGCTGGAGGACGATGGCTGGAGCAGTTCGAGAGGTGCAGTTGGTTCGAAGATGTCCAACAAGTCCGATTCGTGCCCGGAATGTCCGTTGACATCGAGGACACGTAGGGAGCGGTTGTGCGGCGGCGTTGCGTATTGGGCGAAGTTGTGATTTGCGGGCTTCGCGTTTCGCTTTGGCGGCGGCGATGCGGTTGGCTTCATAGATAGCAGCGCCCGTCTTCACTGTTCTCCTCCATGTCGGACGATCGCGGGCGAGCTCTTCCCAGTTGGTCGGGTTTATTTGCAGGCGCTTCAGGGAGGACTTCAGAGTATCCTTGTAACGGCGAATTTGGCCTCCTTGACGACGAGAACCCGTCGCGACGTCTCCGTAGAAGAGTCGTTTGGGTAGTCGCTCGTCGTCCATGCGCACCAGGTGGCCGCTCCAGCGCAGCTGTATTTGTCTCAAAATGGAGGAAATGCTCAGAATTCCCGTCCGTTCCAGCACTTCGGTGTCGGGGATGCGGTCCTGCCAGTTCAGCCTCAGGATGCGGCGGAGACAGCTGAGGTGAAAGTGGTTTAGTCGACGTGCCTGTCTCGTGTACACCGTCCAGGTCTCCGCTCCGTACAGTAGCGTCGGCAGGATGACGGCCTTGTACATCTTCAGCTTTGTGCTCAGTTGGAGACCATGACGATTCCAAACTGTGCTTTGGAGACGTCCGAAGGCTTGACTGGCTTTCGAGATCCTGTTGGCGACTTCGTCGTCGATCTTGGTGTTGCGGGAGAGCGTGCTGCCCAGGTACGGGAAGTTCTCTACCACTTGCAGTTGAGTCCCATTCACGTTGATTTGCGGCGCGTTGGGGGCTGTGGCTGAGTTTGGAGGCGGCTGATGCATCACCACCGTCTTCTGCGTGTTCATAACCAGCCCAAAGTTCTCGCAGGCGGCGGAGAATAGGTCCACGCTCCGTTGCATCTCCTCTTCCGAGGTGGTGTTTAGGGCGCAGTCGTCGGCGAAGAGGAGTTCGTGCACGGTGGCTGTGGATACACGCGATTGGAAGTTCATGCGCCGGTGATTCAGGAGATGACCGTCCGTTCTATAGGCGATGCGGATTCCAGGGCGTTCGTCGCGGTAGGCGTCCATCAGCATGGCAGAGAACATGAGACTGAAGAGGGTAGGCGTCAGCACGCAGCCCTGTTTCACTCCGTTGGTCACTGCGAATGCCTCTGAGACAGCTCCGTTGTCCGTGACTCGCGCCATCATACCGTCGTGCAGCTGACGCACCATCTGAGTGAATCGCTCCGGACAGCCGAATTTCTGCATGGTCTTCCACAGTCATTCACGATTCACCGTGTCGAAGGCTTTCGTCAGGTCCACGAAGGTAGAGTACAGGTGTGTCCGAATCTCCTGGCACTTCTCCTGAAGTTGGTGGGCGGCGAAGATCCTATCCGTGGTCCCACAATGACGACGGAAGCCGCATTGGCTTTCCGGCAGAAGGCCCTGTTCCAGATGGTTGTTGAGGCGGTTGAGCAGGATGCGAGCGAAGATCTTCCCGACGATGTTCAGTAGGGAGATGCCGCGGTGGTTGTCGCAGACTTGGCGATTCCCTTTTCGCTTGTATAGGTGCACGATAGTTGCGTCCTTGAAATCTTGCGGGACTTCACCTTGACGCCACGTCTCCTGGAAGAGCGCAGTCAGGTGATCCATCAGTAGGGGAACTCCGTGCTTGTAGACCTCAGCAGGGATTGCGTCCGATCCGGGTGCTTTCCCGCTAGAGAGCTGCTGCACGGCCCTGATGGTTTCCTGGAGAGATGGCGGGAGGTCGAGGTCCGCGTTGGTCTCCACTTGCGGCAAGCGGTCGATGGCGGCGTCGGAGATGACGGAAGGGCGGTTGAGGACGCCTCGAAAATGCTCGGCCCATCGCTGCAGGATTTGCGTTTTCTCAGTCAAAAGAGTACTGCCGTCGGCGCTGAGGAGAGGAGCAGTGCCCTTCGTCGGCGGACCGTAGACAGCTTTGATCGCAGAGAAGAAGTTCTTTCATTCGTTGCGGTCTGCGTACCCTTGGATCTCCTCAGCTTTGCGAGCAGTCCAGGCGTCCTGCATCTGGCGCAGTCATTGCTGGATCTGGCGGCGACTGCGGTAGAAGGCAGCGTTGGTGGCATCAGTGGGGTGATCTACGTAGGCTTTGTGTAGGCGGTTCTTCTCAGCAAGCAGATTTCTGATGGCGGTGTCGTTGTCGTCGAACCAGTCCTGGTGTTGGCTGGGAGCGCGACCGAGGACGGCGAGCGCCGTCGACTGGACCGTGTCTCGCAGTTGACACCAACGGTTCTCCACGGAGGCGTTCTCGGCAGCGGCGGCGGCGGCAGCGATAGGAAGGTTGTCTAGCCGTTGAGCTAGCTCATTGCTGAAATGGAGACGGTGAGCAGGCAAAGACAACAAAGCAACATTCAGCTTACCTGGGGGTCGCTTACCTTGTGGTCTCCTGTGAGGCTGTAGGCGAAGACGCATCTTCGAGATGACGAGGCGATGGTCGGTCCACCCGTCAGCATATACTCGTCATTTCACGAACACAGGCATTTTTTGAAAAGGGAGAGTACAGTTTTCTGGGTAAACAAGCACGATACAGTTAAAAGAGAAGAAAGATGTGGAGGGCCCGAAGGTTCAGTATATTTGATGAAACGTCGTAACAAAATTCAGCTTCTTTTTTGTTTTGGGATATTGCTTTTCATCAGCTGTCCGTTCGGAGTTTTAGGTTGTATTTGTGATGTCTATTGCTGTTCGCTAATTTGTTTTCTGGGTTCTGTACCCACTACCTCTTTCAGCTGTTTTCGTTGTAGTTAGGGGAGACATCGCGTTTTGCTCCGTTCGCTGATATGCCACTAACACCGCAATTTCTTAAACGCACCTAAACAGTCCGGCATGTTACACGGGTGTAGTTTTATTGCCAAATCTTTGTTGAAAAGCACCATACTCCTTAGGAGTTAGAAAAACCCGACTCCAGTTTGCGGCTCGAGAATTAAACTGGCCTTTACCTCACTGAACATCGCCGACCCTGCGCAAGCTTGTTTGTCCGGGCTACCGTGCGCGAAATTCCGGCGACTGAAGTTCGTTCGGAGTTTTTTTTCATCCGGGCGTTCTATCGACCGCGCTTTCTGCATTATGCCGGAGACTGAGGGTAAGTAGTAGGTCTGGTTGTGTTGCTCATGTTATAGCCATTCCGTTATTGCTGGGGACTCAAGTTCAGTCTGTTTACTAGCTTTTTTGCACTTTGCTGCTCGAGTCAGCATTTAAGGCATTCGTACATGTCGTCGTCCTTTGTCTATGCTCTGTCATGTAGACTCCATCTCTTGAATTTATTTTCCCATTGAGCGGAGTGCATCTTTTTAGATTTTGTATCCTCCCGTGCGGAGGCTTTCTCGTCTGACCAAGTTGAACCGCGACTACTTTATTCCTCTTATCATCGGAGACCGGGCTCATACCTAATAAGGCCTTTTTACGCAGACTATCCGACCAGTGAAGTAGTCGTGTCCGCCTGGGCCTCTGGGCCGCATAGGTGCGCATCGTTAGAGTCAAAAACGTAATTAAAATAAATTGTGGAGCCCTTTGCGGTTTCTCATCGCCCGTCTACCGCCACTTTCTCGATGGACCACGCCATCTGGCGGCGCGCATGCAGCGTGCAATTTGCAGAGGGAGACTGATGTGTTGGTTCGCTGCGTCGCTATCCGAAATCCGGGCCTTCAGCACTTCGACCTGCGTCACCACTCAAATTTGAATTAGTAGTTTCCTTCCAGGGTGTGTCCAGCGACTTAGGGCAATGAGTCGCCCCTCCTAGCCGCTTGTTTGTGGTCACGTATTTGTCCGCTGCGCTGACGTCCAAGATCAACATACCAAACGTGTCCGTTTGCCATCTTAGTGACTTGGAGTGCCGCCTCTCCAGCATCCCGGTCGCTGTAATAGTTCGAAATCGGACTTCCTTCGAAGGGGTTCGAAAATTCGAATGACTTTTCGGTCCCTCGTCGCCCTCCGTGGGCAAATCGTTTAGCTTAAATAAATTACGGTGTCGTTCGGTGTGGTCTCACGCTAGAACCTATTAAGGCGGATTTTGGCGCGGACGAATTGAGGAAAAGTGCACTAGACCCGAGGACTTCTGAAAACCGAGCATCTGATGATGCTATTTGCAAACTGACAGTCTTCTCCATCTTCACTGGCAAAACATACGAGCCAGCCTACATGCACGGTTCGATCTACAAGAGCCGGAAAGAGTCATCTGCGGTAAGTACACGCCCGAACTAGGACACCATTGCGTAAATGGCGCGTTCATTTAAACGGTGAAGAGTAGCTTTCCCGGCTCCTACAAACTATTACGTCACCTTTTCATCCATTTCCCAAAGGAGGGAAGGGTATGCGGCAAAAACATGTAGCAACAAACTCCTTATCACAGTTCACCGAAATCGACATAACCCTAATTCCTAGCCGCCACCACGGCCACCTAGTGACGCACAAAGGTTGTTTTAAAACTCACAAAAGGCAAAAACGCACTACAGTGACCCATTGGAACCAGTATAAGAACTCTGGCACTTGCAATGGATGACAATCCATTGAACAGCAGCTGTCCGTACGCGCCTACGGACGATGGGAGGGTTTCGCGGACGTTTTGGCGTTCCAGACCATGTGTGTGCAATGTACCGGAAGCGTCGGAACGCTTTGCCGCATTATTTGGCGTGGTTGCCTGTTGTAATCAGAACGGCCACAAGCACGCATGTAAGATAGTACGAACGAAATGGGGTGGGAGAATCAAAATGGAAGTGCCCTAGAACTGGGTTTTATTCACCTTACAATTGACGCATCGAAACTTGAGTGGTACAGAGAACTGCAGTTACTGACGGTATCGCCTATCGTCCGACACCTACCGCGCCTAACCGGGTGGCGCAGATAGACAATCAACTGGATGCTAGTTTTATGCTACATCTGTCCTACAGCGTGACAGCCTAGCTCAGGAATAAGCGGAGAATACAGCGGTTGGTCCCGATAATTGCACAATTGCAGCGCGAGCCTGACACCCGCATATCTGCCTTTTATACTTGAAAACCTTATTGCTTGTCACATTCAACTACCATTCGCCGCTAAATTGCATCTGTTTGTCACCCTCCCGAAATCCCCGGGGGCAGGCATTAAGTCTGACCACTGTGGTGTCATTTTTTTTCCTGCGACATTGTAAACGAAATTTTTTTTCTTTTGTACAGCCTCACTTGACATAAGGTAGTAACCTATTTCATGTGTTTGTCTGCCTAGCCGTGTTTTCTCGAATCTGCATTGAATGCCGTAATAATTGGTCTGGTCAACTCGACTGCCCGCTGCTCCGTCACGCTTTGTGGCCAGATTCCAGGCCTTTACCATCTGTTGCGCAGTTGACTTTCCATTTTCTAAAGTTAACTGGATCCTGAATTTTTCCGATCAGAATCACAAAGATCAGCTTGAAAATTCAAGCTCCTGTCTCACCAATAATTGGACGGAATAGCGGCAGTTAGTCGAGTTTGTATAGTTCGGGCAGAATGGAAATGTACGGTCGACAACAGATAGTCGGATCCCTACATTTCGGTATGCTAGGGACTGTAGAAAGCGAAGACGTACATACATTAAATTGTTAAAAGGATTGGCGAAGGTACACGACTTTTTCGAACGCCGGACTTTTGGGTGAAGTGCCGTCATGTTTCCGTGTAGTGATGACATATACTAGGTTCAAGAGCCCTGGGATCGGCCGTCAACCTTTGGGGCCCCTCCTACGACATCAGTAAACGAGTAAAACGCGCACGTTAGGCCAATGGGACCGCCAATACTCTTTTACAGAAAACAATATCATGCCAGCAAGTGTTCCAGGCGGTGACGCCCCTGTCAGAGCCAAACTCCCGTATTTACCTAAGCCATGGTAATTTTAGAAATGGCTGTGACGTTGCAGTAACGATCAAACAGCTCTCTATTTAGAACGGAATGTGAACCCTCATAGGCATGGATTAAGTCTTCATATCCACACATTACTCAGTTTTGAAAGAACTTCAAGCATAAAGAGATAATACCCATTATGGCAGGTGGGCGCTCACCGATCAAGTTACGGAACGTGCTCGTTCTGTTGGGATTGGGTATGACTGGCTGATGACGGCCAATAAGCCAGAAATAGTCATTCCGGTCTCCGTTTTCTTTGTCGGTATCACCTTATCTACAGTATTCATGCTTATACTTGGCACAGCTGTGGTCATGCCTGATCTAGCCCACGTCGATGTTGCGAATTGTGCCCCCACGCATGGTAATCCGCGGTAGCAGATGTGAAGAGCTCAACCCATTTCCCCCTCCAGCAACGGAGACGAAATACCGAAGGTGCAATAACCGCCGTTTCTCGACGGGCCGCCTGTCGCCAGGTTATAAGTCCCCATCGACGTCTCCATGTGAACTGCTGGAACGGCGAGTGTGTGAAAACCAGCTCAGTCGTCTTTCATGGGTGACGTGAGATATCTTCTCGATGTGGCCTCAGCGATTGCGGAATGTCTCAGTCGAAACCAAATCGGTGGACTCCACACGAAAGACGGTTTTCAGGGAACTGTAGTCAAACATCTCCAGCTTTCATACATGTTTTATGTACACAGCCAATCATGCGAAACCGCATATGACTGGCCGGATGGATGTCTGATACACATGGTCCTTGCGATAAGGGAGATAGCCCATCGGGCCCACAGACACTTCTAAAGATTTTGGAAACTGCGAGCAGCATCGATTCGAGGGACGACGGCATCCTTTGTCTGCCCGTTTGACAACAGCTTGATGACTATTCCAGACCCCTAACTGAAGGACGAGATAGAAATCTCGAGCTTGAGCAATTACTTATTTGTTGCAGTCGGTTGTCTGACACACTTGTGTTGTTTCGCCAGCTTCATTTACCTTTGCGATCGGCCGGTTTATTCAACTCATGTTGGTTTCCCACGTAAGCGTCATAGCAGACTGTTGTCCGTGCACTGTATGCCTCAACTGTTCTGATTTTGCGGTGGTATTGCGAATGCACCTAATGGTTGGCGGTGTTGCGTTCCACAAACGCATGTTGATCGCCGAAGTTGGCCTAAAAGTCAGTGTCAAAAAGATCTCAATCCGAGATTCGGTTTTAGCGACGTCAGAATATTGGGCTGGTAAAACTTTTGCTCTAGTGGACCGAACTTCCTGTCCGCCAAATTGGAATGTGATTCCTTGCTTTCTAACACCATCATGGGCTTTTTCTGTAGGTTATGAAGATGGCGTTGAGGAACGCGTCATCAATGAGGAGTACAAAATATGGAAAAAGAACACTCCCTTCCTGTACGACCTTGTCATGACGCACGCATTGGAGTGGCCAAGCCTTACTGCCCAGTGGCTCCCTGACGTTACACGGTAAGTTCTCTCGGATTTTACGCCAATTTTCGCATTATTTCAAATGTCCTCCCATTAAGCAGTCCAGACTGGAGGTGTTTCCAGCATTTGTAAAGCATTTTTTCGATACCTTTGCTTCTACTCCCTACAGGCCGGAGGGCAAGGACTATTCGGTGCACCGTCTCATCTTGGGCACGCATACTTCTGATGAACAGAACCACCTTCTTATTGCCAGTGTCCATCTTCCAAACGATAACACCCAATTCGACCCCAACAATTACGACGCTGATCGAGGAGGTCTGTCTACCCTCTCAATTTTCACATATGTGCTCTCTGGGACTTACCTCCCATGCATTTCTTTACCGAGTCTTTACTCCACGGCACTTCATCGCTCATCCTCGCATCTTTGTGTTTACAGAATTTGGTGGTTTCGGCGCCGTCACCGGGAAGATCGAGATTAACATCAAGATAAACCACGAGGGTGAGGTCAACCGAGCTCGCTATATGCCCCAAAACCCCTGCATCATTGCCACCAAGACACCCAGCGCGGACGTCCTGGTCTTTGACTATACCAAGCACCCTAGCAAACCCGATCCGTCTGGCGTGTGCCAGCCGGAGTTGAGGCTCCGCGGTCATCAGAAGGAGGGCTATGGCCTGACATGGAATCCGAATTTGAACGGCTACCTTCTTTCCGCGTCGGATGATCATGTAAGCATAACTTGACTCATTTGATATATGCCTCCAGTACTCCTCATATACCATGTATACGACCATCTCTTACGGTAGCTGGTGCTGCTTAGCCGATTCAACTGCCAATCGCGTGTGTTGTAAGTTATCCGGGTGGCTCTCAGTTTCTTCACAGGTCGAGACCCGCAATCCTAGCCACATTGTCTCAAATTTGCACAGGGTGCGAGACTAAGGGGGTAGTCTGGTGATTGCGCAAGTGGTACGGTTGAAGGCCCGCAAACCACGTGTCACAGTTCCATCAACTCATCTACCCAAACAAGATGTTTTGCCCCATTTAATTTTGGTAGCCGACTGTTAGAAGTTGCCCGATACCAAAGCAAGTGGAAACTAGGTCTCTCCTCTTATTTGTCCCAAAGACTCCCTGTTAGGTCATAGTCAATCAAAATTGCCGGTGTCAAGCGCTTTTTGTTTGATTAGCGTGAAGACAGTCTGTTCCGATCGGAAGGATCTCTCTGTATTAACTGATCCAGCATCTCGATTGGTCAAAGCAAACATAGCATACTTGGAGATTGTCTGCAGCAACACCGACTACTTCGATCTGGTCTATTCATCGCAGGGATTTCCGCTTTCTTTAAGCATTAATTTTTTACTTAGGTTTCAAATTAACTGTCCTCCCTTCCCTCGTCGCCCTGTCTTTGACGGGTTAAGAACCATGTTGACTAGGTTAACCATCTTCCCAGCTTCGTCTTAAATCATCAAATCATGCCATTCCGAATCAGCCTCCTATCTTTTAAATACCTTGCTCTGGTCTGAGTCTCTGGCAGTCGACATTATCTTACTTCCTCCCGTATAACGGCTACCCATGCTGCATCCCCATTTGTTGGAGATGACTCAGATACTTTCTTTTCTCATAATGTACAGACTATCTGCATGTGGGACATCAACGCCACCCCCAAGGAGGGCCGCATTATTGACGTGCACACAATATTTACGGGTCACACGAGTGTGGTGGAGGACGTGGCTTGGCATCCTCAGCATGAATCAGTCTTCGGTTCTGTTGCGGACGACAAGAAACTCATGATATGGGACACTCGCAGCCAGTGCACTTCGAAGCCCAGTAACTCTGTGGAGGCGCATCTGGCTGAGGTCAACTGTCTCTCCTTCAATCCCTTTAGCGAGTATATCCTCGCCACTGGCAGTGCCGATCGCACTGTCGCACTGTGGGACCTGCGCAGCCTCCAGATGAAATTGCACTCCTTTGAATCGCACAAAGACGAAATTTTCCAGGTGAGTTTGACTTGCAGTTTACAGAATGCGCTTGCAACCGTTTTTTTATGGAACCTATAATTAGCGAGATTTAGCCATAGACACCACAGCTCATTGAGTGCAGATACCTCTCTTCCTGGAAATAGTTGGTTTTCTTCTAACTGTATTTTGACTCTCAAAACCGATCACCGTTGTACAGCGGCTTCTCTTATTTAATTCACTTTCTATCGCTCTCTGTCTTAGGTTCAATGGTCGCCTCACCACGAGACCATCCTGGCATCCTCGGGCACCGACAGACGGTTACATGTCTGGGATCTAAGCAAGATTGGTGAAGAGCAGTCACCGGAGGATGCCGAAGATGGACCGCCTGAACTTCTCTTTATCCATGGCGGCCACACTGCGAAAATTTCCGACTTCTCCTGGAACCCGAATGATGCCTGGATAATCTGTTCCGTTTCAGAGGACAACATTCTCCAAGTGTGGCAGATGGTAGGACCACTGTCGGTCTCGCCGCATCAATTTTTTGAAATTTGCGTCTTTTGCTCCTTCATTGCGAATCGTGGCTACCGATGTTTAACGCTGCCCCTGCGAAGTGTACGCAGTCGTGACTTGCGCATGGCCTTGTTTGTAATGAGGCAGACATAGCCCGCTCCTCAGACCCAGCTAGTGGTTCTAACCCCCGATTACTGTACCTGAGGTGGTCTTTCGTGAAGACCTAAGACCTTAAAGCTAGCCAGGACGTGTGAGGAGTAGACTCGGATATACAGGCGATGGCAGAAGCGGAACGAGAGCAAGATAGAATCTGTTCAGAGGCACTGTCAGCCAATGCATCCTGTTAGAGTCACTGACGCAACTGCATCCTCGGAATTACTCTGCTGCTCGTTCTCTTCTACAGAAGTGGGGCATTGCAAGCATGATAGTCGATTTTGTTTGGTCCGCATACCGATGACTCTCTTAGCTCAGTCTGAGAGGGAGTCGCCCTGTTCTACCTTTATCTTTAATGACGGCCAGTCTGTAGTGTCTTGCTTCACTAGCTAGATAGGGAGCTACAGTTGTAGCCAAACTCCGGACTTGGTCACCTTTATCACCTTTTTACGAAGAAAGCAATGCCTGCGTGAACTTTTGGTTTTGAAGAAGCATTGCCGATAGGGACATGAAAGGTTGTCTTGTTTACCCTCCTTGTTCCCTCCTGCCATATTTGCGGTCCGCAAGTGGCATTCTGACTTCTGGAACCAAAGGCCAAGCATGCATCGTTCTGTTTTGTAATTTTCACGTGGGTTGAATTTTTGACGGGAAAATATTCCTGTTGCCTTGTTTGCTTTCCGATGAAATTAATGTTCGAACACAGGTACGAGCCTGTGTTGCCAGTACGGTAAATAATTACACAGTTCCATACTACTGACTGTCTGTTGGCGGTTTGCAAATATTACGCAGCTCAAATATTCATATCCAATTTCGAACCGAGCCTGAAGAGGTCTGTTTCGAAGAATTTACTCCAAGTTCGCGCGTTAATTTCCTCGGGAATTAAACAAGGCTAGATTAAACTGGAGTTCATATACCAGAAAGCACAGGGAAGGCTGGAGGACGCACTGATGAGCCGAACTCCTCGCAGTTGCGTCGGGCAGCGGCACAGGATCGGCGATAGGCGCGTGTCTAGGCTTTTAGCTTGCACCTGTGTTGTCAGTACGGTAAATAATTACGCAAATATCCTATTATTGGGCACACCGTTCACACGCATGTCATCGCCATAGTGGTCCTTCTTACTTGTGGTAGTGGAACTTTTAGTTAGTCCCCAGCCTTGGCCTCACCCTCCGCGCAGGCTATCCTTATCGAACAAGTTTCATCCGTTTGTGCAAACTCGATCTTTCTCTCTTCAGGCCGAGAATATTTACAATGAAGAGGAACCCGTGCTGCCAGTTGACGCTGAGTAAATTTGCTTGCTCATCATCTGTTGGCTCAATCGCGCACCAGGAAATTGCATTTCTAAATTTTCTATATACACATATGATATCCGTCCAGAGGCGGACTATTTGTTTGTCTGTGTACTTTGTTCGTTTTCGCCTGACACTACCCCGATGAATGAATAAATCATTTTTGTACTCTTGCCGTCTTTTATATCACTAGAGGCCTCTGCTACTTATGAATGGGTATTCCAGGGAGGAGAGGTGAACCTACAATTGCTGCGTCGTCTGTGGTTGAGACCATAGTTTCATCTTAAAGCTGAACAGGCGACAGTCAGTGCAGCATTCAGTTCGAGTGGTCTTTGTCATCAGCACGTTCTGGACATGTTTCCTAATGTTGATGTAGACTTACTGTTGCCAATAACGCTGGCGTGGGCACATCAGTTTTATCTTTTTGTGGTGATGGAGTCAAAGGGCGTTGTCAGCTTTCTGCGCAGGAAGAAGTTTACCGCCATTGCAGTTGGCGACTCCTCGATCAAGGGTAATTTCTCCAAACGGTACCTAGTCGCGTGCGCGCGGGTGATGGACGATCGACTGAGGTTTGTCAGTCATTACAGAAGACTGAGAATCCAGAACCTAGTTCTAGACCCGATTGACAATTCGATTCCTTACGCTCATTCATAGCGTATAGGACGACCACTCTTCAAGTTTTAAACGAGTTTCATGTTATACCTCAAGAACTGCGTCGCCAAGAGTGAGCTCCGTAACACGATCGATTAGTATCTCCTGCCATTTTGTATTCCCGATCGCAACCGACGGGACGACGGGCCCGTGGCTAGAGACGTTGGAGCTCTAACCAACAGTTCGTGGAATCGGGCACCAGGTGTTCCTGTACCTCGGGGTTGGGTATGACCGGTTGACGACAATAAGCCGAAAATGGCCATTCCGGTCCCCTTGTCTCTGTCGGCAATGTTACTCTAGGAGAAATTATATCGAGCTAGAGGCGTGCTTCCTAAATCTCCCTTCGCACTGCTCAGGTGCACTTCGTCGCTGTGAGGGCTATAGAACAAGCTCCAAAGCGAAGGAGGATAGTCACGTCCCGCAACCTGATCGGTTAGCACTCCATCCTACGACTGAATGTTTCCGATCACAAACGGTGGGACGACTAGCGCGTGACTCGGTGGTTGAGCGTTGGACGCTATGACACGCAGCGACCAAAGAACCCAGTTTCAGAAGAGCAGTTGGCGAGCAATTGTGTGTTCTCGATCAATTCTCTCTGGGCCAGTGCTTTTATCCAGAAAAGGCGCATAAGCAAAACACGTGAGTGATAAGAGAGATCGAATTCGGTGTATTTTCACACAAGTGAGGTGTGTGAGTAGAAGGCAGGAGGTAATGAGAGACAGTGACTTAGAAGGCTGTGAGGGTTAAGGGCTTGGGGAGGAGGGCGCGGAGGAGTGCATTCAGTTAGCCTGCCTTTGGCCATGGTAGGCATGGAATTTCTACCGTGTTCTTCTGTGTGTACAAGACTGGCTTTCAGAATCTGACAGCGGTCGCCTCTGCTGCTGCTGCTAGCAGACGCCGACTCAGTGGCTTAAGGCAGTTCGGTGGGACCTTGTAGGTCACGCGGACGGCTCCGCTCGAACGACTAATATAGCCTGCTCCATGGGAGCAAGTGAAAGAGTTATTACACACGAAGGTGGTCTGAGATGGCAACCTTTCCCTGCCATTCCCCTGTGGTCCCAGTTCGATGGTTCTTGTATACCGCATGCTACACAGCAGGTTGGGAGCAGGGGCGGTGACTAGCGCGTGGATTCATGTCAATGGTGGACTTGCGCAGCATCTGCCGCACTCCCCCGCCTCGATCCAGTTTCAAGACGGTCAAGAAGACCAGAGGGGGGCGCAGGTAGCTGGCACGGGGAAACCCGCACCTAGGCGTACCATCACATCCTGCGGTACACAATGTATTCGCCAAGAAATAAGGGCTGGGGGCGGCTCTGGCCCCATTTGAAGCTGGTTGAGACTAGCGGCTCAACTTCCGGTGCCTCTCGTAAGTGGATACATGCATGCAACGGTAGCAGGCTGGTTTTCGTTTGTTCAGAGCTTTCTAACTGGTCAATCATCAAGGCCGAATCAGACGTGCTCTCTCTCAAAGCGCTATTACGCATACTCGGCTCTCGCTCGGGACGCCGCTTCCCGGCGCCGGACGTACCCTCGTCTGTCTGCTTGCTCTCTCCGATTCCTTCCTTAGTTCTTCTGTACGGCATGCACTATTCTCTCTCCCCCTCCCTCTCTCTCTCCATTCGGGATCGAGCCTGAAGGTCATAGTGGTTAGGATTGACTATGACTTAAGCAGTTGCTGCGCCCGGGTCCCCGGCCGCGCTTCAAATGTCGGCATTTGTTAGAGCTGCGCATTCCAAATAACGCCTGCCAGACCCCATATTGGCCTCTGAGTTGGTCCAGCGCATTTTCTGCGTGGCCGGTTCTAGGGACACTGGGTTGTATTCAGACCATCTAGATCGCAGTGGTCTCATGCTGGTGCCATAGCACCGGGTCACGCTGGAGGTGCGCTGGATCAAAACAGGGGCCAAATCAGCACATAGGGTTCGTCAATCGCCATAACCACTGCCGCACAAGAAACTGTGGGGACAAGCCTACGTGTAAACTTCACACCGAACCAATCACTGCGCCCAATCCGAGGATCGGATGCCTGCCAGGCTCGACCGGTTTGTGGGAGAGGGATGAGCTATTGAGGTCCAAGCCGGTAAACTCCTTCTCACGACACAGTAGCGCATTCTTCACTATAGTGCGCTTGGATCTATCAAAACGCGCAAAAAAACTGTCACTTGGAAGACGGCCACTTGATGCGTTAACTTGGTCCACCCGAAAACTTAGGCTAAGGCACAATGACTCCATTTTAATGTGGTCTTTATTGCACGCTCGCGCATATGAGATACGAACCGCCCGTTTTCGTGGAAAGCCGGCGCACTGTGCAGGGACCAGGTCGTGTGTGGCACACACACATAAACGGACTGCGCTCGAGTCCGCCCCCCATCGTCCTTGACCTTGACTTTCCATCGGAGTGCGGCAGGTGCTGTGCAAGTCGGCCATCGCTATAAACGAATTCACATGCAATTTGCTGGTCCGCGCCTACCACGTCCTGGGGCACTCGGGGGCATCGTAATTAGCGATAGTCGATAGTTGACCCGTATCTGCTTTTTGTCTCTGATGATGATGGGTTTGAGCAGTAATCCGAAACGTCAGACTAGTAAAGTTCTTGTCCCAGTGATCGTGTCTCCTCCTTCAAGATAGTCAAACTGTCAGTCTCACGGTGCGCTGACCGTGTTCGCCCTTGGCTGGAAACTGGGTCGCGCCATCTGCCCCTATGAGCGTAACGCGTGATAGCAGTGGTTATTGTAACCTGGTGTTTCCGCAACTTGTGTCATGACATCAGGTCTCCAGCAGCTTCCGCCTCATTTACTGCTATTACTGTTGCTTTTCGTACTTTCGAAATGTTCCATCATAGTTAAGTGGGACGTTTACTCACATTTTTAACTGAAGAATATCATTAATTTCTACCTGGATAACTGGGAAGATTTAATTATACTGCTGACTGAGAAGGTCCCATGATGTTTTTTTCGAATTGGACCCCCGGTAGAAACATATTGATTGGGTATGCACGTGTTTACACGTCTTCTTTCGTTAAACTTCCGCAAAGGCTCAGATGGTATTTTCGTTTCTCTATTTCCTACAAAATGAACATATATTTATACGCGCAGAATGCTATTATAATGGTTAATCTTCAAAATGTATCGTAAGAGTGCCCATTTATGACCTTTCGGTCGAATGAACGATGGCTATGCCGTAAATGAATTATCATAGAAAACAGGAAAAGTGTCTGAGTTTGCTGTGCAAGTTTATCGAACATTCTGTCGATCGCTTAGAGTGTACATCTCCTCTTTCGGTCAATAAATAAGGCTTTTATATTTATTTTGATTCGGAATTTAGAAGAAAATGATATGATATAAGGTTGCACTGGCCATGGAAAATAAACGTGATCACCAGTCCTGAGTACAGCGTCATCTCATCACTTTGTAACTGTCTAATCGCAACTTTTATCGTACTGAGAACGTTCACGTATGTTTCAAATTTACCATACTGAGGAAAGTTCACGTATACTCACCGTGTATTTGAGGGGTATAGAGGTCCTAAGTATGTTAAGATGATGATGCGTGTATCTAGACTGGGATTATCCGCTGTCACTTAGTTTAATTCGGTCCATTGCATCTCAAAAAGGGAGGACTGTATCCTGGGCCACAAATTCAAGCCCCCCTCCCGGTTTATCTAGGTCTATTGATGAAGATTTGAGTAATATGTGTTTATGTAGCTGCACCTGATAGACATAATGATGTTAATGGTAGGGGGCGCTCACCGATAGTTCATACGGAACTCACTCGTTCCGTTGTGTCTTAAGGACTCCCTCTCGAGCCCAACCAGCAGTCGCACAGCGGCGCATGATATATATTGGCAGAATGGCATTACCGACAAAGACAAGGGAGACTGGAATGGCCATTTCTCGCTTATTAGCCGTCATCAGCCAGTCATACCCAAGCCCGAAATGTGGAACACTCGAGCCTCGAATTCGCGACCTGTTAGTTAGAAGTCCACGTCTCCAACCACTGCGCCACGAGCCCGTTGCTCTGTCGGTTTTTTCGATCAGGAATATACAATGGTAAGGCAACGGGCTCGTGGCGCAGTGGTTGGAGACGTGGACTTCTAACTAACAGGTCGCAAGTTCGAGGCTGACGACGGCTAATAAGCCAGAAATGGCCATTCCAGTCTACCTTTTCTTTGTCGGCAATGCCATTCTGCCTATACAATGCTGTTAACCCACCTAATTATTTTGAGTTGGTGTGATTACGTTAGCATGGTATTGCTGTGCGTTGCAATGTGTGTTCTGTTGGCGACCTTGTTCCTTTGTTAACGTGTCTACCTTTTTTGTTCCAATGCTGGTGGTCCTTCTTGACCTTCGACCTGTCCCCTCCTAACTTTCGCGTTGGATGTTCCAGGTTTAGGTGTTGGGATTAAGGTTAGAGGTCGGGGTTAGGGTAACTATTTCTCAACTACTCAAAGTACAACTGCGCATTCCCAGTAGCTTTTCTTTTGCATGCGACTACTTGACTTCGTCGCCTGTGCGTTCCACGGCACCACCTGTAAAGACCCTCATCACTACCGGTTCCTTATTACGGGTGGCTAAGGTTTGTTTACCTTGCGTGCGGCTACATAACCACATCTGACCAAGACTTCAAAGGTTACTCGGTTGCTATTTTCAGGCAGTAAAACCACTCTGCAGTCTGTTGTTAAGCACTGTTTTTATGTGGTTTTAGCCCGGAACTTCTGACACAGCCGAGCGAAGAAACCCAACTACATTTAACACACTTGTCCTCGCGTGATTGGGCAATTGACATGGCGGTAAGAAATCTACGACACCCCGGTCCTGGGAAACTTTTCATGCATCTGGCATACTTTGAATGTTGCAAGATAGCCCACTTCGGTGCAGCGCCTGTGATTCCCCCTTGGCAGGTAAGGGGACAGAAATAGTGATGAAACTGCGTTTCGAAAACCACAGTCAAATACCGCGAACTTATTTCAGGCACCTGGGCAGTTTACGCAGGACCGTTAGGCGTGATGGTAGTGCTTAAAGCACGCAACTGTCAAACGAACCCAAACTCCCCCTGGCAATCGTGAGTAAACACCCCGTAAAGCAAGACAGTGGGATACCGAGTAAGAACAACAACGATAACACCCAGCCTCTCCCCTCGTCTGTGTTCTGCTGACACACAGCGGGCACTCGCACCGACGGCAAAAGGCAACAACGTTGACTCCGCATCCAATAACCTTGTCAGCACTGTCCGATCACTTGCGCCTGTCCAAATGTTCCTGACGAACACCCTGACAGTCCGATCGGCGCATGGCACGGCGTTTATCGGCTCGGAGTGGGCCCGGCACCGGTAACTTGCGCGTTGATTGGCTTTGAACGAGGCAGCATCTACAACGCTCTTCCCCCGCCCACGTTGCTCCAGTGGCGAGACAA
>CACRXP010000192.1:723687-747227 GCA_902702965.1 Spirometra erinaceieuropaei | reverse complement strand
GGAAGTCAAGCATCCCATTTATGCGTGTCACACATGACCCCATCCCCACTATGTGTGCCGGACATTTGTGAAGGCGGTCCTGATCTCGCCTGTGTGGAAGTGACGTGCGTCTGCTTTTCCATATCCAACACTACCTTCCCTCCTCATGTCATAGGTACGCATCAGAAAACTACAAAGTGCGAAGTTGCGCAACCTCGCCTACAAATCTGCTCTCATCGATGAGGAAGGCAAAACGGCAGACCTACTTCTACAGTTGATAAGAATAAGATGAGGCAGAAGAAGAAGAAGAAGAAGAAGAAGAAGAAGAACAAGAACAAGAAGAAGAAGCGATCGCTGGGACAAGGGTTTTATTCGCCCGACGTTTTGGATTCTCGCTTGGACCTATCATCAGAGACAGTGACAGCATTTGCAACTCTAACATGGGACGCAGTAGTAATGGCATGTGATTTAACATTTACTAATCTTGGGAACATGCAGTCTGATCGGAGTCACCCCTGAGGTTTCTTTGCACTCCCCGTCAAGTCAGTTGGTGGACCGGTTCTTGCTTCCCCCTGTCCACTTGAAGAAGATCTAGACTCCAAGCAACAACATCAGCAAAAACCCGCTGGGAACTGGAAAAAATTAATTAGACACTTTTTCATGACCCCAAACAACAAACGCCAAGACATTTCACCCAAATCTGCCCAGTACAACCAACCCCGACTATGACGGGCGAAATACTTGATCAAATAATTGACTTAGCTGCGCCCTCCCAGACTTGTGCTTGCATTTCTGCTGTCAAAGCACATCGTATTCCCAGTCCACCGTAAAAAATAGCTAATGCAGTCAAGAAAAATCAAAAATGTTAATGAATTTTTAAAACCCCGCCAGTTTGTGCGAGTAATTACAATTCTTTCCAGCACTGTGTGTTCCCCTAATTCGATTTCTCCTTCTTTGATTTTGTATGTAAAACTAATTTTCACTTTGAATCCTTTTCAAGATCTGAAGGCGCGGGGATTCGTGCCGAAGCGGAAGCAAAGTCTATCGGGAGAGAAAAATAGTGCTCAATTACCTGTAAGATGCAGAAGTTATCGCAGTACCAAAAACTTGGCGAGCCAGAAGACGGGGGCGAAAAGTTCGCCAGGAGATTACTTCGTCTTCGATATAGCCAATTTTGTATGCAGTCTCGAACGGCTACTTCTAATCCCACATCCTAGTGAAGTTGTGGTTCGCTGTTTAGAAAGACCTGCTGAGCATCAGACACATACAGGAGAGATGCGTATTTCACTGAATTAGCTTCATAGGATGGTCAAATGCAGATTGTGGGTAAGATTCTGTGAGTAAATAAATGTACCATTGGTAACGATAGGGTGTAATACCCACAAATAGATGGCAGCTACGAAAATCTGCCCCTAAATCCCAGTGTGACTGTAAACATCACGTATTATTCACAGTTTTCACTGTTTCAAATTTCCTTCCATTCCTGACTAAATGTAAACTTTCCAGTGGCGCTTTATTCAAAATCCGCTACGTTATGAAATTTGCTTTTTGCTTGTTGTTTACTTATCGCTCTCACTTTCTTTGCCAAATGACAGCGTACGATATGACTTTCGGCAGAAATTTGTCCATTTTCTGTGTCTTCTTGCTCACCGCCCCATGTCTTTTCCCATCCGTGAAACCCCCTCTACCACCATTCGAGGTATGACACGGTCCACGAACTAGCTCAAGTTAGTTGTGGGTCGGGCACCCTATTGTTGCCGTAGCGTTGATGGAAACGAGAGTCCTGTACTGATTGGAGTTCCGCAGCTACCCTGTGGCCTACAGACCGGACGTCTCGAAGCGCGCACCTTTTAGTGTTTTGCGCATATTCTGTGATTAGCTTGGTTACCCAACAAACAGCAAAGATGTACAAAGACCCTAGGAAGTGTATACACGAGATTAGCCGAACCCCTCACAGTTTAGTCGCGCATGAACTTCCAGCTAGTTTCTGTATCGGGAATAGACTGAGGCACTGTTCTGTGTTGAGTATATACCACTGTTGGATTCTCGGGCACATTTCGTGCATCTTTCTTTCGAAATACCTTATAAGCGGTTCAAATATATACCTCAAAGTTAAGCGTTGACGGGACGAGTTGTAGTTAGATAACGTTGTCTTAAGCTTCTTCTTGAATTTCAGATGAGCTTCAGGAAGTACACACTTGTCAAAGGTCAGGCACAATTTGCATTTAAATTAATTCGTCGGTAATTGTGCATCGTGCCCTAATATTGCCCATTATCTTGCTCAGATGAAGGCTCTCGTAAGCATGGTAGTGCGTATGCAATGCCCGACTACTAATGGCTAATTAAGTACAGCTCAGATAGTTGTGCAGTAGACGGTCGTCCTAGGAATCATTGTTCAAAATTATTAAATACATCTCCCTAGATTTTTGTTTACTACCGTGGAGATGTTTTTAGCCTTGTACTGGAACGCCAGTGTCCTTTGATGACCACAAGTGTCTCCATCCCATCTAAACACCAAGCAGGCATCATAGTTTTTACTGGTTTTCAAAGTGCCATTTCTAGATAACAGAAAAAACTGCTTACTGCGATACTTAAATAAACGGAGAATGTATATAAAAGTAAAAGACATTCCTGTAGATACCATTTTAGACAATTTTTCAAAGCAAATATTGAGTGATTCTCAACTTTAAGTTTTAAATGCTTTCTTTAAAAAAGCATGATCATGATATGTCAAATTTTTAAAATTATCTGTAAAAACGACGGAATCCCAACCTCTAATTTGAGTGGTCTAACAGAAATTGTCACTAAGCTTACTATCGCATAACCCGGTATTCCCTAATTTTCGTACATTTGTGATAAATCGACAGCTATTGCCGACTATATCTACCGTATGCAGACGTAACTAAGCAGTGTTTCTCGATCGGCGTTCATCACATAACCCAACCGCGTATAATCCTTGCATCTTAGCATGAGATCTCAAGCTGTAGCCTTGTTTATCTTAAAAATGAGTCGCTGACGCCATTCAGCCTCTGTGGTTCCTCACAATTTCCGTCGTTTTAAGTGACGTGTCTTTACACGATAGATTGTTGGTTACCACCTGTCATTTGGTCAAGAGTACGTTGTAGGATAATGCGAGATCATCTTCTCGCAGAGGAACATGGGTAATAAAGTGCCTAATTGGAGCTTTCCAGACCGGCATGTTGGAAGCTCATCATGTCTTGAAGGCCCTGCTGTGAACTATTCCAGTGTGCCCGGGTCTCAGGACTCCTTCCAGGTTGGTGTAAAGTCGAGTTTTGGAAAATTCGACTGCAAAGCACACATACTGATGCATATTTCTTGACAACGGAGTGTGAGTGTACGTACACTTTAAAGGTTGATCAGTTAATGGACTTACTTGTTCGCTTCGGGTCAAAACAGGTATGACCTTGGCAAATTCGGAAACATAGGAACTTCTCCAAGTATAGAAGGAAGATAAGCAGAGTTACGAAGACAGCGCCAACAAAAACGAGAAAGTGTCGTGCTGAAGTCGGAATCAAGGCTGATAAGTCTTCTCCTCCCGACTCGATCATTTCTCCGTCTACGCTCATGGCCACAGTTTACTTCTGCCCCAAAAGTGATCGTCTCATTCCCGACTGCACCGACAAAAAACTGATTGTTGGTCACGAGGTAGCGATCATGGGCAGAATTATCGTCAGCCCATTACCAACCAATCAGCCCTGTGCAATCGAAGAATGTGAGCAGACATGCTCGACATAAGCACGCGTCAGCCGATCGATAAAGCACAGTCCTAAAGTCTGTGGGCGTTACCCGCGGGAAGTAAAATTGAAAACAGAGCCCTAGTTCCGCAGCACTTTATTCTGACGTGAATTGGTCTAGGAGGGTTAAAAAGCAATATTCTGTCTGCCGTCCAGTTGATTTTGACGTACTTGCATTAATGTCGTTACCTGAAGCATGCATTTTTCAACAAGGCCTAAGGACAATTTGGATTTGGCGCTGTCAGACGATGCGCAGTATTCAACTGAGTACTTTTTTCACCCCCAAACTATATATACTCATTTAAACTCGCTCTTCTTGCGCTATTTATATCCCACTGGCAACACACGATGGCAACGAATGACGGGGATCCTAGACGCTGTAACTGGCCGTACACCCTTCCATGTTGTCATGTACTTGCTAATCCCTCGAATAGGAGGAGGCAGGTATTACTTGGACAGCAGTGTGATCAATCTACGCGGCTGTTCGTGCGCTAGTACCGCACGAATGCAACGAAGATGAGTGTTCTCTGATTGACCTATTGAATGTCCTCTAGTGCTGCTGCCTCTTGTTAACTTAAGGAACTAACAATTACGGAGGCCGAGTATGCGAATGAAACTCTATGCCATACTTTGACGCGGTCGTCGAGGAAAGGGCCCTCTTTGGATGACTAGAATAGGCGTGACTCCGTTAAACAGTTGCTCAGACGGTCTTTGAGGTAGTCTTGTGCTAAGTAGTGCCTATCCCCACGTTCTAACTCTAACATCAACACTAACTCTAACCCTTCTAACCCTAACCCTGGAATTTGGCGTAGGGCCACATGTGATACGGGGATCCATGTTTCCACGGTCTGCCCCATAAGCTGCCAAAAGCTACTCTCGGATAGTTAGACCTCATCATGAAATTGTCTTACAAGTGACTGTGTTAAAATCCTTTGATTTTCTAACCTTGTCCGCAGGATAATCATGCCACTGCCAACAAAACGCACTCGATTTCCTAAATAAATTTCCGCGAGGTCTTGCGAAGGAATAATTTCAATCACAAGGCAGAATTAACAGCGCGAGAAAAATGAATTCGACTAATTACAAAAACTAATTAGATCCTATTTTTCGTTAATAACATCCTGTAGGCAGCAACTGGTCAAAAGCTGTCACACCTCTAGATTTCAATGTTGTTCTTCTGCATGAATTGTTTCAGTCGTTCCAATGTCGCTGCTTTTACTTCCTTTGGGACAGTGGACCGCGCAGCCGCCGAAACACCCATGACTACGTCGTCCACGGAGACATTGTCCACGCCTTTGGACTTGATGAACTCTTTGCAGTGCATCTTCACTTTGTCATTCCAGCCACTTTTCTTCAGCTGCTCCTCAATCAAGTCCCTTATTTTCTCGCGCTCCCCTGTGCTAGTGAGTAAGTCATTGACCTTTTGCCGAATTTCTTCGCGTTTTGCGGCCATTCCTTCGGTTTCGAGGACTGGATGTTGTGACAAAGGGCATTCGAAGTCTGTTTTATCGATTTTGATATTTCAAGGCGTGCGCGTGCTCTACGTGCGTGTACAGTAGGCCAAAACAGATTGACCAGTCAAATCACGAGGCCGCCTTACGCAAAGTTCTCAATGCGGGTTGTCGGTGGCGCACACCGATACATTGGCTTCCCGAATCAGATAAGTCCCGAATGTGTGATAGGACTCACGAGCAGGGCCGAACTCGATCATTGTGTGTCACAGCGCTTCATAAATCTACCGGCATTTCGCGTCGATATTTCCCGTACATGCAACAAAATTAACTGTTGAGGGATTTGTTCGTTGAAATTTGCGAAATTTGTGCTTTGCGTGTTGCGGCGACAGCATGAGATTCGGGGTCTCGACCATAACGGCTGCCTCACAAATTCGTCAAGTCGGTAGAGATGAAATGTTTGAGTTCGGACTGCGTTCTCACCGTTTCCTTTCCAATGATAAAAGTCCCCATCCATAAAATATCGTCTTTTCTGTTGGGTTGCTTAGTAACTGACTGTGGTAATTAGCTCACTTATAAAGGCGGAGAGTAACCAAACTTCTTGAGACCGAAAAAAGGAAAAAAAAGTCGTAAAACAGAATAAATCGGTGGAAGACCTAAGAGCTAATTTACTAGCATCCGCTCAGTCCTGAGCGTTGCATACCCTTGGGAGAGCGGCCGGTAAGTGGTGCTCGGTATCGGTATTTGGAAGGATGCGGAACAGAAAGCAAGTTTACGGCTCCAGTATTTTGACGTCGCCGAAATGAGCGCGATGCTAAAACTGAAGTTATAGTCAAAAAAAGATGTTAGTGCCCTTAGCGAATGTAAGGGAGGTCCCGACAAAAATCACCAGAGACCGACAAAGTTATCAAATGGAACACGGATTTTCTGACGCAGTTAAACCAGAGATGTCATCTAATTGTCTCAAGTTTTACGCAGCGCTTCTCTGACAAGGGACTTTTGTTATCTTTTCCACTAATTTAAAGGTGTTCTGGATTTTTTGGAAGGCCCTATCTCCCTTCGTTTGTACGAGTTCACTTTTTTAGTTATATTAACCTAAAATAATGAGCAATTGGTATAACTTTCAAAAACTTAATACCGTATGCGTAGTGTTGATCTTTAACCGACTCGAAATAAGCTGGTCATTATTTAATGTAAAACAGGGTAATCCTCAAATTTTGGGAAGTAATCTTCTGGCCGAGAACTCATGCCTAAAAGGTTTGTACGGCAAGGTCTAGATATAACCCTCCCTGAGTACACATTTAGAGCGCACTGTTTCCTGTGAAAGTCGCAAGTGGGTGGTTTTCGGGACGTCCGGATCGTTTTGGTCGTTGGCGGTGGTGACAGAGATGGTTCGGTTCGACGTCCTTGCGGTAGTTGAGGCAAAGTTAGTGACGGGGGTATTCGCTGACGGTAATGCGGCACGAGGATTCGAAATAGCATTAACGAGGGTGGGCGCCGATGAGATCGTTGTGGAGGTTAAAGCAGACACAGTCGAGAAGACAGCAGTTGCCGTCGTCAGACGGTTGGTCTGAAGATGACCGGTCCGCGCACGAAATTTTCGTTGATATCGCGGGCACGTTAGGTGGCCATGCTGCGAAACGGAGGCACCTGAGACTTGCGGACAGTCCTTTTGGCTTTAGCGGCGGCGATCCAGTTTGCCTCGTAGATGTCTGCACTAATATAGGTTCGTCTGTTCTGGACGAGGTCCTCCCAGGTCTCTGGGTTTATACTTGATTCCTTAAGTGTGTTCTTCAACATGCCCTTGTAGCATCGCTTGGGTCCTCCCAGTCGAAGAATGCCGGTGGTGACATCACCATGGAAGAGTTGTTTCGGTGCTCGTGTCTCCTCCATCCTCACAATATGGCCGCCCCAACTTAGCTGCAGTTCCCGCAATATGACGTGAATGTTAAGAATATTGATCTGTTCTAGGAATTCCGTGTCGGGGATGCCGTCTTGCCACCTCGGATTTAGTATTCTGCGAAGGCAGCTGAGATGGAAGTGGGAGGGGTTGATTAGAAGTCTGAAGTTTCGATTAGTTGCTTCGTTTACCCATCTTTAGAGACTTTCAAGTCGTGCGCACATCTCTCCTTCAAGCAAACCGTGCCTTTTCTGTGTCACGCCATTCTTGACGACGAAACCAGAACACTACCTATCCGCCTTTGCAGACGGGACAGGCATTGACACCTAACAGAGAGGAAAGTGTCTAATGCATAGAAAAGTAATGAAGTCAGCTCTCTGTAGTCTACCACTTTCGTCTTCCGGGATAAAGAGGAGGCCGCAGTGTGCACTGGCATCATAAATTCGAACCTCCGTCAAGTTTCCTTGGTCGAACATGGGAACACAACCCCCCCCCCCCCGTCGTTTTACCCAGTTGGTCAACTTTTGGGATTCTCCCGTCCTCTTCGCAAGTGTTTCCACTTTTGGCCCCTTTTGACATTCCCCTTTCCCCTTTTGTAACCCTTTAGCGAGCAAGATCGGTGTTTTTTTAATTAACTAGTTTTTGTA
Source organism: Spirometra erinaceieuropaei (assembly GCA_902702965.1). Lineage (NCBI taxonomy): Eukaryota > Metazoa > Platyhelminthes > Cestoda > Diphyllobothriidea > Diphyllobothriidae > Spirometra > Spirometra erinaceieuropaei. The sequence continues at coordinate 739,495 of CACRXP010000192.1, read as the reverse complement.
TTCAGACCCTGAGCTGGGAATTGGATTTCCTCGAGCAGTCACAAAGGGATTCTTTGTCTAGGGCATTCATTGTTGAGGTTTGTATGTTTTTTTACTACCTGTCTTCTATGAATAGTGCCGTGTATACATCAAACTTTGTTTTGGCTCATACGCATCACCCGGCCAACAAAGAATTCTACATTCCCCCTCCCCTAGTGCTACAGATGGACCCTTACCAAATTCAAAGGCTTGTCCACTCCGGATCCCAACTTTAACCCTAACACTAGTCCCAACTCCACTCCCCAGCCCTGAAATTTAGGGAACTCAATATACAACAGCTATACTTTTGTTCGGACGCAAAGGCATTGTGTAGAATAAAGCTTCCGGAAATTCTTGGCTCCGCTGAGATTGGTATGAAGACTACATATGCACACCAAGATGCTCTTTGATATCTTCACAAATTACGGAAGGGAAGGACTGATTAGGAGTCTCTTCACCGAGAACCCCGTATCCTCGCAAGGCAGAACGCCCAGCGGGTTTAGTAAACTCACGGGCTCTAGGTGAGGATATATTACAGCAAAGCGGATGTCTAGTTGAGGAAACTGTTACCGCTGAATCCGCCTGTGCAGAACAGTGCTCCTTAACAGAACGACTGGTCCCTACTCTCTCTTTTTCTCTCTCTCTATCAGTTCAGGTTTCCATACCTGAGTTCTGTAGTTGCGTCACCATTTGTTGCGTGTAAGAGTAGACAGACAGAGATGACAGCCAAGAACTTTACAGCGACAAGTACTGTGCGTGGGTCACTTATCAACCCTTCCATCCACGATGTCGTATTTTAAGGGTCATGTCATCGTCCCCATTGGTTGAAATCTGAGCGCCAGCAAGGGCAGACTCGGTGGGCTACCCCTGCCCGGAACTTGACGCATGACCCGCCTACGTACTAAATGCTGACCTTGTAGGCGAAACTGAACTGCGGTGTGGTAAACTCCTGGAGGCGCGCGAAAACCGGACAACAATGATGGCGCATCGTCTTCTGATTCGCCCCAAAATGACTTTTCTTCCACCTCCGTCCCACATCGGCCCCAAAAGTTTATTTTACATTTATTCTTCAAAACCGATCTGCCTGCTAAATGACCGCTCCATAGGCTTCCGTTTTGTCAGCCTGGTGACAGTTGCCTGAGTAAAGCACGTGAACATGGACTCCCTTATGACTGGCGATCCTGCGATAAAATCGGGGAGACTAGTGTTGGGAGGGTAATGACTGCGCTTAGTGTTAGGAGAGTTGGGTTTCTGGTTAGTGTCATGTCCTCATTAGTGGACTCATTTAAGAGAAAGCTTGACCAGTACAGGGATATGTACCACCACAGCATCAGAAACTAACGAATTTCCCCCCTGTACCACCCGCCTAACCCAACGTTTTATGTTACAATGCATGCTACTCCCTAAATTTTACTAACATTACGTTTTACAATTTTCGCTATCTCCTGACCGCAGCATATGCGCTTGCTTCGATATTACTTGGTCCATTCAGTACCGTACTGGTTATTGTACAATCTTGACATAGAAGGCATTCACAGACAAATTCATACCAGTGACCAATGCTTGTTGTATGTAATTACTTACCTATTTTTTTCATACTTGCCTTACACATTGTTTTTTATGACGTTATTTTAACCAAAAGGGAGTTCAAACCCGCTCGCCTATCCTTCCCTTAATAAATGTGATCTGATCTGAAGTTAGGACACGGGACTAGGTGCTCCCTAGAATTTAGTGCAAGCTCACCTATAGTACGGGTGGGCCCAGGTTCCCATTTCCTACCGTTTTCTGAACTTCCCTGTTGTTTCAGTCTTTTCCCACTTGCAGGACAACGCACGGAAGAAACATGAGGTTTTTACCAATAAACTAATACAGCAGGTCCTACATCCCAGGCCTTACATCGCACATTTGCATGTGGGAGAGGGAGGACTGGCGACAGTCGATGAGTACCAGACAGGGTATGGCTTCCCTGTTTTCGACCGCTACTGTGTGTGCGGCCGCGTATGTGAGATTTTAGCGTCTAGGCAGTAAGAGCACTCCAAGCGTCATAATCCCAAGGTTAAGTGTTCGGAGAAGACTGCAGGCACCGGAAGGGGGGATTTATTGTGAACAGAGCCCCGAGACGCTGTATCGGGCAACATTGACCACTGGCTAGGCGAGGGTATGTGGAATGTATATGTTACTGACAACATTTTAGTAGTGTTTGTTTGAACTTAAATATTGTTTGTACCGTTTTCAGTAGGGTCTTCAAAGGCAGTACCTATTACCCTAGATACGCTATACTATACTATCTTATTGCGTTCACTTAGCAAGCGTACTTTGGGCACCACAATCAGTAAACTAGGTCTCGATAAACAGGATAAGCTATAGGCCACGAGAGAGGGGGAGATTGTTGTGAGCCCTAAGCTGCTCTCTCAGCGGCCGCTGGCGAGGCCACAGTCAGGTCTGGGCGGGGGTGAGACAGTGGTGTCAGCCGTTTCTACAGGCCTTTGGGGGAGCTAGTACAACTGTTTGGTGCTTGAACGGTCGGCGTTTCATTATTTGAGGGGGGGCGGCTGTCACTGTCTAGGCGCAACTGTATCCTTACTGCAGTCAGTTCAGTGGCTGCAGGCCACTGCGCGGGGTATAAAAAGAGGCTGTTCTGCAGAAGGAGGCCTTTACGATGAATTAGAACGACCTTGGGCTGTTTGAGACCCAAAATTTATAATGTGGCCGGTACAATGATGACCGTTGGCCACAGCTCCCAGGGAGAAGAGTAGGATCATTACGAAGTCATGTCCAAAAGCATGTCTAGCCAGGGATGTGATGTCTCACATTCAGCTTACTTCGTTAAACTTCCTCAAGAGGGAACTTCAAACGACTCGGAAGTTACACCCGCCTCATTGCCCGATTATTCCTTTTCTTCTTCTCCGGGAGTTAGCCTAAATAAGTAGGGTTGAGAATGCTAGCTGTTGCCCGGACATGTCTAAGTTGTGCGTTAGTTGCAGAATGGGTGCGCGCAGGATTACTAACTAGCTTTACAGATACACGTGTTGGACCCCGCATGTGCGATTCTGCCTAGTCGGCTTAATTCGGGCCATAGGCAGCTTCTCATTTTGCTCTTGAGGTTTCACTGACCAATGTCATCAACCTTTTTATATTTATTCCTCAAATTCGTCTTGTTCGTATGAAGAAGCATTCTGGTGACAATGTAATATTGTCAAGCATAAGATGAGTACCCGACTGTACAAATCCTGTAAGTAAAAGACTACAAATTAAGCGTCCAGGCCTCCCGAAAACTCTCATAAATAAAAAGTCCCTAGGACTGAAGCACACCTTCAAATTAACTTTGAGTGTTTGGGAGCGGTAGACGCGGTTGGCAGCTAGCCCTCTTTGACAGTCAGTCGCGCAGGTACAAATCAAAGGCTCATCAGACCGATAAGTGCAATGAAAAATTTGTCATATTATATCAACCTACCTAAACAAACTAAACTGGCACTATATAGCGACAAATTTTAGGAACTTGCACTCAGCTTACCCACTTGACGAATAGGCCGTTTTCTAAAGTACACCCACCCCCTGACAGTCAGGCTTCCCCTGTAGTTCGGCGGAGCTACAGTGTATTAGGCGACCATGTTCCGGTTGTGGCCTCATCCGGTCGCCAAGTTTTTCAAAGACGGTGAACTCTAATTCTCTTATTTGTGAGGGATCAACCACATCGTGGCCATTGCAACTGCTGCAAACTATACCGGCTCCATTCACCTTGCCCTAACCCTGTCCCCGATTCTTGACAAGGAGAGAGAATGCGAAGTCGACGCTACGCAAATCTTTCTAACCACAGTCCGACTTACACACAATTACTCTTCTCCCCTGTCGCCCGTCAGCCCCCAACTAAAACGACCGCGGGCTATCTTGTACCTTCTTTCAGACCCAGAATTCTAATTTTCGCGCAACTCTGGTCATCAGCTAAACCATATAGTGCAATCTGATGAAGGCTGGCATCACTGAGTACGGTGGACAGGTTACCACGTCGTCGGTATACAATTTCCAGAGCGAGGGTGCTCCGCTGCGAGAGCGCATGCGGTCTCTGCGTCACAGCATATATCGGTTGGGTTACTTTGTTGTACAGTTTACGTCCAGATAAACTCGTCTTTTTCATGTTTCGGTGTAATGCAAAGGAAGGTACTGTCTTACCCCTCGATTGATTATTCATGACATCATTGGCGTAGATGGTCAAAGTCTTCGTGAAACCGTCAAGATGTTCGTTTCTCCTCCTTAGACGCTATCTTTGCGGAATAATATTGATTAAAAACACCATCCTGAGCGGTTGAGTCTTCCAGGAATGCAGCCAACACTGTAACCATCGTAGGCTGCATATTACTTTTAACGCTGTCGCTTTAAATGAATACTGTGGTATCAGGAATGCCTACAGTTATTTTCGGCCATAGATCGTTTGCAATCTACTCGAGTGCGGCAGTCTTCGTGACTGCCAATTAACAGGAAATTTAATCTGCTCTTCCGTAAACGTACTCTGCGTGAAGTTCACGCCCCCTACTACAACTGTTTGCTCGCAGTCCAGGGCCCCAGTAGACTGTCTTGACTGGAAATATTTCGGATTCAGAGGGTGGAAGTGAATGGTCTGAATGACTGAGTTTGACCGGAATTGTGCGAGGTCCATGACACTGGGGCTGGTGCACCGCTGATAACGACTGATTATTTAGCCATCAAGCGTCATCAAGACATGCCCGAGGAGGTTCCCAGGGACAAAACTCGACATATCAACCCTTCCCATATTATATTCTCTCTTACTTTGCATACCGAGACAGTTGCCCATATGGCATTATTTCAGATATGATCAAATGTTCTATTGCATTCTTTAGTTTTACTGATTGTTTCATAGGCCGTCCTACTGAAAAGGCCGACTAACCAATTCTCGATCAGGTCCATTGAGAGGACGGCTAAATAGTCGGATCTTTGCTTTCCGTTACTAAGCCCTGTGAGCCCATTATCCCTGATGTGGACAACGGGTTAACAGACGCCTTTTCCTGCATGCACTCCTTAGTGTACTTATTCGTTCAGCACGACCAATGAACGCCTCTTTTCCTTGAAATGGCTCTCTCGGACTGGTGTGGCAGGGGTCAGTATCAGAATGCCAAAGGAATCGTCCCAACATCAGCGCTCAACCAATTAAAGTAAACCGGCTTTGACCACTGAGCATACGGTGTCGGGTGTTACTCACTACAACCCACCCGTTAACACTATGCAGGTCCACTTTACTGAGAAGTAAGAGGCATAAAAGCTCATTGGTTGCTTTGACGATTTTGTTGAGTGCCCCCAAAAAGACCTCCTAGTTAATGAAAATTCGTACCGATATCAGAGATGGAGGAGAGGCCTACTATGTATAGTGTCTTACATAATGAAGCTAACGCCATCAGCTTTGCAGTTCATCATTACACATCAAGTTAAGAAAGTTTTTAACCGACCGTGGCTTAATCTTGAATTTTGTTAAAACTTTATGTAAACAGAAATCCTTTTTCTCCGAACGAATACTAGAATTAGGACTTGTGGTAACCCAGCTGTTAGTCAGAGTATGGCCACCAGTAGTCGATCTTGTGTCACCAGCAAGCCGATCTGCTATTCTGTCATCAGTATATGTCATGGACTTCAGTGGAAATGACAGGCTTCCCCATCTCATCAGGCGTCAGTAATCCTGCAACTTATCGTGCGGACTTTCAATTGCAAGCGACCTCGGCCACCCAGAAGGTAGTTAAACAAGAGGAAAATCTTCTGATGGGCAAAGTTTGTTAGATTAAATTGATCAAAATTGCGATAAAACTATTTCCAACGACTGATGTGTTTTAATGAAGGGGAAAAGGAAATGGTATCTCCTGCGTGCGATCAAACAGGGCATAATTTAAAGCCGCGTTGGCTTTGACAGTTGCTGCCTGAGAAGCTGCTCATTCGACATCTATGTTGTGCTTCTCCATGAACAGTGTCACTCGCTGCAGTGCCTCTAGTTTTATTTCCTTTGGGACGGCATTCCGCGCCGCAGCTGTCACTCCCATTATTATGTCATCTATGGAGACATTGTCCACGCCCTTCTCCTTGATATACTCCCTGCAGCATACCTTCATCTTCTCGTCCCAGTTGCTCTTCTTCAAACTTTCCTCAACCCTGGCTCTGATCTTATCTCGCTCTCCAGTACGACCGAGCAGGTCGTTAAGCCTATGGCGAACTTCTTCACGTTTTGCTGTCATATTTGCGACGCCCTTACTGTGCCCTGTCCGACTTGCTGCTTGCGCGTTATCGATTTTTTGTCTGAACTGTCACGTGCACGCCTGGGATGAGCGGGGTTTACTGCGCGCGCAGTGTTCAGTAATGTTCACTTGCAGCCCAGTGAGCGGTCAGCAGTTGAACGGCGTTCCTGTTTCTGCATTCGCTGACCAGTCAGGATTAGGAACTCAAATGTTGTTTGGTGGAACCAGACCAAGAGGAGTCCTGGCACAATATGTCTCGAGAAATCTATGGCACACAATGGTGGATGGGGTGATCACCGATCGTTTCTACGGAGCTCACTCGTCCCGTTGTGCTTTACGGGCTCTTTCTCGAGCCCAACCAGCAGCCACACAGCGCAGCATGATATGTTCCCGATCGCAACCGACAAGACGATGAGCCCAGGGCTCAGTGGTTAGAGGCGTTGGACTTCTAACTAACAGGTCGCTAGTTCAAGCCCCACATGTTCCACACTTCGGGGTTGGGTGTGGCTGGCTGACGACGGCTAATAAGCCAGAAATGGCCACTCTAGCCTCCGTTGTCTTTTTCTGTAATAACACACTGACTATTTCAGTCATAATTTAATGGGAGCACGTCCACTGCATGCGGTGCAATGAAGCCCACATGTTCTGCTGACAGTAGTCATTGTTCGTCTGCCACTCCAGGGGGTCCGTCTTGCTTGTGTCAAGGAGTCAAGAAAAACGTCCTAAAGCATCGGCACGTGGGAGCTGCTACCATCTCTTCAGCAACCCGCACTGAGGACTGGTGAAATCTAGAGGAAAACACTTCTATCGAACACTTCTGCGGAACATGTGCCAGTTTAACTGATCACAAAGTGAAGAAGAAACAATTTAACTCTCACGTCGTTTAGTTTAGGGGCCAATTTGCACGATTCAGTATGAACCGCACTTTGCTCCCATGCTGTATAGTGGACATTTTAAGTCTGCTTAGTCGTTGCCCTGAACTTGGGTTTCGAAAAAGACACTCAAACTCAGTCGCCTAGCTTAAGGCCTTTTCTAAAACCCCGATTTGCTGACATGGTGTGCGAAGTAAAGCGCTGGACCATATTCATTATTGGTGGCCGGACAAACGTCATACACAAGACATACAGTAGGTATGCTAACTCATGGAATGTCAACTGAAATTCCAAAATGCGTTTTTTGTTTCGAAAATAGTGCTTAATTGAGGTTGTAAAATTAATCACCTTGTAGCATAATTCTGCAATACTTCAGTTACCTCGGGATGCCGGTTTTCGAAAGAACTTCTTTCCGGTCGCATGTAAAAGTCAAATTATGTAAAAAATGACTACTTAAGTATCACGCGGTTTTTCACGTTGGTCTTCGATATCCTTATAACTTCAAATACATTGTATGGAAGACATGCATATAAATATTCATTCTTTTGCTCATTCGGTAGTAAATTATGCCGTCTTCCAATTTTACACTCATAAAAGTGGTATAGTTCGGTTTTCAAAAAGTTTCTAATTATGAGATTTTTTAATACCGTGAAATGGCCGTTCCTGAAACATCGTGTCTCCGACTTTATTAATGTGGCTTGTAAAGTTTACAATATGGCTCAAATCTACTGCAAAATTTTATGAACCCCATATAGTCTCCTCTTAATACCTTAGAGAGATATGCAATTTTCCGTACGCGAAAATATATGGCTTGTAGCTTGGAAACCACGATTGCAAGTGAAACAGCAGATCGGATTCAAAATTATTCCGAAATTAGTAAAGTTTTGAAAACCGAATTAAACCACTTCTTTGAGTATAAAATTTAAAGAGGGCATAATTTTCTTCCAAATGAATAAAAGAGTGAATATTTTTACTCATGTTTTCTATGCAATAGGATTGCATTTTTAAGGACATCGAAAATCAATACGAAAAATCCATGCTATTTAAGTAGTCATTTTTACAGAGTGTAGTTTTTACAGGCAGCCGAAAAGAACTTCATTCGAAAGCCGACATCCCGAGGTAACTGAATTATTATAGAATTATGCTGCAAGCTGATTGATTTAACAAATCTGCTTAAGTGATCTTTTCGAGGCGAAAACGCATTTCAGAAGTTCGGTTAACATTTCATAAGCTAGCATACCTACTGTAAATTTTGGTCGATTAAGTTTCGAAAAGTCCGACGAATGAAGAACGGCCTCCGGTGTGTGCTGACGGCAACCTATGCGCATTGCTTGCATGGTATAAAATAGGCGGAGGGCGCAATTCCTAGACCGGCATTAGTTTCGACTCGAGGAATGACTTCGCCACCCGACAGTTTCGAGCGTTGTTAACGATGCTATCTACTTTGTGTTCCACGACAGAGTGATAGCAGGGGTTATGACTTGGGCACCCGACGTCAAGACCGAGTCAATAAGACCAAAGGAGGGAGAGGGCGCAGGTAACTGGCCTTTACTCCCTTCTTCAGCGGAGTTTCTTCCCTCTCCTACCTAGGCAGTGCCATGTGAACCCCCCCCCCCCCTCTGAAGGAGGAGTCGTCGATGCCCTACGAAAGTTGCGCAACCATAAGGCACCGGGAGAGGATGGTATACCCGCTGAAATCTTCAAGTCTTGTGTCGACACCCTGGCGCCCTGGCTCCATGAGGTGATTGAACGAGCGTGGAGAGACGAGGTTGTTCCTGATGACTGGGGCTTAGGCATCCTTATACCTATTCTCAAGGAGGGAGATAAGCCGAGGCGCGAGAACTGCCGCGGCATAGGTCTCATTGACGTTGCTGCGAAGATCTTCGCTATTGTCCTACTCAAGCGATTCCAGGCTGTGCGTGACTCAAGGATGAGGCCCAACCAAGCCGGATTTCGTGCTGGAGTGGATGCGCAGACCAGATATTCACACTGAGGCGCATTCTCGAATTTCGCCATAGCTGCCAACAACCGACGGCCGTCTGTTTCATTGACTTTGCCGCCGCGTTCGATTCCGTTCACCGTGAGTCCCTGTGGCGGATAATGGCGCTGGATGGTGTACCAGAAAAAATCATCGCTATGATCAAGGCCGATTATCGCTCCACTACTGCGAGAGTCCTGGTCCGCAACAATCTTTCCCAACAGTTCGGTATTCGGTCTGGCGTTGGACAGGGGTGCCTCCTGTCACCCATTCTGTTCAACTATACTATAGACTTAATCCTCGGGAGGGCCCTACGCGAGGGTGACGACGTTGAGTTTGCAGCCGGACATTGATTGATCTCGACTATGCCGATGATATCGCCTTACTTGCTTCAAGTTATAGTGATCTGCAGTCTATGGTGTCACTAAATCGGTAGGTTTATCCATAAACGTTGGGAAGACTCGAGTGTTTTCAAACTGCATCCCTGAATAGGAGAGGGCATCCCTCGGGATTGATGGCGTCAACTTGAAGAAGTAGACAATTTTAAATACCTCAGGGCAAGGCTGCTGCCTAATGGATAGAGTAAGGACGGCATTGTCTCCCGAATCGATGCTGCCCGCTGGGTTTTCTCAAGCCTTCGGAAATGCCTATGGAACCGACGTGACCTCTCCATCGCCACGAAGATTCGCGTGTACCGTGCATCTGTCCGGTTTGTCCTTCTCTACGGTTGTGAATGCTGGGCTTTGAGCGCGGAGGACGAGCGAAAACTGGAGCTATTTGACCACCACTGCTTGAGGACCATCCTTCATGCATGCTGTGAACTGTCACACTCCAAAGCCTAACTCAAGGTTAATTACCTCGAAGTTGTCCTCCTGTATATGCACTGTGAGGTGCTATTGACTACTTCGTATGGACACCAAGCAGATCGTCCTGGATTCTATGCGTGGTTCCTAGTCTGGCCCAGAATTTAAATATCGTCTGTGAGCATAAGAAAATTGCCAAAAACTACCGCCCGCGGGCTTCACTGCTTCAGGCCGGGTGCTGACCCCTGGGGATAATTACTATAGCTCGGATAACGTGGAATGTGTAACGCGTACGCAAAAAACTCTACCCTCAAGAAAACTCATACAATTACTTGCATTCTCAGGCAAACCCTAACTTTAAAGTTATTCTACGAACAATTATCAGTTAACTGTGCCCAAACCATTGTTTTATTTTAGGAAGGCGATCCTAGTACATTTTGCAAAGCGACCTTAGCCTTCCCGTCGTATTTTTTCCTCGTACTGAACACCCCAGGGGTTTCCACAAACTGTTCTATGTAAACCTTTTAATTTTTATATTGTGTATTCAAACTTTACCTCTCCTAAACTACCTTCGCCTGTTCGAGTTTGACTTCCTTTGCCTTCCAACATTTCCGCCCTTCCCTTGGCCCCATCCGTAGAGCCCATATTACCAACATTCCTGCATTACAGGCGGGACTGCAGGAAATTTCTGCGTTGATACCTATGTAAACATCAGAGAATTCGAATGTTGAGAATGTGAGCCTTCGCTTATTTATCATAAGTCTGTGCATGAATAAAAGTAGATTACAGCAGAACGGCTAATGGTGAGAAAAAGCAATGAACAGATGACACACAGGGAAGGTTGAGGGTTGCCTTGGCATACACACGTCTCAGTGTGCGCTCGGAACACCTGCAGGTGAACAGGTAAGCATTCACACTTGATTACAAAATAAGACTTCTGCGGTTTGCAAAGGTCGGGACAGCTCATGAGGAAGGATTCATTCTACAACTTATGAGGGGACAGCATGTAATTGGCTGTTTTTCCCCTGTGTCTATCTATATTGGGTGAAAAACTTACTGGATAAACCCAATCACCCTACTCTAACTGTTAAGGAAATAAAGTGACACATTGGTTTATCAAGCTGTTCATCTCGAGGGGCTATCTCTTCTAAACCGTTTGTCGGGCGCCGGTGGGTAGCGTGACGGCGGGTTATACACCGGTGATTAAATAGTACTATAAACATATTGCTAGCATTATTTTAGTAGCATAGCTATAGTGGTTTACTTGCGTGTACACGTGTGTCGCTATCACTCAGCGTAAACGTGGAGGGTGATCGTTTGGTGAAGAATTTAAATCACTTGGTTTAATAAGCGATTAATCCATAGGATGTATTGTTTCATCCGACTGCAGAGGATCATAAAGAAGGGGCAATTTGGATAGCTTACATTTGTCAGCGTTCATTTACACCTAGATAGGGAAATGAGGATGGATCCGTACCGTTCGAGCGTTTGTTGAAGCAGATCGCCTTTGGGTGTTTGTCCTAAGTCCAAATGAGCTAGATAAATAGTTTGTAAGTTTGGACACTGAGTAGCTACAATGATTCTTCATATGCCGTAGATTAACCTGATGGGTTTCTAAGGGCACAGGAAGGAAGCCATATTCATCGTGATTGGTCCCGACTTTCCATACTATATCTAGTTGAGATTATTTAGGCAAATGACCATCTTCCAGAATTTAGCACAAAGTGCGTTTTGAATCCCATGGGAAATTTGGTGATGCTGACCAGATGTCGCCACGATTACAGCCTGACCACTCAACGACACTTATGCACCAGCATGCACAAAAGCAGGAACCTACCCCATAAGTTCACACCGAGATTTATCCAGTTAATGACCCTCAATACATTATAAAACCAATCTGTCCACCTTACTTCTTGTGAACCCACAATATATTGTACTAGGCGCCAGTGTGAACGACCGCAGAACATTAATTTCCAGCTTTATTTTGACAGCGTCTTGATTGTGATTAGGAGCGGTAACCTACAGAGTTCATGGATAGGTCAGTATATTTTAAGGGTAATTGGCAATGCCTTTGATAAGATGACTAACGATAATACTCGCTCCGGATACTTCATAAGGAGAGATCTGGTAAGGATGACTATTCAGCTGCACAATACTTTTAAAGACGCAGACTGCCATTATGGAGTTCACCCAGGTCCTTTGCCATCTAAGCTCTCATCCGATCAACGTAAATAATAGAAAAAGTATTACTAACACAAAGCAAGTAGGGTATTCATATAGTGTTGAGGGAGTGAGGGTGCCAGTTGTTACTTGCGGCTAATATACGGTCTCCTTCAAAAAGTGGGACAAGTTGGTTAGTCTGCAACGGTCATATTCCATGGTGCAACCTTCCTTACACCTCAACTCTTTCGCTCGGAGCACATGCCCTAAGTATACCTTGAGTTATCTGCATTCGGCAATCGATAATAATCGGGAGAGGGCCCCCAAACATCTGTTGCCTAGAAAGAATACCTACTATAGTTATTTGGGCAGGTATTAGCCCGACACAATTGTTGTTTCATCTGGCCTGCAGTCTGTATGCTGCTCCATCTACCCTATCACACCTCCGCGGATTACTAAAAATGGTTTACGTTAACAACACTGTTAAATGTTTACTTTTTATTTATCCCGCCCGTTTCCTTTTGCTATATACCGATGCATGAAAACTTTTCGGCTCGAAAGGCAAATTTACCAACAATTCATAATTGCCTCGGCTCATATTTACGCATCCATAGGCAACAACCATAAGACCCCTATTACCACCTTTCCGTAAGACAGGCTGCTTTGGCTGGTAATATTTTTTGGGGGATCATCTCCCGATTGTTACCCGGCAATTTTTGACCCTCAGAGCAATTCGCTACATCTCCATAGGCTAACGAACGGTACGGATGAGGGATGTATGTTCCGGTTCAGGCCAAGATGTGGTTCTGCCCAGACCACTGGAAAACCAGATTTTGGTGGGTTCTCAAAAATCTGTGTAAGTTAACACAGTTTTCTTTGTTTAGGACTGTAGGGCTGTAGGAAGCCAAAATAACATTCTGCATGTCCTCGAATTTAGCGAAAATCAATTGCAGTACAAAGGGTTCATATTCTTGTGTCGAGACGCATTTGACTTGCACAGAGGGCTATCGACAACCTCAGAAGCCGTAAATTCACTAAGCCGATTCGGAGTTTACCTCAGAACTGATAAAATTCAAGTTTTCCGACAGCTACGTGTTGAGTTGAGCGGTAAATCTGAAGTCTTTTGATTGCATTTTGTACGCTCTACCGCCCATTCAACATACTTGGGGAAACATGTGGTTCCTAGTGGTCCTGATGACTGTGTTGGTGATATCGTCAACATTTCGATAAATAATCAGCCGTGAAAAATGGTCACAGACCACGGGTAACTCTGAAATGTTTTGCTCCACACAGGTGACTTCTACTAAATTATCCACCGCACGAACAGTTTAATCGGGACCAATGCGGAATCACCGTTACCCTTGGTGGAGCGAGTCCAGAGTTGACGTCTGCTTGCCGGCGTATGCATCTTTGGGGATGTTGGCATGTTTTATCTCATGACTAACCGCATCTAAAAAATTCCGTTACCTTCTTGACCAACAGTTCCTCTTCTGGACAGTGTCTCGAACTTTCCTCTATAATGCTCACTTTGTTTGAGCACATTCCAGCTTTTTCCTGCCAAGTTTGGTGTTTTTCTCTGCTTCATACCCCCTGAGAATTGGGGGGACTATATAATTACTATATAATATGGTAATTATATAATTACTATTTCTTTGTTTTTTGGTCAGATGCTGTCTGTTAACAGAAGGAGGAAAAGTGCTGTTTACAGAGCTGCAGCGCTGGAATGAATGAACACGTTGTCTTGAGCAGTTCAAATAGTTAGAGACGTACGAAGAACCGTCTGTGGAAGCCTTGAGGCTTCCTGAAAGACTTCAGAATTGACCAGGCATGTTATAAAATCGGTGCCACTGGAAATCCATCCAAAAATGCGCTCACAGTAAGCGCGAATAATGATGACGTGGGCTCTCTCTCCTTGGTTTGGCGTAATCAGAGGGAGTAAGGCCTTCCCTCATGTAACATAAGCCTCTATCAAGTGTGTCTGTGGCGTTACACCCCACTACCAACTAGTCTATTGGCGTTATAACGTACAGTACCCCTTAGTTGCTGTGGTTAAAATTAACAGTCTGGTTTGCCTGCTGATCCAAAAAAAACGCGGAACAACACATAAGCTATCACATTTCAAAAGTCCTTGATCAGTGTGGGCGCCAAAAATATGAATACAAATCAGCTGGTGCGTTTGGAAGTAAGTGTGTTGGCACTGTTCAGTGCTGTGGTCTTTTAGTGTGCGACATTTTAGGTCTTGGGGTTTTGTTGTATGCCAGGTAAGGGGACAATGGTGAAGATGATGGCAGAATTGGGCGTCAGAATGGCGAACGTGAGGCGAGGTTCCGCACAGCATCGACTGATGCTCACTCAGAGCTCCTTTTGGACGAAACGGCACTTATTTGAGAGATTTTACTCAGACTACGTATACACCCAAACGCAGCTGAAGAGTGTTCAGATGACCCAGTTTTCCGATCCATCTCGCCTCAGTCATTGTACATACTTGGTCTTATGTGGTTTTCTTCTTGGTGGGATAATTAGATAGAGGCGAGCATGGCAGACCAGGGTTGTGGCCATTGTTTATTTCTGCGAAAGCATCCGTCGACGAGGATAGTTTGTTGTTTTGAATTGACTGATTTTGAAATGGACCAACCAGATCTTTTGGGAGTGTTTCGCACGGCAGTTCATCCTCTATCTTACGTACATACGCCGGAGGTTGTTTATAACCGTGTGCTTCGGTTGATAATGGCATATTTTCGTACATCCACGAGTTGTTGTGACCATCAACATCATTCCTGTCTGGACAGGATGCCAGAGGTTGGTGAAGAGGAAACGACCCTCCGTCGACCGGACGCCACTCCGTCAGCTCCAACTCCTGCCGAACTTCGCCACGAAACCCCATTGATGTGCAGTCCGCCGGGTTAGCGTTCTCGTTGAAGGAGCCTTCAAGTTGCATGTTTACCGCATCAAGCGTTGGTAGCATCAGGGGGACACGAATTTCTTCTGGAACAAATAGAAGACATTAATGTATGGACATGACGTAGATTCCTCGAAATAGGCCTTAACTGGCTTAGTTCGAAAGTTGATATAAGCATTTGAGCCGAGACCCATCGGCCTCCGCGAAATAACCGTTATATATTCACAGTTTGTTAATGAGTAGTCAGTAGCATTAGTGGAAGCGGCTTAACTCCGTATTAACGAGGGTTCTTGTGTGCCTTTTTTCTTTGAAGCCTTGGTAGGTCTGTTAATGAAACTTGTCGGCACAAAACAGTAAATATCTCTATGCACTATTTATTATTGCTCAGTAAAGCATATTTTGCGTATTAAATAATCTGACACCTAGCGCAACATCAATTTCGTCTTCAGATGACAAAGCAACTTAGATGGAACCGAAATACTGTTAAATAGGAGGAAGGGCGTTCTGATGTCATTACTTCCTGGCACGATGGCTTTTTGCTAAGGTCTTCATTTAGGAAAAATCGACACTTCATTGGATGCATTATTTGCTCTTTTGTCATTGTGATTACTAAGGCAGTTATTTTAACTAGAATTGACTAATACCGTTTCCTTTGTGTACCTCATGGGATATTACTTCTTCATTGAATTCAATGATCAACAGGACATTTCAGTTCTTAAAAAAGGTCCGAATTTCGAGGACTTTTAAAACACGATCTGCACTATTGCATCTCAGTATGTATGCATCCTCATGTAGACCTTTCTAATATTTTCGGTAATTCATCATCAAGCCGGTACATTTACAGG
>CACRXP010000192.1:700082-718257 GCA_902702965.1 Spirometra erinaceieuropaei | reverse complement strand
GCGTCTTCTGATAACAGAGTGCTGGGTTCGCCAGTCGAATGGCGGCGTGGGAACATGGAGACCGACTAACCCTCCCCCTGAGACGCATTTATATCCTGTCTACAATTAGACTGATCATTACCCATGTAAACGTACCGGCCTGATGATGAGTAATCGAAAACATATGTTCGTCAACTGACCTTTCAAATATTTAATGAAATGCTGCTTCTAGATAATGAGATATTTAAACTTCTAACATCAAATTCTCCAGTAGAAGAAATGTTTAATTTTCTGCCACTTCAGGCAATGCTTCATAGGTTTATCACGTACATTTACAGGGAAAAAAGCCCAGATGGCGTAAAAGTTGGGTTTGTTACCGCAAAATGCATTGTGATGTGGCGTCCAGCCTAAACGAAGACCGTGTCTATCGGTGTACGCCGCGCAGGAGACGTTGATTTTATTTCACCCGGTCCGATCACCGGATGCCCTGGCTCATGGTAACTCTCTCAGACGCATCATCGGAGGGTCTGGGGATGGTAAAGTCTGTCTCCTGTGAGTCGGTGAAGGACTCTTGTGTGGCACTTGACACTGCGCTATCCAGCGTTTTAGGGTAAGGTGATACCATACTAACAGCGCAGGTATTAGCCAAAAGCCCATACACGCGTGTTTCGCCGATGTTCTGCCGCTGCATGGCGCAGCTGCGAGAGGTTCGACTTATCAGTGGGTCCCCCGGCATTTTCCGTCTGTTTTCGGGTAGATACGCCAATTTAGAAATTGTCGACAGTTAATGAATATTACGCGGTGGCCCGCTGTGGCTGATGGACTTTGGCCCAAATATTAATGTATAAAATTCTCGGTCTCAGCCCATAGACCTTGAATAAACTGATCTGCTCCAACTTTGTAGATCATTTCTGAGGAAATTAACAAGCGACTATCAAGCGCCCTAAGAACTGAGAATGAAGACAAGACTTCCCGATTGGAACTGTCATTAATCCCACTGCTGCCATTGCGCGACTGTCTTGTGTGACTATGGCGAAGAAAAAAAGTCCCACGTTTTTCTCCGTGGTTTCTAGGGTCCCTGTTGACCTACGCGCAGATCGATCAGGTGGGCTTTCCAGGGCACGTTACTTCAGTCCTCTGTGCAATATCTGGTACTAACTCTGAAGGGAAACCTATCGAGATAAATCGGAACCGGCTGTCTAGAGCGTGGTTTCGTGGGCTTTAGAGTGAAATTTTGACTCGGTCCTGAAGATTCGCATGTTGAGCACTGATCACACCACGCCCTGTGGGATGTCAAGAAACGGTCAAGAATACTGATGGCGGACTCAAATGCGCAAACGTTTTCGTTAACTTGTCAGTTTGTGAATTTACTAATCTCACATGTGGCCCAGTAGGTTTTTACCTTAAAAAACTCATTTTGGCTTATAGTTTGTTCTGTTTATCGATTTTTGAAGAACATGCTTGTAGTGGCTAAATGCAATATTATAAGAGCCTTTAGTAAACTCCTGTTTCTTTTAACAATACAATGCGTGCATATTTTTTCATACACTTTCACTCTGACTGGTTTCGCCCTGTCGATGTGCGCTTTTAATTCGAACAACAGGTGAATCTGGAGTCTGGAAATATTTTTGTATGCCAGTCCACTTTGCGTTTCAGTGGCCCAGTGCGCAACAGGACTATCGTAACTCACCGCCGAGGAGAATGTCGCAGAGCAGTTCATCCACATGCAGACCGTCTCGTCTGGCCGCCGCGATCTTCATCACGAGCAACTTTGCGACCCGCTGGAGTGTTGGAATGAGCAGCAGAAGTTCGCCAAAGCGGCCCTCCGAAAGATACTGATTGTCGTTCATGAGATTCATCAACTCCACCTGCAGTTTGTTCCTTGAGCTCTCCATTAACAGGCGGCCGTTACCGCTGAGCAATAAACTTGCTGAAATCGGAGAAGAACAGGCAATTTAGTCTAATTATGGGAAAGGCCGGACGGCAGTACCGCTTCTGGTGCAATTACTGTCGTTAAATGGCTCCGACTCGGACCCGGATCCCTAGTTTTGGAGCCTTCAACCACTGCGTCAGGGCTGACTTTGAACTGAATATGTCCGGGCAAATTAATGAAAAAGGATTCGTTGGACACGAGTGCATGAACCCATCGTATTAACAATAACACTTCGGATTTGTATTGGGTGCTCAGAAGCCCATTATTACAATATGTCGTCTACCCTGAACGGTTCGACTATCCACCAGGCTAGGAAGTTATGTGTTGTCATTTGGAGGTGTGAACAGTGTAATCCTGTAGTTTAACCTGCACGACATGACGGGAAGTTTACTATGCATGTTGTCCCACTATCTCCGGGTGGTTTTGTAAGGGTTGATAACCGCGAAGCTGTCAGAAAGCTCTAACTTTTCATGGAGTTCGCGCATAAGTCTTGATGGCGGGACGGAAGTTGCCACTTTCTACTGGTCTCGAGACTTAGAATTTTGGCACTTTGATCGCGGCCAGTAATGGGGTTCACTTAAGCCCCACGCTGTGGACGCAGCCGTGACTTGCGCGTAAAGCAGTTTGTAGTCCAACAGGCTTGTGTCGACAACCAGCACTGTGGTGTCCGGCGTCCCTGTTCAACTTCCCCCCTCTCCCAGCCAAGGTTACTCCATGTGATGACCTCACCGTCTGACCTTACAGTCAGACAGTCACAACACCGTTCATGCTCCATTTCAAAATCCCATAGCCCGGGAAAACCAGAACACATCACGTGACCACAACGACACCTGAATCTAATCCCACAAATGCATTAAAACACCTGACGACACTGTCTCACTTGCTCTCGCGCATGGCCCAACAAGTCAACAAACACACCCTGGCCTCGCCAGTGGTCACTATCGTCCGGAGCACTGTTCCTAATAAAGCCCTCCTTCCGGTAACCCTGATTATCGAGACTTTTATCGGTCAGATGTGGTTATGTGACCGCACCTGAGTTAAACAAACCCCAGCCGCCGGTAATACGGGACCGGTGGTAAAATAGGGGTATTAGCAGGTGGGGCCGAGAAACGCACAGACGACGAGGTCAAGTAGTTGTATGCGGAAGGGAAACTCTTGGGAATGCGTGGTTGTACTTGGAGTGGTTGAGAAATAGTTGCCCTAACTCCTAACTCTAATCCCAACCCCAACAGCATTGTGTACATCAGGTGGGGCTACATAACCGTCCTCCGGTGACCTCTACCTTATCCTGATGATCGAGACTTTTATCCACAGGATGTGTACAACTGCTAGTAGAGCATCTAGTCCTCAGGTGAAGAAGAAGAAGAGTTCCAGTAATAAACCTCAGAAAAAGTTGATAAGATTGATTAGTGAAACCTCCAGAGCAAATTGAAAAGCAGCCTCTGTCCCTAACAGAGCCGACTGAGTGAGATCTGTGGCGGCACAGCAGTGAGAATGTGTGTAGTCTGTGCGCTACCATCGTCAGGTCAGGTTCCATCATGGAGGACAAGACAGAAGGAACCAGAATGAGGGGTTTATTGTGCACAGAACGCGCAATTGTCCCCTCAGGCGGCAGTGACCACTGGCGAAGCCAGGGCTGCGTCCAGTCATACCTGAGAGTCCCTGGGAAAGTGGTAGCAGCCGCTTTTGTTGGCTCGTGGGCCAAGGTCAAGTCGTGTCCAGTCCGTGTGCGTTGAATTTGCCGAGGGGTGGTGCCGCGATGGCTTAGGTTGTGGTTGCAGGTGGGAGGTGCGTTCAAGTGGCCGCATGGGTAACTGCGGCTGTGAGGACGCAGGTATGCTCGAGCTGTCGGTTGTGTGACTTCAGGTCAGCGCGTCTGGAACGGCCCATTGCAAAAGGGGAGTGACCTTGACGCAGCGAGGCCTTGAACAATGACACCAGACAGGTCATGATGGCTGCCGCTACAGATATCACACGTACCCCCATATGGTTACCTAGAAATCTTGAACAATGACACCAGACAGGTCAAGTAACCCACACCTTGGATGCGTCTGGGAAACAGTTAGCACTTCCAGCCCTATTTATTTAGGCTAACTGCCGGAGAAGAAGGGAATGAACAATCGAGAAATGAGGCGGGTGTAACTTCTGATTAGTTTAAAGATCCCTCTCGAGGAAGTTTAACGAAGTAAGCTGAATGCGAAGCCTTCCACTCCTGCCTGGACAAGCTTTTGGACGTAACTTTGTAATGATCCTGCTCTACCCCTGGGAGCTGTGGCCAAACGTCACAATTGCACCGGCCACATTATTAATTTCGGGACGCAAACAGTCCAAGGTGGCTCTAATTCATCATAAAGGCCCCTACTGCAGAACATCTTCGTCTTATATCCCGCGCACCGTTCACGAACTCCTCCTCGCCGACGACTGCGCCCTAAACACCACCTCGGAAGAGGAGATGCAACGGAGCATGGACCTGTTCTCCGCCGCCTGCGAGAACTTCGGTCTGGTCATTAACACGCAGAAGACGGTGGTGATGCACCAACCGCCACCCAACTCAGCCACAGCTCCCAACTCGCCGCCGCAAATCAGCGTGAACGGAACCCAACTGCAGGTGGTGGAGAACTTCCCGTACCTGGGCAGTACTCTCTCCCGCAACACCAAGATCGACGACGAAGTCGCCAACAGGATCTCGAAAGCCAGTCAAGCCTTCGGTCGCCTCCAAAGCACAGTTTGGAATCGCTACGGTCTTCAGTTGAGCACGAAGCTGAAGATGTACAAGGCCGTCATCCTGCCGACACTACTGTATGGAGCGGAGACTTGGACGGTGTAAGCAAACCAGGCACCTCGTCTGAACCACTTCCACCTCAGTTGTCTTCGTCGCGTCCTGAGGCTAAAGTGGCAGGATCGAATCCCCGACACTGATGTGCTGGAACGGACGGGAATCCTCAGCATCTACGCCATACTGAGGCATATGCAGCTGCGCTGGAGCGGCCACCTGGTGCGCATGGACGACGAGCGACTACCCAAACGACTCTTCTACGGAGACGTCGCGACGGGTTCTCGTCGTCAAGGAGGCCAGATTCGCCGTTATAAGGATACCCTGAAGTCCTCCCTGAAATGCCTGCAAATCAACCCGACCAACTGGGAGGAGCTCACACTCGATCGACCGACCTGGAGGAGGACAGTGAAGACAGGCGCTGCGATCTTCGAAGCCAACCGCATCGCTGCCGCCAAAGCGAAACGTGAAGCCCGCAAATCACAACTTTGCCCAGTAAGCAACGCCGCCGCACAACCGCTTTCAACGTGTCCTCGATGTCAACGGACATTCCGGGCTCGAATCGGACTTGTTGGACATCTTCGGATTAACTGCGCCTCTCGAACGGTACCAACCATCGTCCCCCCGCCTGCCTCTTCCTCCTCCTCTCCGCCGCCAAATAACTCTGACAATTCTTCTGACCCACCACTTCCATCATCCTCCTCCTCCTCCTCCTCGCCCACTGCTCCAACGGCGGCCGCTCAGGCGACTGTCCCGCGCACAGCAACCGACACTACCACCACCTCCCCCGACTCCGGGAATGAGGATCACGACTACACCTGCCCTCACTGCGACCGTACCTTCACCTCACACATCGGCCTGGTCGGTCACTTGCGAATCCATCGCACAGAGACTGGCAAGCCAGTGCGTGAAGCACCAACCTACACCCACCGCACTCGCCTCCACTGCCCACCTTCAGGCATCGCATGGGCCTTTTCGGCCACACGCGCATCCACGAGAGCGGCCTTGACCGGACTCCCGACACACCCACCACATCCAACACATCCACCGTGCACACCCCCACCCTCGCTCCATCCGTCCGCGCCACCACCACCACCGCCTCCTCTGTAGCTGACACTGGCACCGCCGACTTCTCATACCCACACTGTCCACGCACATTCATCTCACGCATCGGCCTGGTCGGTCACTTGCGAATCCATCGCACAGAGACTGGCGAACCAGTGCCTGGAGCACCCACCTATACCACCAAGCTCGTCTCAACTGCCCACACTGTCCTCGCACTTTCAGGCATCGCATGAGCCTATTCGGCCACATGCGTATCCACGACGACTTGCGGTAGACAACCACCGGCCACACCACAAATTCACTCACTCCCTACCTCCTCCACCACCACCATCACCCCACCAGAAATCAACACTCACACACCTCATGCACCCAACTGCCACCTCCCACGCAAGTGGGAAGTCCGCATCTCGACTCGGTCCTCATGCGGCTTCGGCTGCACGGGTTACTTGAGTCCGAGACTATCCCGACACGTCAAGCGTCGTGGATAGGAAGGTTGCTGATTGACGTCCGCTCTCGGTTCACGCAGTTCGTCGCGTTGTGTGTGTGTGTGTGTGTGTGTTGTGTGGAGTGGCGGACTGGTGGTCTGGGGACGGGCTGAAACAGCACCTTTCACGGCCCTCTCACGCAAGTGAGAGACACGCCGTTCAACCCCCGTTGTGTGAAATCCTGGTGTTGTGTGTATGGGGGGCCAGGTCGTGCAGTGGCGCGCGCAGTCATGGTTAGTCGACCATGACAGCCACCGCACCCATTCCCCACTCCAGTCTGCTGACCGGCTCGGACAGCGGCTGGGGTGTGGGAGTGGGAAGGGAGAGTGAGGTCGACGACTCAGCGCACTTTTTCCTTACTATAAACCATCTGACGCGCTTGCAGCTATCATGGTGCGCTAAAAGCCGTGGCTTGGAATGTTGCCAACTGACGGGGTATCTTGGGCCTCCTCCTTGACCGGAGGCGGTCTGAGAGTCAGGCTGCAATGGCTCCTTTTTAATGTGGCCTTTATGGCACTCCCATCACAGTGTGGGACCCGAGCCAGGCGTTGGCGGCACGTCCAGGTGCGGCTTCGGCCGTGCCAGCCTCCAAATCTCTCTTGTGTTGGTTGAAATCCTGGTTGTTTGTTGTGTGGACCAGGGGGTGTTGTGGACCGCCAAGGTGAGGATCCGTCCGAGCCATCCACTTGCGGCCTCTCTCGTCTCCGGTCTTCTTGGATCTGTCTTGACACCGGGTTCGGGCGAGGGAGGAGGAGAGAGTGTAGGTAGATGCTACGCAAGTCTACCGGCACTATAAACCCCTGCGTAAGTCATCGTCCCTGCTCCCACTGCTGCTGCAACTGTGGGGCGCACGGTGGACATCATCGAAACCGATGGTCGAACTGTCATCCCGCGCAGTGACCTGCAGCCACTGAACTGACTTCAGTTAGGACACACCTACGCCCAGACAGTGACAGCCGTCCACCCCTCAAATAATTAAATGTTGGCCATTCGGGCACCACGCAGTTGCATTAGTTTCCCCAAAAGCCTGTAGAAGCAGCTGACACCACTGTCTCACCTTCGCTCCGACCTGACCGTCAGCACACGCTCTGGCCTCGGCAGCGGCTGCTAAGAGGGCAGCTTAGAGCTCCGTTTACAACAATCTGGTAACCTTTAGCTTGTCCTAACGATTACGACTTAATTTACTGGTTGTGCTGCTCAAAGTACGCTCGCTAAGTGAACGCAATAAGTTAGTATAGTATATCTATATAGTGTATCTAGGGTATTGGGTACTGCCTTTGGAGACTACTGAAAACTGTACATACAATATTAAAGTTCAAACAAACACGTTACTAAAATGTTGTCAGTAACATATACATTTCACATACCCTCGCCCGCCAGTGGTCATTGTTACCCGATACAGCGACTCGGGGCACTGTTCACAATAAATTCCCCCTTCCGGCGCCTGCAGTCTTCTCCGGACACCTAACCTTGGGAGTATGACGCTTGGAGTACTCTTACTACTTAGTCTATAAAATTTCACACGCGCGACCCCAAACCCAGTAGCAGTCAAAACAGGGAATCAGTACCCTGTCTGGTACTCACCGACTGTCATTTCGGCATCCATCATTAGGATACGTGGACTAAGTGCTTTGGACGCTTGTGAAAATAGGGTTTTGAGATGTCCCCGTTCAAGCCTCGCGTGCAACCAAGGGAGGACACCGAAGGCGCTAGAATCTTTTTCTTGATGAAGCCCTCAATGACCGCTTAGATCGTGGGTATTTACTTATTCCCCGGAATAAGTTGGTCAATCGCAGAAGTTTGAGTGCTGTTGGGCCAATGGGATCAGACTTCTACTTTTTTGGCGCGCTGACGTGCACGCTTATTGGCACGCCAACCTCGGCTACGTCTTCAGGCTGCGTCTAATGCGATCGCAACTGAATCGTCCTGCGCTGGGCTTCACGTGACCGCTCGCAAGGTTTCTAGAATGGGACTCCAGGACTAATCGGAGCCAACCGTACTATGTTCTGAAGTCATGTCAGCCGGGCAAGCGTCATTTTCATGCGACCTTGAATGTCCACCAATCGCAGCCAACGGGAAGTGAGCCTGCAACCGAAGTAGCCAAGCGTTTTAGTCACCTGCTGGAGGAGCAACCAGCGCAGAATTAAAATCTCAGATCTTCCGGCCTGTGTGGGGGGGGGGTATGACTGGGTGGTGGAGACCCATAAGCCAGAAACGGTGATCCGGTCCCCTTTGTTCATGCAAGCGCCACCTGTAAAATTAATCTCCGTCGGATTTGGCCATCTTCTGTGAGTGAGTTCCTAAATTCGTCCCCTCTGACGTTGGCACTCTAAAGAACAAATTTTGCACGGGTCCTACAGTAGGTGTGCTAGCTCACGAAATGTTAACCGAAATTCTGAAATGCGTTTTCGTTTGAAAAAGATTTCTTAAGTAGGGTTTCAAAAACAATCATCCTGCAACCTAATTCTACAATAATTCTGTTACCTCGAGGTGCGGGCTTTCGAATAAACATTTTTCGGTCGCATACAAAAACCACAATCTGTAAAAAATGACTACCTATGTGGCAGGATTTTTTCCCATTGATTTTCGATTTCCCTAAAAATCCAATTATATTTCATGATAAGCATGCACATGAAATTCATTTTTACTCATTCGGTAGAAAATTACGTCTTCTTACAACTTGATACTCCTATGAAGGGTATAGTTCGGCTTTAAAAAAGTTTCTGATTTTGAGACTTTTTAAGATCGTGAAATGTCCGTTCATAAAATATCATGTCTCTGCATTTACTAATGTTGCTTTTAAAGTTAACAATATGACTCAAATCCGCTGCTAAATTTTATGAACCCCATATGGTCTCCTCTTAATACTGTAGAGAAATGTATGGTTTTTCGTATGCGGAAAATATACGGCTTGTAGATTGGAAGCCCTGAATACAAGTGTAACGGCAGGTCGGGCTCAAAATTGTTCGAGAATTTGAAAAACTTTTGAAAAACAAGTTAAACCCTTCCTGTGGGTATAAAATTGGAAGAAGACGTAATTTTCTGCGGAATGAGTAAAAAATGAATATTTGTATGCCTACTTTCCATGAAGTATCATTGAAGTTTTAAGGGCATCTGAAATAAATGGGAGCAATTCATACTACCTGAGTAGTCATTTTTCACAGAGTGTGGTCTTCGCATGAGGCCGGAAAGGAGTTCATTCGAAAGCACACATTTCGAGGTAACTGAATTATCGTGGAATTATATTGTAAGATGATTATTTTTGAAACCCTTCTTGAGTAATTTTTTCGAAACGAAAACACAGTTCAGAATTTCAGTCAACATTTCACGAGTTAGCACACCCACTGTACAGCGCAGCTTTAATCGTAGTCCAATGTCAGACTGACTCACTGGGACTAAAAAAGATAATAGCCTTCAGGCAGATAATCTCCGTCTCATTGAGTCCCAGCTCCTGAATGGGCTGGTAGACGCTGGCCGCGATGACCTTCAGAAGCCAGGTCAGACCGGAGTCTGCGCAGGCTGGCGAGAAGGTAGCTGTGCTAGCTAGCGCAAACAGCGTTTCACCCAGGCAGCGAGGAATCGTCTGGGCACCCTGGGGAGTGACACCTGCTGGGGAATTGACGAACGAGGACCTCTTAATGTCCGGGGTGTCCATGCGATAGGGGCCGTCTGTCCTGCGGTTTGGACTGTTGCCCATTGGGGTCTCTGTATCGTCCATCTGCTTGCCGGCCACACATGCCTGCCAGACCAGACAGAGAAGGAGTAGCTCGGCCGCGTTGCCTCGTAGTAGTGAGAGCTGTAGGCAGTGGGGAGAGAGAGGGGGAGGGGGGGCAGAGCAAAAGGACAGCTGAGATAAAAACTTTGGGGAAGATAAATGGACTGACGGTTAGGTTTCGAGACTGTGTTCGTACTCTCATGAGCACTATCAGTGCCTAGAAGTGACCGGATTTTGGCTGAAAAGGTGCGACCAGGCAGTCGGATCTTATTTCGTATCCATGCCTACAGTATACAAGCCCCAACCTAACCCCTAAGCCTAACCCCTGACCTCCAAACCCCTAGCAAGTACGACTACGAAATAGGATCCTGCCGAACAAGCTGCCTTGACTGTAGTAGAGGGCCCTTTTAGGCCGCTTTACAGGATCGATTTCTTGTAATGTTAGCCGAAGGTCTGAAATGAGTTTTGGATTAGGAAGAATAGCCTAGGTGGGGTTGTAGTATCACTTGTCACGCAGAATGATCCCATGGTCTTTTGGACTCGCCGGGACATTGGCTTTTGAATGCCCTTCTTTACGAGCCCGGCAGAAGCCTCACTCGATTAAACATTAATGCTTAAGTAGTCGGCATTTTTCGCATTGACTTTTGATGGTCTTATATATTCAAAATATACTATAGAAAGCGTGAACAAAAATATGCGTTCTTTTGCTCATTTTTTACCAAATCACGCCATCTACGCATTTCAGGCTCAAAGAGAGAGAGTAGCTTTCGGTTTTGAAAAGTTTCTAACTGTGAGATATTTTAGGACTCTGCAATATCCACTCATACAGCATCGCAAATGTACGACTATTAGTGCTCCCCATGAAGTATACAACGCAGTCTGCATCCACTACAAAATTTTATGAGCTCTACATAGCATATTCTTAAAGGCATGGATGAATATATAATTTTAGGCAGAATGCTGTTACCGACAAAGAAAAGGGAGACCGGAATGGCCATTTCTGGCTTATGAGCCGTCGTCAGCCAGTCATACCGAACCCCGAAGGGTGGAACACCCGAGGCTCGAACTCACGACTTGTTGGTCAGAAGTCCACGTCTCTAACCACTGGGCCACGAGCCCGTTGCCCTATCGGTTTCGATCGGGAACATATAATTGTAGTGGGCGCTCACCGATCGTTCTTACGGAACTCACTCGTTCCGTTGTGCCTTACGGGCTGACCCTCGAGCCCAACCAGCAGCCGCACAGCGGCGCTTGATATATGAGCTCTACAAAGCATCTTATTCGAGGCATGGGGGAAGTATAAAATTTTCCTTACGCGGGAAGCATACACCCTGTAGACTGAACTCACCTAACATCAGTGCAAAGAACGATCTGGCTCAAAATTATTCGGGAATTAGAAACCTCTTTCAAAACAAAAATATCCCTCTTCTTCGAGCATAAAATGTGATGACGACATAGCTTACCACGAAAATGGGTAGAACAGCATATTTTGTGCTTGTTTTCCAAAAAATATATCCAAATTTGTCGGGGCATCGAAGGCATTCAAGAGCCGATGTCCTGGAGAGTCCGAAATACTAGGGGATTGTGCCGCATGACATTCAATATAACAGTGCCACCTACAGTACGTGACCTATCTCATGAAATCTAATAACGGAAACTGATGCAATTACTTTTGGACGCCTTTAACGGTACGCATTTTGTTCGCTCATCCATATCCTTCAATGAAATGTCCTTTTCTTGTGCCGAAATTGTGTTTACGTAATTATAGCTAGCAAAATAGCCGTAAATTTTTGCGAAAATGGACGTTGGAGTGTATTTGTGCAATTTACTATGCTAAGACATGTCCTAGACTCCGGTTTTTCATCTGAGCGACTTCTTCATTGAGGGGATAATTTATCCGCGAGAGTTTTAATAAACAGATTTAGGTGAACTTCAAAATTTATTTTATGTCGAATGTTAAGCATGGTAATCAACCTGCTAACAGAATGGTTATTTTAAGAAACCCAGAGCTTTTCCAATTCGGGCGCCCCCGAACACTCACTAATTCGGTTAATGCCTTTAAGAATAACCTTATTTTAAAGTTCTTAAAAGACAGGTAATTCAAAATCCGTCTTTAGGGAAGATCGGGGAAAACACAAAAATCGTGAAGTATTCAGCAACATTTCGAGGTCGACCTGAAACCCAACGTGATTCAAAGCGAAGGAAAAGTGTAGATTAATTTTACGGAAGAAAGGTTCTCTTTATAAACACAAAATGATATGTTTAAATTTAAATTTATTAGGCACTGACTGGCCTGACAGCATGTCACCTTATGAAAAATTTTGTTCCTACGAGGTCCCCATCGGTGGAATCAAGCAAAATCCAGCTTCTCTTGTTGGACCCTATCTCATTTACCTCAAATGAGTCAAAAATAACATGAATCCCAGGAAGATTGTTTTGGAATCTACACTCAGAATGTAGGCAGTTGACACACCGTCATATATGAACTCACACTAATTATTAACCGATATTTAGATATAAACTTCACTAAAACACCATTAATAGACGTTATCTTATGCCTAAGATTTTGGTATGAGAATGAATTCTATACATCTAAAAACGAAGTTTACTAAGTTAGAGCCATTCCTAACGTTTTCGGGATATTGCGCTTTTCTAAAGAAATCGGCATTTCTAAACAACGCAACACTGGCTTTAATATTGTTTTTAAGTTTTTAATTCTTTTGAATTTGTACTTAATTAACATAGACAGTGGGCTCATTAAATAGTATCGGTTTGCGAGTAATTAGCAATCATCCGTAAATTTCGACACATTTTAAGAAATAGGTCACTAACTGTAAATAATCCTTTCCACTCGGAAACGCATTTCAGAATTTTGGCTAACATTTCATGGGGTCGATCAGTGACTTGTCCAGAGGCCTAGTCTGGAGCTCCGTAGGTAGTTGCAGACTGCGATCACCAACAAAGATAAGAGGGACTGGAATGGCCGATTCGACCTATTTTTTGGCATCAACCAGCTGGTCGAGCCGAACCCCAGGTCTACAACTCCGGATGCTTCAACCCGCGTTCTGTTTGGAAGGAGTTCAGCACCCCAACCTGGGGCTGGTGGCGGCCAGAAATGGCCATTCCAACTTCTCTTTTCTTTGTCGGCGGTCTCCTTCTACAAGCCACACACTCAACACTATCCCACTGCAGTAGACAAATTTCGAATCATAGTCAAGTGAAATGTTTTGATGCGTGCTAAATTGCTAGATATACCTTGCATCAATGCGCACAAATGAACTTCGTACAGGCCCCACAGTTACCATGGGCCAAAGCCACCATGCCAACCACCGGCGTATAACTACCAGTCGCAGTGTCCACCACCCCCCTTCTCCCCCCGACACTGACGATAATTTTGTTTTTCACCCCACCCGCCCAGACCCTCCCCCCAAACCCCAGCTACAGAATAACATCTGCTTGTCCGCATTTTCCTTTTACTTATTTCGATAGCAATGCAAATGTATAGGCCTAATGAGAATTTATCGAAGACTTACGTATGCTCGCCAAATTGTCTATTGAATATCTTTCATCTTTTATGGATGCCACTAAATTGTTTTGAAAGGTAGCCGCGAAATATGACGATTTTCTCCCTCGATGAAGTTTCTCGACAGACATTTGCCGTTTATGCCATGTTCATTAGCGATCTTTTGTAAAAAAAATAGCAAGTCAAATCGTACTCCTTTTAGTACGATAAAAAAAGACTGCTTTTCATCCTGCCTTAAGTGACACCGATTTCATGTTTGGTCAGTTTCAGCAGCTGCATGCATTTTCCTGTTCCTGATTTCTCTAGTCTGGGAAGATGTGGGATGAGGTACCGGACTAATTTACCTTCGCCAATTTAGTCCCGTTTTCTTTGACCGGATTGCTTGTTTGAATTTGACGAGAAACGACACACTGGTAAAGCCCGCCTCGCTGGCCTGCATTGCTGTCGCGCTCTGTTGTCGGGTTACTTAACGTTCAAAATCTCTATATTATTCACTGCTCAGTTTTACTTGCGGCCTTTAAGGTTGGATGTTCGTGAGATATATCTCTTTAGTTAGTGAGAACATTATCATATACGCCAGAGGCTCAAACGGTGGGGTTTTTCGTCCTCCTACGAGGACGCCATAGTAAGTTGAGCTTATTTCGACCAGGGGTCTGCAGCCCTGTTGTCGACTACTCTTCAGCAGTCTTGTACTCTCTCTCTCTCTCTTAGTCCCACAAATCCATCTGTGATCCCTGTCTATCGCAAAGATTTGAAGGAACTTCGCTGCACACCACGACAATACCTTCGTAACCTCTCCAGAGACAATTGGATACTAAAACCACTTTGTCGGGCAAATCGGACGCCAAACGAACAAACGTTGGCTAAAGAAGATGCAACTCGAATTCTGTAGAGCCATTCCATACATTAGAAAGGGGAGATATTTGGTCCTGTAGCCCCACTTTATTGATACCATATAGTCGGCTTATTAAAGCAATTCTGGTATGCTCGATTACGCTGACTTTGCATATACCACGAGCACATATATATGCACATATTTGCACGAGCACAAATTGACAACTCGGGGGCTAGGCCCAAACTCTCAGCTTGCAGGGAACATTGGAGGAAATGACCATAATTTGGTCTTTCTTAGACTCGAGCAACTTAAGGACAGAACGATTGACATTTGGATGCGGTTATTTAATTCCAACTCCACCAACGGACATCTTGACCTTCATATGGCTTTGAAAATCCTGCGTTATTACGCAAACAAAAGGACCAGGGCTGGATGACCGAACAGGACTTCAGTAAATGGAGCAGTCGCGTTTCGACAACGAAATCACTCTCCGGGGAAGAGGGGGAGGACATGCGATCACATCGGACAACCACTGCAGATACTCAAGCGCGTGCCATTGAGGCGATGACGCATGCAATTGTCAAACTCGGCAAACATCCAACAAAAGGCCGTATGAATGAAAAATCCATCGGCCCAATGTTGACTGACTCGGAACTCCGGTTGCGTTTCAGTTCGATTTTGCGCATTTAACGCTTTGACGATGGTAAGCTCTCCAACACATCGGTAGTTCAATAAATCCGTTACAGTGAGCATTTCCTCTTCATATTCGCTTGCGGGAGGCACACCCACTCGTCCGATTCGTCTCTACAAAGACTACGTTAGGTGGGTTAACTCATGAAATGTCGGCCGAAATTTCGAAATGCGTTCTCGTCTCGAAAAGATTAATTAAATATGGTTGTAAAGCTAATAAACGTCCAGTATAATTCTGTGATGATCCAGTTACCTTGGGGTGCCTTCTCCCGAACGAACTTATTTTGACTGTATGCAAGAACTATATTCTGCAAAAAATTACAACTTAATTAGCACGCAATTTTCTCATTGATTTTCGATGCCCTTGAAAAGTCAATTATATGTCATGAAAAAATGCATAAAAATATTCATTCTTTTACTTATTCGGTATAAAATCACGTCTTCTTCCAATTTAATACTCAAAAGAAGAGTATAATTCGGTTATAAAAAACCTTTCTAATTCCCGAATAATTTTGAACGCGACCTGCTGTTACACATGCATTCAGGGTTTCAAAACTACAAGCCGTATATTGTCCGTGTACGGCAACCATACATTTCTCTACGATATTAAGAGGAGACCATATGGGTTTCATAAAATTAGACAGTGCATATGAGCAACATTGTTGACTTTACAAGCCACATTGGTAAATGCAGATACATGATGTTCTATGAACGGCCATTTCACGGTATTCAAAAATCTCACAATTAGAAACTTTTTTAAAACCTACTTGTATCCTTTCTCCGAGTATAAGGTTGGAAGAAGACGTAATTAAATACCGAATGAGCAAAAGAATGAATATTTTTATGCAAGTTTTTTTCACGAAATATAATTGGATTTTTAAGGGCATCGAAAATCAATGAGAGAACTGCATGCTAATTAAGAAGTCATTTTTTCAGAGTGTAGATCTTGCATGCAGGCTGGAAGAAGTTCATTCGAAATCTGGCATCCTGAGGTAACTGAATCATTATAGAATCATGCTGGACGATGGTTAGTTTTACAACCATGCTTACTTCATCTTTTCGAAACGAGAACACATTTCGAAATTTCGGCCGACATTTCATGGGTTAGCCCACCTACTGTAGTTAGGTACCGTCAAGCAGTCGGCACGCTATCTACCGCTGCATTTTACACTAGCGTCAAATGCGGGACTGAAGAGTAGGCCAGCGCCACAGGTGATAAAAAATGCAAAACGGTATGTACTGTTGATAGATGTATGCTACTCAACAACTGTTTCAGTAGGCGTTTGTGAAAAGAATAAGACTTGCCTGATCTTGCATGTCCAGGCCGGCGAAACAGTCCAGGCGTTTCACCCAACTGATTAGATGAAGAAGCTGCGTTTTCATGGCATGACAGATGTCCCCAAGCGATATACCCTCACCCCGACTGCAGTGCTGCTGTGTGCTGTCGACACTGACGGTCGCTGGCCTGCTGTAGAAGGCATCCTCTGTCTGGCAGATGGTAGACTTTTGACAGGAAAAACAGTGGACAGGTTTTAGTCAATGTTTGACAGTGCAGGTACACGAACATATACATACATATGTCCACATACATCTAAGCCTGAACCACAGGGAAAACTCATGCAGGTGCGGAGTGGGGGATGGTCTTACTGAAAAACATAAGTCATGCAAACATCATTCAAGGTTACACACAACTCCCTTCTTTAATGACAAAGTATGCCTTATCTTCTCTATCTTGCTCTCGGACAGCTTGCGGCACTACCCGGCAGTTCGGCTGTCCATTTAGACAATGTCGACCGTAGGCTCCCCATCAGGGTGAGAGTAGAGACGGTGACTTTTGCGTGAGTTAGTTTATAGTGATAGTAGACTTGCGCAGAATCTACCGCACTCTCCCTCCCTCTCCCGTCCGGATCCCGTTGTAACGGCCAATTATTTTAAACGGACTTTTTCGTTCTCCCCCCCCCTCTTCAGAATTCGCGGGCACGTGTGCTTGAATTGACGCTCACCGGCGCGCTCTTCCGCTAAGTCTCTGTTTTCGTTTAGTTTTCGCGGATCCGACAGTTTTGATACTCTTATTGTTATTTTATATATCGAAAAGTTTACTTTATGTACGTGCCGTTTTTCCGTATCGTTCCGTTGACCTGTACATTTTACCGAATCGTTAACATTCGCGTATGCAGTTGACTCCATTTTATCCTTTATCTCAGTCACGTTTCGATAACAGATCATTTGCTATCTAATTTGTCTGCGCCGCCTCTGCTCTTTACCAGTGTGTATGAAGTCATAACGCAACTTTTAGAAGGAATAACTCTGACTTCCCGACCGGAGGAGCCAAAATCCCCATCCTCAGCGTTTGACCTCTACGAACCTTTACACACGCCACGCTATTCGGCCGCTATACGGTCTCAATGAACAAGTCAAGGAGACTGGAGAGGGCGCAGGTGGCTGGAACGGCGAAAACCCGCACCTAGGCAAGACCCTGTGGCAGTTTGCGCCTCCTTGCTCTCCGCCGCCCTGTCACGCTGCATTCCTGTCCGTCTTCGCACGCTCTGTCGATCAGCTGCTGGCACGCACGCGGTTTGTCACCAGCCTCGCAAATGCTCGGAGCCAATCAACGCTGTCCATCCTCTGATTGGCTGGCGGACGCTGAGCTATCGAAAGGCGCACACACGCGCTGGATCCGAACGCCTCGACGGCGGACACGCGCAACACAACTCGCCCAGAGAGTGCGCTCGCGGCTGCTGCTTGCAGGGCCTTCGTGAACGCACTTCTTTAGCAGTAAAGGTTGTCCAACCCAACCCGTCTTACCTGTCTTCTGATTTGGGAACATCTACCATGTCAACCGCACCACCTCCGACACCCCCAAACCCTCTAATTCATAATAAAAACTTGACCATGGTTTTGAACAATAACAAATATGGGAGATAGCTCGAATCACAATTGGTGCGGCGTGAGCTTTCAACTGGGCCTGCCGTCACACCCCGCATTCCTGATAACGCCTGCCTGATTCTGATCTGGTCCCGTATTGTTCCAACGCATCTACCGGGTGAATCGTTTTGGAGGCACAGCCAGTTACTTTGTTAGGAACAGGTATCTCGACGACTGACATATTCAGCCAAACTGCTATGTCTCACCCAGAAGAATCATCCTCAACTAGGGTGAATGAAAATGGGAAATAGG
>CACRXP010000192.1:657758-697970 GCA_902702965.1 Spirometra erinaceieuropaei | reverse complement strand
TAGTCGCGTCTTCTATCTGGCCACAGAACTGCGCGTCCTCACCCTGACCCCTCTTCTGTCGCAACTTTACATGGAAAAAGACCCTTTGTTCCAGCGTGGGTGGCTGTGAACTCGCAGCCAACCTCTACCGATTTTTCCGCTACTGAAAACTGCCATGAGAGCCCACTAGGCTTTCTTGCTTTTCATACTAATGGAAGTTTATTTTTAGTGGAGACAAGCAAGCTGGATGCCTCTACAACATGTCAAAAAATCCCAGCCGAGCCGATCCGGCGAAAAGATTGGTATGTCCCACGGCAACTTTCTTCCCTCCTGAATCACCATGCAATAGGGCAGCCAATAGTCATAAGGGGTGGCACCAGTTGAGAGAACATGGCCTAAGTCCGTCCGCCCATTATGAGGCGGTCCATATGTTGATCTGCAATTGTGCCGTAGAGAGATCATGGCCCAGAGGCGATAAGAAAACTGCTTACTGAAGCACCCAAAAGAAGATAATTGCATCTGCGCACTCAATAGTCCGCCTCTTTCCAACTAACAGGTAAAACTGCATATACAGTCAGTTACCGAACTCATTAAATGTTGGCCGAAATTCTGAAATGCGTTTTCGATTGGAAAGGATTACGTAGCTGGGGTTGTAAGGTTGATTATCATGCGACATAATTCTATAGTACTTCAGACCCGCCAGGATCTCGGCTCTTGAATTCGTTTATTTTCGATTTCCTGCAAAAACTGCGCTCGGCTAAACATGAATACTTGAGCAGTATGAATTTTCCCCATTGATTTTCTACGGAATAGCAAATTCGAATATGTTTTATAGAAAACGTGTACGAAAATATGCTTCGTTATTCATTCTGGTGGTAAGATATGTCATCACATTTTATACTTGGAGAAGGGATATATTTTTGTTTTGAAAGAGTCTTCTAACTCCCGAATAATTTTGAGCCAGATCGTCCGTTGCATTCGTGTTAGGCAATTTCGGTTTACACGGTGTATACTTTCCACGTACGGAAATCCATATATTCCTCCATGATTTTAAGAAAATATCATGCAGAGCTCATAAAATTTTATAGTGAATGTGGACTGCGTTGAGGATCATAACTGGATGGACGGGTGCGATGCTGTATGCATGGACGTTACATAGTCTTAAAAATCCCACTGTTAGAAACTCTTTAGTATCGAAAGATTTAAAATTTGAAAAAAGCGTAATTCTCTACCAAATCAAAACACAAAAGAGAATATATTGTGCGTGTTCTTACGAAGTGTATTTGAATTTATAAAAACGCCGAAAGCCAGTATGAGAATGCATACTACTTAATTATTCATGTTTAATCGAGTGAGGCCTCTGTAGTAGGTCAAAACGAAGTTCATTCAAAAGCCAACGTGCAGGCGAGTCCGAAAGATTATGTAATTATGCCGCACGATAATTAATTCTATGACCTCGCCTAAGTAATCCTTCCTAACCGGGAGCGCATTTCCGAATTTCGGTCAATACTTCGGGAAATCGGTCACTGACAGTACTTGCTGATCCGGACAATCCAGATGCTACTCCGAAAACCTACAGATTAGGTTAAACGAGGACATGTTAAGTCTAACAAGTGGCTCAAACTATATATCGGACACTGATACATAGTTTGTACCGCCTTTAGAGCAATTTTAGACGCCTCACATTCGCTTTGCGATACCGACTTTTTCGATCAGTACTGGACTCCTTCCTCTTCTTTACGCGTCTTTTTTCGTCCTATATGGTGACTCAGATGTCACACTCTCAGTTAGAACCTTAATCCTAACATCAAATTCAGTCACATGTGGTTATGTAGCTCCCCTGAAGTAAACATACCCCGGCCACCTGTAATACGGGACCGGTGGTGATAGGGGGTTTCTACAGGTGGGGTCGGGGAACGTACAAGCGACGAGGTCAAGTAGTTGTACGCAAAAGGAAAGCTATTGGGAGTGAGTGGTTGTACTTTTAATAGTTGAGAAATAGCTACCCTAACCCTAACCCCAACAGTATTGTGTCCATCAGGTGGGGCTACATAACCACATCTTGCCTCCTCGAAGAGTGGATATCCAGTTGAGAAAAATTTGGCAGCCACGGCGAGGGTCAAACCCCGGAGTTCAAATCCCCCAAGGTAGCTGTGTCTTTTCCAATTGGGCAGTCAGCTAACTCATCGAAAGTTGCATCAAATGCCGGCTAATGCGTCCTGCCCGATTTTTGATTGACTGCCTAGGAAAACTTCCTTAAGCAGTAATTCTGCTATATTATGTAAAATTTGTAGATCTCATACGAATCAGTAGACTGTGCGGGTGACTTAGACCAAATCTAAAGAATCAAAACCCTCGGTTGTGGCGTCGTAGCTCAGGGGGTTGGTGTTAGTTGTGCTACAGACAGGCCCTTACCATCAGTTGTTCGGATCCCGATGTTGTTGCTGTCTCATTCAAGACTGAATTGTCAAATGAACCTTTCATGTCTGCCAAAACTTCTAATGATGTGGGTCTCACTTGTACCGTACAGTCTGCCCAGTGGTGTGTCTGTGTGTTGAGTGATCGACTCGTGGACTGACAGTCAAACTACGATGGTCCCTTTTAATGGCACCGTATCACCCACATGTGAGATCCAATTCGCTTCCGCCTTGTGTGTGTAATCCTGGTGCGTGCGTTTTGGGACCAGGTCGTGCATGTGACGCGCGCAGGCGAGCTCTCTAGCTCAACTAGCTACTGCGCTCACTCCCCGCATCAGACAACTGACCGGCTTGGGCCTGGTGCCTGGCGTGGGAAGAGAAAGCGAGGTCGACGGTCTCGGTGCATATTTCTTGCCATGAACAATTTGACGCACTGGAATCCAGCACGTGGCACGCTTGGGTGAGGGTTTCCGTCGTGTCAGCCACCTCTGTCCCCTCCTGCCTTCTTGACTTTGACATGACACCAAACCCAGGTGGGCGAGGGGGAGGAGCGAGTGCGGTGGATGCAGCGCAAGTCCACCATCACGCGTAATTTACCGTCCCTGCTGTGGGCACACGGTGGAGGTCGTCGGTCACGACGGTCAAACTGTCGTGTATGTCTCATTCATCAGCGGGATCTGATAGCCTGGTCACAAGTTTTCTCTCGTAGCGGAAGTCTCATGAGAGACACGGTTCGGTTGAAAAACATGCCAGTGTATCTTATCATGCAAAAAGGATATAGTAGGCATGCAAAATACGCACACAAACACGAACAACATAAACTACGCAATTCACTTGCGGTTATTGGGTCTGTTGGTTACTTTCAGATGTTGCAGAACAGGAAAAAGTTTTCGTCTACGGAAAAGCGTGAAGCTTGAGTTTGAAGAGATAGAAGGAGACGGGACTCACCTCCTTTGCCTCAGCATCCGCCCTCAGAAGGCTGCTAATATCGACTGACGTCGCCCCCAACACGGAGGATTCGAACAGCGATCGA
Organism: Spirometra erinaceieuropaei; assembly: GCA_902702965.1. NCBI lineage: Eukaryota > Metazoa > Platyhelminthes > Cestoda > Diphyllobothriidea > Diphyllobothriidae > Spirometra > Spirometra erinaceieuropaei. The sequence goes on along the minus strand of CACRXP010000192.1, from coordinate 694,541 downwards.
CGACTGCTGATTTTGTCTCGCTCATTTTGAACAGCTTGAGGATGACAAAGACAAGTAGATGAAAAAGTTGTCGGTATCGGGGAACTTGCTGTTTTTGTGAATTATGGGGAAACTGGGAGTTCTGTCTTTTGCAGCCCTTGCACTGACTGGTAATTATAAATGGGCTCTTGAATAGGAAAGATGGTGAGATTCTTTTTCGTAGCCGAACCTGTTAGGGTTAGGAGTTAGGGTTAGGGGCAGGGGTTAGGGTTGGGATGAGGGGGTTAGTGCTAAACCTCCCCAATTACCACCGGTCCCACATGATAGGAAGTTGGGGCTTGTCTACTACAGGTGCAGCCTCGAAATAAAATCCGACCGGAAAGACCTATCAAGGACGTTTTTAAAAGTCATAAGCATGGAGCGGCAGCTGAAACTGGGCTACATAGGGTAACATACCGCCTTTATAACGAGTGTATTCTCAGGCATTTGCGTAAGTCACACCCAATTTTCGCGCACTTTTCCCTAATAAGTCGCGCAAGTTCTATAAATCTACTCGCATTCCATAGAACAGTCTGTTTCAGAAATCGAACCCTTTTCCTGCCCTTTGGGACAAGCTCACCTTAGAAAGACGTAGCATCGACCACTAGACCAAGGGTTCTATTCACTTAGCATTTTAGATTTATACCGGAGTTCATAATCAGAGACGGAAGCGGACTGCATAGGAGTGCAGTCCTTGGACGATGGCTACTGGTTTGCACGTTGAGATTTCATTGCCGATTTTTATGTGATGCGGACTTTGGATGTTCTGTTCCTTGGTATTGTCCTTGGTGTGCTGCTCGGTCACAGTAAATCTCACACTGGCCGATTCTATCGCTTTCAATTACTGTCTGGAACTCGCCGTCCGGTATACCGAAATTCACGTCCAGTGGTTTTCCAAATGTTACTTATCTAAATAAATATTGGAGTCTGTTCGTGAGACTGTACTTCCTCCGTAGGATTCGTTCCCGAACTAAATTTATGGGTTTTGACCCGAAAGACCATAGCATAACCGTCGTGGACTTGCAACAGCATTGAAATAATGTAGTTTTGATATTTCTTTACCGACTATGGAGCCTGTGATGATGGAGCCTCCGTTTACTCATCCGTTCTCTAAGAGTGATTGAATCTACTGAAAATGCGTTAGGTACCTGAGCTAAAAACTTAGCGGAACACATGGCTCTTCTTCTGAGCACTTCACAATTTATTTCGCTACCTATAAACGAAACGTAGGATGAAATACGGCGAGTGACGATATAATGCGAAATTTGGCTAAACTGTGAGAAAACCGGCCCAAATCTTCAATCTTGTGGGCAAGTGGAATCTCAAATATGCTGTCGCGTGGGCCTTTACCTAGGCGCGAGGAAAGATTAAGTTTTATGGCTCACCGTCGCCTTGTGCTAATTTTTTAACGTTTGCGAATGTCCCATGTCCTGACTTCGTTTCTCGGGAACTTTTGAAATTAAGCTACTAGAATCAACCTAGTAATATTATTTGAGTACGATTATTTATCGGCGCGTGAAATCGTTTAATTACTGCTACACCAGCAACGGCGAAAAATTTAGTGCTGGTAATATATGTAAGCCAAGCGAATTAAGCGTGTAGCGCTGTTTAAAACTAAATAGTTCCATTCCTTCAACAGGTGTCCTTAAGCTTCGAAAAAGACTAAATGATGTAATAAATATTACCGTAAACTACATGACTACATCAGATCGCCTATACTTCGGATTTATGTTAGCAAACTGAGACCAAAAATTCATCCGTTTGGGAGCGCCCTTGTGGAAAGAAGATTCTCCTGACAAAGTTAAGAATAAGTACAGCTGTACTTTTCCACTCAACCTCATAAAAGGTAGTCCCCAACAGACTTTCTATCCATTGCTTTTTAATAAAAACAAATGATTAGTGTGAATCAGTACTATTTCGGGCCTTTTAATTAGCGTGGAAGGCAGTCCATCCCCTAAAAAGTTATGGGGAACTTGTCTCTAGGTAAGCAAACGAGAAAAATTCTAGGTGACAATCTGTGAATGATGTGAAGATATCTCGTTCTAGTGTGGTCACTGTCCGACTGATTACGCAGGTAGACGTTTTCATTACCGACAGAGCCTTAATTAGGTGGTTACACGCAGCCAACGCACTTAAATTAGAGCCAAACTGACCAGAGGTAAAACCAGCCGAAGGAGGTAGTAATATAAGTTTCTAGCAGATTTTTTACCTTCAAATGATCTGCAAATCTGTAATGGTCCTACTTCGGGCACCTATTACAACGCTATTTGACTATTCGGCTGGCCCATGCACTTGTCTTTGAGACCTTTTCATCCCTTCCAGAATATTATTTCAAAGAAATTGACTAGAGATGCCTTGCCCTGGGAAGTCGCGCCTTCAAACGTCCCGATGAATTTGCCCAACCAACCAATACAGGGGCGACCGACAGCCCGACAAGTTCCAATTTCCCACACCTACATGACACATGCAACTAAATTTGAACTCACTTGACCGGACTTATCAGTGCCGCTCGGCTCATCACTTGAGAACTCTCAGAAATTCATTCTTTTTCAGCCTTTACGGACCATCAATAATTGGCATGGATCATTCCTGGACTTTCCGTACAAAGCACCTTTGCCATAACCCCAGTCAAATAGTAACTGCGCGTTTGCCGACTGTCAAATTAAACTCAGAAATCTCCGCCTGAGCATTAATTAAGCGCCTGCATTCGTACAACTTTGAAGAAATCATTCAGGACGAGTTCGTACGTTTGCAGTGGTTTTCCACACCAGACGACTATAGGCCAACCGTTATCGGCTGGACTGTGGAGGTCAATGGGGCTGCATGGTGCTATACGTGGTCTTACGGTGCATGCTTCAACGGTCCGCGAGGGCGTCGTAATAAACCAACGCGGCGGACCAGATCATGGTCCGGCACGCGTTTTAGGCTGCATTTACACAACAAATGTCCTACATGGGATGTGTGGCGGTGCACCTAGGCCCAGATTCATGCCGCGCTCGATCCCGCCTAGGGTCTTTTTTGTTCTTTCTTGACACCGGGCCCAGGGGGCGAGGGAGGGGAAGTGCAGTAGATGCAACGCAAGTCGCAAATCGCCGTCCCTCCGTCCATCCTGCTGTGGGGCCCACAGCGGACACCATCGGCAATGACGGTCTCATTGCAAGTAAATAAGTAAGACCACGTGGTAATGCAGACCTCTGGACTCACCGATGACCCCGTATACGAAAATTGATTTATTCAAGCAACTTTAAGTTCCTTGCTAAATCACACTTGTCTCCGACAAGAAATGATGGCGTAGGCTACTAAACCTAGAGCCGTCCATGTTGGACACAGGATACTTGATAGCAAGTCGGCCTATAACAAAAACTGAGAGAGTTTTAAAGAGAATCCGTACATCTGTCGTCAAAATACGACAGCATATTTAAAGAGGTCCAAAAATAAGAATGTGTGTTTCATTAAAACGCTGCACGCCGTTTAGCATTTTACAACTTAACGTAATTCAGCTAACCCAAGTACACATCAAAGGAAGTATTGCATCATCCTAAGTGTTACGAAAGTTGTGCACAGTCACAGAACTCCGGTATATTTCCAGTTATTAATAAAACCGCCTAGTTTCTGCCAATTAAATTTATTTCAAAAGTAGCTGTCTGAGTTTCTCGCCTCCTCTTTCCGCTGCATGAAAAGTGCAGAAGTCGAACAGGTCGTTAATTTTGTTCACTGGAATAAACAATCAGGCGAAAGCCAGAACAGGGGAGAAACCATCCAACTGCGCCAACAAGTCCATGAAAATTCATTGAAGACCGACAAAAAGACCCCTCTTTTGAAAAAAAAAAATTGGACCAATGATATGGGTTCTGCTTATAATTTCATCGTGAAACTGGACCGCGGTCTTCGGTGCTCCTGGACAGCAACCTTAATGACAGAAGCCGACCAGCTATAAATGCAGCAGGTAAGATAAAGTGAGTGATCAGTCTCATGAAATGCCGGCTGAAATTCTGAAATGCGTCTTCGATTAGGAAGGATTACTTAGGCGCGATTGTAATACTGATTATCTTACGGTATAATCCTATAATATTTCCGACTCGACAGGATGCCAGCTCTAAAAATACACTACTTTTCAATCTTCTGCAGAAACCGTGTCCAGTAAAAAATGATAACTTGTGTAGCACACATTTTACCGATGATTTTCGATGGTCTTGCAAATTCAAATATATCTTACAGAAACCGCGAACAAAAATAACTTTACTTCAATCGGTTGATAGAGAATTACGTCTTCTTTATATTTTATACTAGAAGGAGGAGTATACTTAGTTATTAAAATCGTTTTTTAATTCCCCAGTAATTTGGAGCCAGATCATTCGTTACATTAGAGCAAAGTGATTTCGGTCTACAGGTGCTTGCGTTTCGCGTAAAGAAAATCGTATATTCTTCTACGCCTTTAGATAGATGCCATATTGAGTCCATAAAATTTTGCAATAGATGCGGATTATATTGTACATTTCAGGGGGAGCTATGGTAAAAGTACAGGTACGATGCTATGCGAATAGACATTGCACGGTCTTAAAAAATTTCATAATTAGAAACTTTTTTAAAACCCAATTATACTCCTCCTTCAAGTATAAAATATAAAGATGACGTAATTATCTATCAGATGACTGAAATAAACTTATCTTTGTTCGCGGTCTCTATAAGACATATTTTAATTTGCAAGACAGCGAAAATCAATTGGAAAAATATATGCTTCATAAGTAGTCACTTTTTACCAAGCACGGTTTCTGCAGAAGATTGAAAAGCAGTGTATTCAAAAGCTGACATTCTGCCGAGTCCAAAATATTATAGCATCATGTCGCGAGATAATCAGTTTTATAACCCCAACTAAGTAATCCTTCCTAATTGAAAACGCATTTTAGAATTTCAGCCAAAATTTCATGAGATTGATCACTCACTGTAACATTGCATCCTCGTTTACGGTTTGATTTCCCGGTGAATCAGCAGGAGCAAGGACAGCCTGGCGGCCCGACAGTTCTCTCAGGCATCATTGCCCGTTGATAGGTGAGGAACCTACACACTGCTATTCTCTATTCCATTATGCGACATTTTCACTCAAAATATTCGGCAGCTAAGTCGGACATACTCAGAGGGCATGCATATGAGTGTGAACTTAAAGAACATACCTGCTCTATTCATCCCCACACGGAAGCACTTCTTGAGGCGACAGAAACGGCACTGGTTTCGCATATCCTTGTCGATCACACAAGAACGGTTATATCGACAACTGTAGGTGTGCTTGCGGCGGACCGAACGGCGGAAGAAGCCCTTGCATCCATCACAGGAATATGCTCCGTAGTGCTTTCCTTAAAAGATAGGGAAGACTGGTTAAGATTGCGTAAAGCATAACCGAGCAAGTATACGGACTGTAGGCATATTTTGCGGGAGGTGAGCAATTAGAACAAATAACATGTAAAGCGGCATATTAAAATGATAAGCGAACCTGGTCACTGGCGGCAGTCAAACCTTCGTGCGCCCTATGTGGGCGGGGTGGGGACGCGTCACGGCCGACTGGCGCGACAACTAGTTAATCATGGAACGGACTTTCGCAGCATCTACCGCACCCTCTCCTCCCACACCCACTTTGCATCGATGACAAGTTATGGATAAATCAATGCGATCATGGGTGGACTGGCAACTCAAAACAGCCTATCCACGCTTGCCAAACATGCCCCTGACCACACTGCATGCACAAGGCTTCTGTGAGGAGGGACAAGATCTCGTATGCGAGAATGCTTCAAAGCCCCCATAAGGAAGTAATCGTTGAAGCCCGACTCTCGACCCTGAGAGGGACTGACTTACCCCGTCAGTTTAGCAGCCTTTAGAATCGCTATTCGTTATAGGTTCGGACGAGGCAGATGTGTCATAAGGAGGAAAACACGGACTGACCTTGGGACTGGAGTCTCCCATGGTAGGTCTCTCTCCCCACATTCATGCGTCAACTATCACGACTGAGATGGTCCTCCGCCTGCCCTGCCTGACGCAGCCGGTCGTCTAGGATGTCCAGAGACGTGAGGTGGATGGCAGTGAGGGGAGTTGTCCAACTTGTGACCCAGGCAATCCTCGAAGTGTATTTATTTGCCATACTGACAACACAGGTAGTAGCTAAAAGCCCAGACACCCGCGTTTCGCCGATCTTGTGCGGCCGCCTGACACAGCTGCGAGAGGTTGGACTCATCACCCAGTCCTCAGCCTTCCCCGTGTGTTTTCTGACATGGGAAGTCCAGTTTCACCCTGTCTCTTCAAGTTCCGACGAAATCAATGCGCAAACTTGGAGTAAAGTCTTTGAAACAGAACTTTTCGGACACGGCCCGAAAGGTGATGTGAATATTTGAGCTGAAATCCATCAGTTGCTGCGTTATGATCGCATAGTATTCACAAAACGCCATCAGGCAGTCAGTAGTTTACGACTGCGTAATTATTTACCATACTAACAACCCAAACACTATCTGAAAGCCCAGACACTGTGGTTATTCCGCAGTGACTGATGAATATCAGTTTAAATATTCAAATCAACTTTATGATTTTGTCTGAAAAAGCCTCTTACGAAGAAGTTACTTCAAGTTCGCGCATCAATTTCCTCGGGAGTTAAACAAGGCAATCCCCTAAGTGTTTAGCATAGTTAAGACCGGTAGTTGGATTCCATCTTTCTGAGTTTTCTGAAAGAGGATGAGAAAGAACGTTTTCATCCTGGGGGATGACCTGCCGCTATTTCCTCACTAGTGATGAGATGATTTCCCCCGTTCGGCGGAAGCGTTTTGATTAGGGAGTAGTCACTGTTTTGTGGTTTTTTTCCGGTTGCCAGCTGTTGTGCGACGCCCTGCGCGGGCTTCTGACATTGAGCAAAACCTAAAACGATTTTCCTCCATCCATACTACCCCCGGGGCGCGGTGTGATTTGGCGCAGGCGTTAAGGCAGGGGCGGCTGTTGAGGCAGTAGACGGAGATCTTTGACAAGGCCGACCCGCGCGTGGAAGGTTAGGTGAGATCATGCGCATGTTTGGAGGGACTGGATGCTGACTTTGTGCGTCGGAAGCGTTTGAGACTTATAAGCCGATCTTCTAACTTGCACAGTAGCGATCTAGTTGGCCCATTCTCCCAGTCTTAAGTAGACTTCACAGCGAAATAACGTTTTTTTCACGCCAAAGCTTGTGCAGATTGGAACACGTCCAGAAACAAGCGGACCTTCTTTTGCATTTCCACCTCTTGAAAGGGAAACAGTCAAGCATCGCAACGGAAATCCTATTCCCACCCCCTCCTTTCGAGCTTTAAACTCTCATACTTCTGCTGGTTGCGCACAGACGTCAAGGAAAAAATGAGGCCGTTAGTAGGACTGTTCATTTAAATTCCGTCCTTCATTTCATTTGGGTCATGGAATTAAGTAGTTTATTTTTCTCTGAGAAAGTTGTTTCGCTTCTGTTTGCTGAGAATTTTCTTGCCGCTTGTTGATATTCTCTCCGCAATGCGGATTTGAAACAACTCGCATTCGTCATGTTGCCTGAAGAGTTTGCTTCGACCGCTCAGATTTTTTATTCTTTTGCAGGCTAGAATCAAGCACATCAACCTCAAATCAGAAATCACCCAAACGATATGACACCTTAGACTGACCGCGGACTGCTCGACGAACGTTTGGCTCAGTCTTGATGCATGCAGTTCCTCAAGCCAAACGGAATTCCACAAAGGAATACCCACAATGACAAGGGGGCCTGGGATGGCCTTTTATGGCTTGTTAGCCATTGTATGTTCTGACTTCCTGAGTCGCAACGGAACAAGCATATATCTTAATCCCGATCGGTGAATGTCCCTACAAATAGGGTTAATAGGGTTAATAGGGTCCCTACAAATAGGTCCCTACCACAACCTACAAGGACCTTGGTTCAATGGTTGCGGAAGGTCGGACTCGAAATGCTCAAGCATAAATGAATCCGGGTTTGAATTCTCTTTTACTCAGAGTTGGGGTTGAGTACGGATAGATGACGAGAGCTAATACCGTGGATTTGCTATCTTATGAAATGTCAATCGAAATTCTGAAATGCGTTTTCGACTCGAAAATATAACCTAAGTAGTGTAGTAAGATCAGTTTTGTGATGGATAATCCCAAGATCTTTAGCCACTTCAGGAGGTCGGCCTTTTAATGAGCCTCTCTTTGGCCGTCAGCAAAATCTGAACTCTGCGAAAAATTACTAGTTGAGTAGCATGCAGTTTTCCGACCAATTTCGATGCTTTTATTAGTGCAGGTATATTTGGTAGAAAGCATGCATAAACAATTCGTTCTTCTACCCTTTGGACAGCAAATCACATCCTTTTTTATTTTTATATTTGGAGAAGAGGTCTGCTTTGGTTACAGAAAGTTCCTGCTTGCACGACTTTCCAAAACCACCAAATGTCCACTCACAAAACATCCCATCTCTGCGTCCTTTAATATTGCTTGTAAAGTACAAAATATTGATCAGACCCATCGCAAGATTTTAAGAATCCCATATGGTATCTTCTTAATGGAGTTCTGAAACGTATCATTTTCCTTACATTAAAAATATCTAGCTTGTAGTTTGAAAACACGAATGCAGGTGTAAGCGGTTGAAAATTACTCTCACATTAAAAAAAGTTTTAGACCGAAATGGCCATTCCAGCCTCCCATATCAAGTGGAACTATGTCGAAGAAAAACACAGGAAGGATAGATGTCAAAACACTGATATGAGAAGAAATACCGACAAATACAAGGGACATTGTCACCTCTTTAGACAAACTTCCATGCTATTTGGGAATGAAATGCTTCCTTATCAGATATCTGGACGTTTCCTACTTTGGGCACCACTGGTTTTGTACGTCAATAACCCCTAGTTAAAATTAACAATAGTAAACTCACAGACAGTAACCGATCTCATGAAATGCAGACTGAAATTCTGAAGTTCGTTTTCGATTAAGAAGAATTTCGGTTGGATGTGGTTTGGTAGCCCCACCTGAAGTAAACAAACCTCAGTCACCTCTAATATGGGGCCGGCGGTAACAGGGTTTTTAACAGGTGGGGCCACGGAACGCACAGGCGACGAGGCCAAGTAGTTGGATGCAAAAGAAAAGCTATTGGAAGTGCATGGTTGTACTTTGAGTGCTTGAGAAATAGCTGCGCTAACCCCTAACGCTAACCCCAACCCCTAACTACAACCCCTAATCCTAAATCCTAACGCCTAACCCTAATCTTTATTCTAAACCCCTAACGATAACCTCTGGCCATAACCCCTGACCCTAACCCTTAAACTCTAATCCCAACAGTATTGGCTACTGTGCATAACGCAACTTCTAAGAGCCAAGAATGAGAGCTGGATGCCCAGGTACCAAATGTTACAGCCCCACTTAAGTAACCCCTCCTAGTAAAAAACGCGTTCCTGAATTCCGGTTGACATTTTATGGGATCGGTCACTGACTGTATATGGACTTGCAGATACCCTAATTTTACTCATTAGCCAATATTTGACTTAGAAGGTTTTTCTTGGACCTTGGCGACACAGCGGAACACGGCCACACTAGCCGCACCCTGGCATTGCATTCGCGTTAGCCAAAGGAAAATACGTCGAGTTACTCGGCTTTTTACTGTTCTACACTCCTACTGCGTCCAAAGGTCAAAATTTATGAGAAAAGGCAAACTAGTCCACCACTGATGAGCAGTCACGTGGTAATTTACAGTGAGTGACCGATCTCATGAAATGTTGGCTGAAATTCTGAAATGCGTTTTCGATTAGGAAGGATTACTTAGGCGCGGTTGTAATAATGATTATCTTGCGGCATAATCCTATAATATTTCGGACTTGACAGAATGTTAGCTTTTGAGTGCAACGCTTTTTAATCTCCTGTAGAAAACGCATTCGGTAAAAATGACTGCTTATTTAGCATGCATTTTTCACGTTGATTTTCGATGGTATTTTAAATTAAAATATATTCTATAGAAAACATCGACAAAATACGCTTCCTTTTACTCGTTTAATAGACAATTACGTCATCTTTATATTTTATACACAAAGAACGAGTTTTATTAGGTTTTAAAAAGTTTTCTTATTCCCGAATAATTTGGAGCCTGATCATTCGTTGCATTAGCACTTAGTATACAAGGTGCATGCTTTGCCCGTAGGGAAAATCACATATTTTTTCGATGTCTGACTGTGTGGAGTGGGAAACAATGAGTTTGTAGCTCGCGTGGTTGGGGATTCAGTCCGCGCCGAATCCCAGTCCTACTGAATTTGCCTTGTCGTTGAAGCATGATGGGCTGACAAGGAGAAAATGACGCAGATGCTGTGCAAGTCGACTTCACTAGTAATTAGACACCTAACCGAAGAAGCAGTAGATCTCGTTGCCTGTGCCTGACACACTATCGGTGTCATCGTTGTCGAATGCATGAGTAAAGACTCCTTGTCCTATTTTTCAAGGCCACTGCTTTCCTGGTATCTGGTTGTGCGCGGTCGACTGCTTTTCCACACGTGCTTGTGCGTTCACTCTTCGCGTTACCTGGTGTCCAATTCTGACCTGTGGCTTTGAAAAGTTCAGACGTACAGTAGGTGGGCTAACTCATGAAAGGTCAACCGAAATCCCGAAATGCGTTTTCATTTCGAAAAGAATAATTAAGTAGAGTTGTAAAACTAGTCATCCTGCAACAAAATTCTATAATAATTCAGTTACGTCAGGATGCCGGCTTTCGAATGAACTTCCTTCCGGCCGCATGCAAAAACTATACTCTACAAAAATGACTACTTAATTAGCATGAATTTTTCTCATTGATTTTCGATATCCCTAAAAATTCCATTATATTTCATGGAAAACATGCATAAATATATTCATTCTTTTGCTCATTCCCTAGAAAATTACGTTTTTTCTAATTTTATACTCAAAGGAGGGATATAGTTCGGTTTTAAAAATGTTTTTAATTGTTGACCCTTTAAATAACGTGAAATAGCGGTTCCTAAATCGTCATGTCTCTGCATTTGCCAGTGTGGCTTGTAAAGTTAACAGTGGATCAAATCCACTGCTAGATTTTATGAACCCTATATGGTTTCCCTTTATTATCGTGGAAAAATGTGTGGTATTCCGTACGCGGAAAATATACGGCCTGTAGTTTGGAAACCCTGAATCCAAGTGCAACGGTAGAGCGGGTTCAAAATTGTTCGGGAACTGGAAAAGTTCTTGAAAGCCGAATTATACCCTTGCTTCGAATATAAAATTGGAAGAAGACATAATTGTCTACCAAATGAGCGAGAAAATGAATATTTTTATGCATGTTTTTCACGAAATATAATTGGACATTTAGGGGCATCGAAAATCGATGAGAAAAATCCATGCTAATAAGTAGTCTTTTTTTGCAGAGTGTAGTTTTTGTATCCAGCCGAAGTTCCGACTTATGGCTTTGCAAAGTTCAGACGTACATAGAACACAGGCCCGATCAATCGGATGGGGTAGACGATAGGTTCCACTCGTCCAGAGACCCCTTTTCATTGGCCCATATGTGTGTGAAAATTATCGTTCATCGGAACGGGTTTTCTGGACAGCCGTGAAGGGGGACAGGAATGAAAAGCTATGGGATGAGAACAATAATGCCCCAGTCGGCCAATGCTCACAACCACACTGTCAGAAATATGCTCATCTTTGGTGCCCGAAACTGGGATTGTGGTTTATGGTAGAGGTTACTTACTGGGGGGGACCAATTTTGTTAAAAAAAAATAACTGGCGATATTCAGTTGTACGTGCCAGAGATAGGAATAAAAAGACCTCGCGGTGGCTGCTGCGTGAGGGTGGTCAAGATGCTTTAAGCTAGTAGTCGGGGTAAAAATACGACAATGCAATGCAATGCCTGCAAAAGGGCAGTAAATTCGCTAACTATTAACATTAAATGGTAAAAAATAGTGTCGCCTTTTAATTGGTGAAAATATAAAATATCAGCATATGTAATATCATAAAGTTATTAGGTGTTCAGCTCTTTTGCTCAACACGAATGTTCCTCGTGGTAAGTAGCCCCAGCCATAAACCATAGCCAGTAACAATCGGGAGATGGCGCCCAAAAAAATCCGCCTCAGAAGGTTATCTACATTTCTCTGTTAACCACTCAAAGGACTTCAAGGACCCTACCACCGGACGGCACACCAATGCCATTGAGGCATACTGGCGTAAACTGAAAAGGAAACTCTACGAGGGAGGTCCTGTATGTGGTCGAGCTCTATGGACTCACATAGACGAAGTAGAGTATCGTCTTTGGTTTGGCCTCAATACCTTGTCTTTGACAGATGCCTGGGAACTGTTCCTGTCCCATGTTGTGCAGACTTATCCCATTTAAAAGTGATTTTGTTTTGTAATAAACTGCCATAATGCGAATGCATGCCGTATATTCAGGTGTACGTGTGTAACGATGGGGAAGGTTGGGTAACAGCGACCATCGTCCATGTAACCTCCTGCAATGTTCGTTCGGCCAGCCCATGTTAGGCCGTCGGGGAATGTCCAAGTAGTGCGTGAAAGTAGGCCTGCAACCGCTGATATAGCCTGAAGGCGTTTGAGTCCACTGTTAAAGGTATTATTTCTAGGTAACGGATTTTTTGGGTGCCATCTCCCGACTGTTACCCTATAGCCTTGTCCAAGTGTGGTAAGATGGAGCACAGACGATGCTACGTAATCCCATGCCAGTTTAATTTCAGCCAAGGGCAGATTCAAGTTGTCGCCGGATATTTGTCTGACATAATGGACGCCTGTGGAGACTATTTCGAGACTAATACGAGATGGTTACTGCGAGAAGAGAGGGATGTAAGGCTTCCTAACTAACGAAGCCAAAGGGGATCTGGAGGGCAATTTCTGGCCTGTTTTTCGTCATCGTCGTCTGTTAACCCCAGCCCCAACTTCGGGTCAAAACACTGGTTGAGCATGTCCCTGCGCTCGGGCGCCCAACGGTCTGACCCACCTACAGAACGGCCTCCGAACATTTAGATTTGCCCTGGATCTCTAAGTCGAGGACCCCGAGTGGTCGACTACGCGGCCGCCCTTGTCGGCAAATGGTCCTCACTGCCAACAGCTCCACGTCGTGAAGTCTGTAGAGCGGATTCGAAACCGAAGCCGCGGGACCAAACGCACTGTTCGCATCCCGTTCAGTAGGACTGATTTATGTGGCCCCCCAAAGAGGACATAAAAAGGGGAACCGCCTGCAATACGGGTGGCTTTGAGCCAACTCCCGTGAAACTAGGGTTAGGCTAGATTTAAAGTTGACGGCAAGGTAAGTCAGAATCAGGTTTGAGGTTAATGTAGGGGTTAGTGTTAACCTCAGATTTAAGGTTTTGGGTCAAGATTAGGTCAGCAACATAGCTTTATATTAGGGTTTGGGAAACGGGAATACTTGCTCCTTCCGGAATTATGGGCGGGTCAACCTTATTACCTAAGCCGGACGTACCTATTCCCATACCCTGTTTAGAAGGTCACATAAGTCAGTCCTACACGTCATGCAATAAGATCACGCGACTCGCGGGAAAATTATTAGGGACATTTTAATTGGATGAATGTAAAACGGGTTTTGACGCAATTTTAGTTGACACCTGTTGTGGAGGGACGGGAAATGCCCTTAATATTTCCAATTTTACACGTCACTGGCAGATTCTTCAGGTACACTTGAGTCGCTGAAGTGGCTAGTTACTGTGCTCAGCTGTTTACGCAAAAGTCCGGCCCCGCCTAAAATAAATTCTGATTTGAGGACTCAGGTTCCATTTAGTAAGTCCAGGCAGCATTAGAAATATATGTTTAACAGGCCGGTCGCTGGAGTGGCTATTTACTGGGCTTAATTGTTTACATAAAAGTCCGGTCCCGCCTAAAATAAATTCTGATTTGAGGACTCAGGTTCCATTTAGTAAGTCCAGGCAGCATTAGAAATATATTGTTTAACAGACCGGTCGCTGGAGCGGCTATTTACTGGGCTTAATTGTTTACATAAAAGTCCGGTCCCGCCTAAAATAAGGTCTGATTTGAGGACTCCATTTAGCAAGTCCAGACAGCATCATAACTATATTTTTTAATAGGTCAGACAGTCTTGGAAGATGCTGGAAAACCCGCTGGCCTGTCGTAGCTCCCTCGCAGAAGCACCACACAGTTACGGAAAATTGGCGAACCAGCGGTAGTTTCAGTTTTTAACTAGTGCTCTCGTCGTAAAGTGAGTAAATCAGCGCCATCAGAGCTGACGCCAAGTTAAGTACTCACGCGTGGACGCGAGCACTCGTATCCGCGAGCAAACGTTTGCACTAGGCATTCATGCACAGACGCGCAAACACACAAACAGACGCCGCACACAGGCGCGCCGTTAGGCAGGCTGTATGGGGGGTATGCCGATGGTCCGTAGCCGTTTTTGGACCGTTTAAGGGGGGGGGAGGGGGTGCGTGCACGCCACATCGCCCGCCCACCCACCGGGGCTTTGGCGAGTGGAACAGGTGTTTTTTCAAAAAAACAGAACACAAAACTAGCACAGCTGACTTCAGAGTGTTTTCACAGTCAGGACCGTGTAGATGCTTGCGAGCGCGGTCTGGGTTTGCGAGAAGGACCTAGCTCAAGACGGCTGGGCGAGACTTCCGAGGCACGACTTAGAAGTTCACGGATAAGTGCGGAACCAGATTACGCCATACTACAGCTGAGCGAACGCAGACTGCACTGGTGGAGAAGCCTGCAGGTAGTGCCGAAAACTGTCAGTGTGGAGAGCTGTCCAAAGTCACCATTGATCTATGTGCCAGCGCTGTAGTTCGAGGAGTAGATATTTTAATTTCGGCCCCCTCGGAGTGTCTGAATTATGATTGAGTGGAATTTCTTCTGAGCCTGAGTGGTGTGCGGATTTCGGAGGTAGTCGAAGGAGTTATGTTTTTGTTCGAACGTCCTGCTTGTCAAGGACTCGCAGGGCGACGGCTGGATACACTTGTCGTAACCTCTCGTCCCCCTTAAAAATCATCCGTATTTTTTGCTCGACCTGTTTTGGGGTATGATTTACAGTTAGGTTAATGCCAAAAGTCATGGCCAAGTATTAATTTTGGTGTGATAGTTTGAGCGAGGTTTCATATTGGGGTTGAGCTATGCCCTCGAGCAGCGCCTTTGAAACCATGTATTTACCATTTTTTTGTCCTCTGGGATTACAAACCTGGATGGAACATTGCCAGGTGGAGACAACATGTTCTCCAACCTTGATCAGGTCACCGTAACTAACGTCGGGCGCCCGAGAAGTACTTGTAGGGGTACATTGGGAAGAAAGTTCCATTTTAAGGCAGACAGAATCGCTGGACGCCTCCGTGAGTGCATATATATAATATCCGTTCATAATTGTGTTTATTAGGAATTTTTGTGGTTATGAACGTAAGGCAAGATGATGTAAGAGGGAAATTTTGGAGAACGAAACAACAGAAACAGGATGAAGAAGTTCCTACTGAGGAACTATTGCTTGCAGGTCCAAAAAGGGCGAGTCGTCAAGCATATCTCAAAAGTTGTATGCAAGGCGATCAAAAAGACAAATGGGATTTTTTCACCCTTCGTTCAATGCTGAATTTGTCGCAGTGCTAAATGAATTTGCCCAGCAACCACTCCTTCGTCAACAGTTGTTTGAAAACACGTTAAATGACAAACCTATCGCACGATATGCTATGCGCCCTGGTTGATACTCAATTCCAAATCTGGAGCATCTACCAGAAGGGCACAGGAGGAACGCTGGGGGACCCACTGATGAGTCGAACCCCTAGCAGCTTTGTCATTCAGCGGTAGCATCTCGACGAAGCCCGTGTCTAGGCCTTCAACTAGTACTTGTGCTCTCAAGTATGGTATATAATACAAATTATGCATGTACTACTGGCTTCCTGTTGGGACGTTATGAATACTACGCGACTATTCTACCGTGGCTGATGGACTTCGGCTCAAGTATTTATACCATATTTCAGTCTGGGCCCACAATTCTCAATTAGACTGATTTGCTCTAAGGTAACGATTATTCCTGGCGGAAGATGAGAGGCTGCAATAAACGTGTCGGTTTTCGAGCCCTAGATGTTCATTACTCACATATGCACGCAGGCGAGATCCCCAGATATGGCCGTGGCAGAGGTCCCTTACGGTCGCATTCAGCAGTTCCTTCCCTCAAACCAAAGAAGGTATTTCGTAACTGCCAAAGTACGAGATAAATTATCGCTTTGATTATGGAAGCCTGCAGCGAGTATATATGGGACTGTCACTGAGTGGCTTCTTGACGAAAGTTGTCTGGTGTTCGATTCGACTGGACACCCCGTCTCTAAGCCATGTCTATGAAAATAACGACAAAAAAGGATCTTGCGAATCAGAAGAAATGTCATTAGAAAAGACGCTGTAGCTTTCTAAGGCGATGAGTACTGCGCTCAAATTCGGATTCGGTTACTACCGCTAAAAAGGGACCGTGGACTGGGGAGAATAAGTGCGCTGAAACAGGGTAGAATGTTCGTCCGGGAAAGATAAGCTAGTCTATTTGTTGATCGAAAAGCTCAAATGACGATTGCCTCGAGAACTCGCGCAGAACAACAGAAGCGCAAGGATCTAGAAGGGGACAGTCTGCCAGACAGTTGTTTTCAAAAGAAAATTACTGATCGCTTGGGACGCAAGCACCCCTAGAGCAATAGAAGCAAAGGGACGAGTCCCAGGAGGCGGTCGTGAAGAAGAAGACACGATCGCTGGGACGAGGGCTTTATTCGCCTGACGTTTCGGATTCCTACTCGGATCCATCAACAGAGACAAGAGCATATACGGGTTGTTCATGCCAAGGGTCTGCAATATCTATAGGACGCAATCGCCATGCTACCGCATACCTATGAAAATTCACGACTCCCTCCCCCCCATCGGCAATTGTTGCATTTGGTGCGATGTCTACTCGGTGGCCGGTATTCGCGTCGTTAACCGCTGCAATTTCATCACGAGTGTTGAGTGCTGATGTGATGATTGCTCGACCATCTGACCCATTGACCCTGGCGTTGGGAACAGTGTTCACCTGTGTGCTCTCAGCGTGACTGATTACTCCGTCTAGGCGAAGTCTCAGCAGCGGGTATGGAATGGGAAGGTTATTGTACTTGTTAATGGACTGGGTTCAAGCACAAGGGATTGCAGTGTAATTTCAGGTATGGGGTTTGCATGCAGCGTACATTTTGCCTGCAGATTCCAAGACAGTTTTCAGGGGAGTCGTGGGATTCTTTACATTTCGAATTTATTGAGATGTGGTTCAAAAAGACAAACAGGATTTTACCTGATTTCACCGATGTGGACGTTATAGAAGTAAAAGTTTTCATAAGGGCACATGTTGCCAGGCGGGTCAATGACTAATAAATGAAAAAAAAATTGGCTAATGTAATCGCAAACATACCATCTTATGCACATAAAGTGAACTTTTCTTCCGTGAAATTAATCTACACTTTCCGTTTGTTCTAAATTACGCTGAATTTCAGATCGGCCTTGAAATATCGCTGGATACTTCAAGATTTTCAGTGTTTTCAATCGATCGCCCAAAAAAACAGATTCTTTCTTATTGGTTTAGAAAAATCTTTAGAATAACTTACTTCTTGAGGACATTTACGAAAATCTGGTGTATTTAGACGTTCTTTCTCATGTACAAGATCGTTTGAGTCACATTTAAAGACTCGGTCAATCAGGAAACCTCATCGTCGAATAAAATGAGCGTTCACAACGAACATCGACAACGAGTATGCTTCTGTTCAATTAGAAAACGCTCTCTAATAAGTCCCCGTTCTAAAAAGTGCTTTTTATTGCTTTCCGTTGATGTATTTCTGTGTAATTCACATCTTTGCAACAAGGAAAATTTTATGCCAAGAAAAAAATATGACGTTTTTTGCCGTTTCTTTCACTTTGGGGTTGGAGTTGCGCACAGACCGGAAGCAGCCATCAAACGTCAGATAATAAGATCGACAGACCCACTGCCACGGCAAGAAACATTTGAAGTCGTTTACCGGATCTGGTGCAGTTGCGGACAATACAACTACGTCGGAGAAACCGGAAGGCAGCTCCGAACGCGAATGGTCGAACACGCTGCAACCGTGCAGAGAAATGACGCCAGCTCTCAAGTTGCGGCTTATTCGACGAGATCCGGCCACACATTCAAAACCAAAATTCTCGCAAGAGGTGACAACCGCGTGAGCCGCGATCTACTTTAGTCATGGTTCACTGGTCCCCAGCCCATTAACAAGTACAACGACCTTCCCATTCCATACTCGGTGCTGAGACTTCGCTTAGACGGAGTAATCAGTCAGGCGGAGAGCACACAGGTGAATACTGTTCCCAACGCCAGGGTCAGTGGGTCAGATGGTCGAGCAATCGTCACATCAACATTCAACACCCGTGATGAAATGGCAGCGATTAACGACGCTAATACCGGCCACCGAGCAGACATCACACCAAATGCAACAATTCCCGATGAAAGGGGAGAGAGAAGCCGTGAATCTTTATTGTCGCTGGTGTACCCATTCAAGAGTGTCCTCATTTGTACAGATTAGTTTATTTTACTTCGATAGAACTGGCAAAACATTCATTTTTCTTCACCATTTCTCGCAAATTGCGTTTCCTTAAAAATTATTATGAAAAACCTCTTCGCTGTATTAATTGTGAAGGAGCTTCAGTAAAGTATCCTTTTTACCTGATTTACGTTTGAAGAGGGCCCTTAATAACCCAACGGGCTTACTTACCAGAACTGCTTTCATAATAAAGTTCTGCCCTTACCATGGAAATGTAAAGACTAGCATGATTTGCTAACAGAATAAGGAAACCATGAACCAAATATCTTAATAGAATGAGAGACCGAGTCGGTTGTAAAATCTACAATATAAAATGAACATGTCACTCGTAATGCGACATTTACTGAAACCGCATCCTCTTTTTTCCCAGGCAAAATTAGATATAAAACATCTAAATATTTTAGAATTACTTTTTCCGACAACAGTCATCTTTCTCCTTCCTTAAAAATCCTTTATTCGATTTGGTTTGACAACAGTGTCACATTAGTGGAATGTAGGACCACAGACACGGTATTTACTTGTGTCTTCGAAGTCCTGCTGCATTCTAGTTCTTTCTTTGAGTGTCCAACACTGGCTTAGTTGACGCGGCAGTGATCAACCTTAATCCACGATTTGATCTTCGAAGCCTGTGAAAGCTGAATAGCCACCAAGACGTCCTGGTTATACGTTATTGGCACATCCAGGCGGTTGATAACAGACTACAATTTCCTCGTATTTGGGTGAGCAAGCCCCTGACCTGATCGATGAACGCTCTTCCACCGTCATTGATATTTCTGATCACAGATAACGTGACTATGTGGCAAAAAGTTTGACTGATTAACACTCAACGACCGAAAAACACGTTTTCAAATTCCAGGATATCCAGCCTTGTAGTTAGGTGTGCCTAGCTAACGACGGCCAATAAACCGGACACGGCCACCTCAGTCTCACTTTTGTTGGCCGGTACTCCCTTCTCCGCATATACATATCTGTATCTGCCCGATCGCAACCGATAGGACAACGAACCCGCGAGCTAGTGGCTGCGCGCGTTGAAACTCCAACCAACAGGTCTCGCGATCGAGCCCCAGGGGTTCCGCCCCTCGGGGTGGGGTATGGCTGGTTGACGACGGCTAATAAGCCAGAAATGGCCATTCTAGTCTCCCTTGTCTTTGTCGGTCATGCTATTCTGCCAATGCCGCACGCCGCTGTGCGGCTGTTGTTTGGGCCCGAGAGATAGCTCCAAGGTACACTGGGGCGAGCCAGTTCAGTAACACGATCGGTGAGTGTCCCTCTGCCTTGCTATATTCACGATCGCAATCGACGGGACAACGAACTCATGGCTCAGTGGTCAGGCGCGTGGGAGTTCACATCACAGGCCCTAACCACTGAATAACGGGCCCATTTTCCTGTGAGCTACGATCGGGTAGGTGGACACTCACCGATCGTGTTGCGGCACACGCCCGTTCAGACTCCCTGGTGGTAATGCTATTCTGTCCATATTACTAACCTCTGTGTGACTGCTGACAGTGCTTGAGATTGGGCCCCAGAGTCCAACGAAACGAGTCTGTCCCTTAAGACGATCGGTTAGCGTTCCGCTATCATCGTATGTACCCGATCACAGGCGACGTCACAGTCGGTTGGTGGTTCAGTGGTTGGCCGTTGGACCTCTACCCAACAAATCGTGGGATCGAACCTCGACGGGTGCAAAGCCTGAGGTTGGGTCTGGCTTGCAGATGAGCCAAAAGTGGCCATTATGGTCTCTTGAGGTTATCCTTCATTTATATATATGTGTGTGAATTGGAATTGAGAATCTCATGAAATATAATTTGAAGGCAAACACGTTCTTTGGGAGTAGTTTTTTACGAGTAGTTTGAAATCCATATGGTAAAGGTATTATACCGTACTCCCGACACTAAAAGCCCAGACACGGTATGTGCACATATATCTTAGAGGGCGCACACTGATTAGGATATGGGACGCGCTGCTTTTGCCTTGCCGTGGAACTTATACCTACGTACATATATAGCCAACGAAACGCTTTTTCAAATTTGACCTTGGGGGTCCATTGCATACGACAGTCGCCCAGGAAATCATATCTCCAATACCCTCTGCAGTTTGAAAAATCTCTTACATTAATTCAACCAGTACCGCAGGACAGAGACATTTACAGCTATAGGTAATTCCCGCCCCCAATGAGGGCAGGGAAGACCTCACCTGTGGCCTTGTCTCCGCAGATGAGACAACTGGAGATTGTGGAATTGGGCGAGGCCACAGTCTCACCGCAGTCCGTCGCTGAGACTACAGTCGACCAGGCAGATGTGTCCATCTTCATGGAACTGTTGTGCGACAGGGTGGGACTGCTTTCTATGACCGATGGGTGCGAAGACGTGTAGAAGTGAGGTTTCTGCTCCGTCTCTCCGGCCTCCGCCTCGTGTGGCGGCAGCTCAAGCAGTCCGCCCGCCGACAGGGTCTTCTCCCTTCGACCGTTGCGCAGCTTCCGTGAAAACTGCTTGTCAGTCTCGCTCGTTGTCATGACCACGGGATAGCTGGTCGATGATACCAGATGAGATTCGTTCTTCTGAACAACTGAATACATTGAAAAAGCGTGCATAGATTACTAGCTTGCGAGTAAACAAGTTGAAACGTACAGATGAATCAAAAGTCATTAGGGAACGTAAAACACGGTGTTTCAAACGTGATTTTCTAATCGAGAATAATAAAGGATAAGGTCGAATGCGGTTATGTATCCCCACCTGAAGTAAAAAAATTTCCAGTCACCGCTAATAGGGGACCGGTGGCAATAGGGTTTTTTAGAAGTGGAGCCGGGGAACGCACAGACAACGAGGTCAAGTAGTTGTATGCAAAAGAAAAGCTATCGGAAACGCGCGGTTGTACTTTGAATGGTTGAGAAATAGGTGCGCTAACTCCTTACCCTTATCCCTAACCCTAACCCCTAGCCATAACCCCTGACCCCAACCCCTAACCCTCAATCCCAACCCCAACAATATTGTGCCCAGCAGATGGGGCTACCAAACCACACCTTACCAAGAACAAACACATGGGAAACTGAGCGGCCGCACCCGACCTATTTGCCCGGCAATGGTAGAGGGGTGCTCACCGACCGCGTTTGAGGACGCGCCCATCCTGTTTTATGACTTGGGCCTCTCTCTCGAGCCCCGTCAGCGGTCGCTAAGCGGCACGTAATATAGACAGGATGACACTACTGGCAAAGACAAGGGGGACGGAAATGGCCATTTCTGGCTTGTTAGTCGTCGTCAGCCAGCCATACCCGACCCCCCAGACAGGCAGTCGTCAAGGCTGGGGCTCAGGGACCTCTTGGTCAGAAATTCAACGCTCTAACCATTGAGACACGGGCAAGTCATCCAGTCGGTTTTGTTTGGACATACTATCAACAGTAGAGTAGTGCGCATCGATCCGAACCTCGGAAGTTCCATACTTTGGGATTGGGTACAGCTGGCCGATGACGGCTGACAATTCGAAAATGTCATTTTAATCATCCTCATCTTTGTCGGCAACGCCATTGTGCCTGTATGTCTCCCATCAGGGTCATAATTTTTAGAAAATGCTTGCCTCCCACCTTGCAAGTGGTCATGGTCGCGAGCGCGACTTTGAATAGTTTTCACTGCTACTGACAAAACGAGCGTGGTTCGGCAAATCCGTCGATAAAACGTCAGGCCTTCCCCAGCTATCAGGTTTTCCAGGAGACAGCCGGGAAGTAGGAGCTGTGATCACTGAGACAAGAGTTTTGCACACCTGACGTTTCGAACCCACGTCAGAATCCATCATGAGATGCAAAAGCGGAGAAGGGCACTTTTTTGCCCAAGCGTTGCAGTATTTGTATGTTGTGGTGACCTACCTCCCAAGATCTCCGTCAGTGGGAACTTACAAATGCATCAGGTTTACTTGAGAATTTCCTTATTTTTCAGAACCTTTTATCTTATTTGAGTGAGAGCACACGGAACTGTCGGGGAAATTTTCGGGCCGAAGTCGCAGAACGGTGGTACTCTCGTGATCCAACTTCGGAGAAGAACAGGATACTTCGACTTTGCTTTATCGCAGGAGGTCACATAAAAAACAAGTGATCAGTAATCTAAATAAAATAATGGAAGAAGTTAGGGCATCTGCATCAGCCACTTGGGACCTCATCGCCGCCATAAGACGGCTATATAAAAAGACCAGGCCTGAGTGGGAATGACATTTGAACCGACTGGTGTTTGAACATTTGAGCTGACCGCTCTACACCTAAGCCACGAGATCACACACCGTCGGTTGCGGCCGGATTTTAACGTTCCACCAATTAGATTTGGGAAAGTAGTGTGCTTGCCCCGTCTTGTTCTACTGTGTTACAATGGACTTTGAAATTTTAACCAACAAACACAGTTAGAACATTGTCAGTTTTTTGCGTTACTCTACCCCTATTTCCTTGTTTACCGCAGGTAAAATGGACGGGCAGCTCGAAAACATTCATGCTTTTTTAAATTTCATGTAGAAACTAGTACTTAAGTGTGGTTGTACTTCTTGCGAACATGCAATTTACTGGCAGATGTGCTATCTCCTGAAATGTTACACGAGATGTCGAAACCCGTTTTAAACTCGAAAAGATTGCTGAAATAGGGTTTCAATAGTAATGATTGCGTCGCATGATTTCAAGATATTGCAGCCACGCCGGGGCGCCAGCTTTCGAACAAGCTCCTTGTTGGCCGCCTGCGCAAATTACATACCGCAAAAATAGTTACTTAAGTAGTATAAACTTCTTTGTCTCTCCCACTTCTCATTGAGACTTTTGTATGCGGCGTCCACCTCTATGTTCCGGTTGATGTATGATTCATCCGAGTGCATGGCCTCGAGGAACTCTCGGCCTTTTTTGAAAGGACAGACGCCGACAATCCGAGTTCTGTCCCAAGCGAAGACATGCCCGGTGTCCAGGGTATGCATGGTCTCGCCTCTACTGCCAGCTGGTGTTCGCGAATGCGTGTAGAGGCGGATTTCCTTGTTTGGCCACAGTAAACTGCATTACAGGCCTCACACGGGATCTTGTAGACGACTTCCTTTTTACCCAAATAACTGACCATAGCCTTAGGGTGTACTATCTGCGTGCGTAAGGTAATCGTTGGTCTGTGTGCCACTAGGATTTGGTGTTTCCCTCTGTGCCATTCAAGAAGTTCAGACACGTTTTTAATGTAAGGCACATCGAGTTGGACGCCGCGTACAAAAGTCAGATCAGAATGACGCAGATAACGGCCGCTCACTGACGCAAGTGCCGAACAATTATCGATTTTCAAGTGCACTGCCAGATGTTAACTCATGTCGGCACATTTGCTCTCTGTCTGCGTCTGACAACGACCTGGGGAACCAGCGTCGAAAATTTGCGCAATAAAACTTCTTTTCCCAAAGGACACCTTTGATTTCAACATATATATATATACTGAAAAACAGACATCCCAAAAAATATAAGTAGGAAGATGAAATTCTTTGGAAATTCATGGAGGCAATGTTCTCAGATGAGACATGCATCAACCGGCATATCGATCGAGATGCCACATACAAAACCATTAAGGACAGATCCAAACTGACTCAACCAATCCCGAGAAGATGACTTTAACCAATCAAAAGATCCTTCGTCAGACTCCGTCTAGAAGTTAATTGCTTTTGCACGCCCGTTGTCTGAAGAGCAGCTGGGAAACCGGTCTCAAAAATTTACACAATAAAGTTGGTAACAATCGGGAGATGGCGCCCAATAAAATCCGCCTAACCAAAGCCGCCTGTCTTACGGGACAGGTGGTAATAGGGGTTTTATGGGTGATGGCTGGTCGGGATGTACGATACTGGCCGACGAGAAGTCTTATTTGAACAGATGAATGATCGAAGTTGGCCCGTTCTCCGTTCCGTTATTACAAAATGGGTCGCCAAAGGCAGTATGGTTGTAAGAGACGAGTGGAAGGCGTATAATCGTCTTCCCTTCGAAGGCTATCTACATTTCTCTGTTAACCACTCAAATAACCTCAAGGACCCTACCACCGGACGGCACAACAATGCCATTGAGGCATACTGGAGTAGACTGAAAAGAAACTCCACGAAGGAGGCCCTGTATGTGGTCGAGCTGTGTCGGCTCACATGGACGAAGTACAGTATCGTCTTTGGTTTAGCCTCAATGCCATGTTTTTTACAGATGCCTGTGAACGGTTCCTGTCCCATGTTGTGCAGACTTATCCTATTTAAAAGTGATTTTTTTGTAATAAACTACCATAATGCGAATGTATGCCGTATGTTCAGGTGTACGTGTGTAACAATGGGGAAGGTTGGGTAACAGCGACCATCGTCCATGTAACCTCCTGCGATGTTCGTTCGGCCAGCCCATGTTAGGCCGTCGCGGAAAGTCCAAGTAGTGCGTGAAATGAGGCCTGCAACCGCTGATATAGCCTGAAGGCGTTTATGTCCACTGTTAAAGGTATTATTTATAGGTAACGGATTTTTTTGGGTGCCATCTGCCGATTGTTACCATAAATTTTACTGTTTCCCGAAGTATCCTTTCTTCCTACATATATATGTATATATCAGGTGAATAATTTCAGAAATTAATCAGTGCAGAACTTGGAGTTAAATCTCCGGGACATGACTTTTTAGGGTCAGAGCCGCAATTTCAATGAACATTTGAGTTGAAGACAATCAACTACTGTGGAATAACCACGTAATGCCTATTCTACAAACAAGTAGTACTACGAGTAGTATGAATTCCATATGGTAAAGGTATTATACCGTACTCCCGACCTAGATACTTGCTAAAAGCCCAGACACGTGTTTCTGACAAATATCTCCATGTCCCTGCAAAGAGGCATCTTGAATAATTCCAGGTATTCTTCCCCTACCCCTTTCCTACGTTTTCCTACAAAGTGAACCTTCGACGTATGTATTCTAAGCAACACGATTTATGTTAGGCAGACATTAAAAAGTCACCGGAAGATCTCAACTTACATATTTAGAGCATTTTCCCGAGCATGAGTTACCCGCAGTCCGACGAACTTTGACCAGCAACTATGTTACATACCACTCCACACTGCAGTATCAAGTAAGCAATTTATTTGTTTGGAAGCTTCTATTAAAAATATCAGATAGCGCCTGGGGATTTTCGATGTATCCCTGGTGCCCTGCTTTTTCATTGCTGTCGACAGAGAGTCCGAGCGGATCGGCTTACCCTGCGTGTATTCCGCCGTCTGATGATGAATGAAATTTGTGAGGGAGGCTTGGAAGACCTTCGAGCCTGCGTCTTCGACTCCTGCAGCCGGCTGCGGCGAGGCGCAGGTGTAGTAGTTGTTCAGTGGGGGCAAATGGTCCGTTTCGGAAGTCCATGCGAAACCGTGGTAACCGATGGGTTCAATGAGAAAGGACCTGAAGGAATGCGATCCGTTAGTGTTGGCGGCAGCGGCGGCTGCTGCTGCTGCTGCCCCAACTTTCGGAGGAGTGGTGGCCTCCCCGGAGGGGGTCCAGGAGAAGGAGGTGGGACAGTAAGAGGCGGGATTGATGAGGGAGCCCAGGTGGAGATCGGGCAGCGGACATTCTGACGGATGCCCCAACACCCCGGATGACGCGTTGGCATGAAAGTGGCCGTCTGGCAAGTCTGGAAGACAGCTGCCTGTAAGGCCAAACGGTACAGTTTGATCAGTAGAATGCAGGTATGCGTTCGCATTGGCAATAATAAGCAGCCAATCAGCGCGCACCAAACAGCGCTCACCGATCAGGTTACGGGACACGCGCCTCCCGTCGTGCCTTTGGGTTCAGTCTAGAGCCGACACAGACAGTCTCGGGACAACAAGTAGCATATGCTGATAATGGGCTATCAACAAAAACAAGGGAGACAGGAATGGCCATTTCTGGCTTATTAGCAATCATCAGGTGGCCAAGCCCAAGTCGAAATGCGGGTCACCTGAGATCCGAACTCCGGGTGTTTGGTTATTGAGGTTGATTCTCTAACGTTAAGCCTTCGGTCCGTTATCCTGTCCTTTAGAAGCATCATTGATATGCCCGATCACAACCGTCTGGGCAGCGGACCCGTGGCTCAATGGAAGAGTATCACACTCAATCCCAGGGGTTTTCGCAGATTTCGGATGATTCATTTTGACCCAACTGCGAAGAAATTGGCCCGCCGGTGGGATTTGGCCCCACGACGGCAGACAACGCTTTATCCATTTGAGCTACGAGACCCCCCAAATGTGATTGGTCTCACGTCCACCGATGGGGCCTCGTAGCTCAGGTGGCAAGAGCGTTGGCTGTACTTAAGCCTCCACTTACTGACGTTGGCCCAAATCCCGTCGGGAGGCCAAGTTCTCCGCAGTCGGGTCAAAATGAATCAAAGATCCCTAGTTCGGATCTCAGATTCTGCACGCCTAGGTTGGATACGGCTGACCACTGACGACTACTAAGCCAAAGATGTCATCTCAGCTCCCTGTCTTTGTCGGCATCCAGTTGTCAACACGAATTCGCGCCTTCGATCTCTGAGCTCCACTGTCGGCCTGATGAACACGCGTATGTTTCCTGACATATATGGCAGGAGATGACAAATAGTAGACTCGCGAGACAAAACGGTCTCCTTTGCAGGAGATCAGGCCTCGGTTGGCGGTGCCCTGGGACAATTGCCCGCCACCGATTTGACTGTCGCAAGCGGAGACGCTCACCGCATGCTCCACGAAGTGGGCGCAGGGTCAATGGCTTGCGTGGGAATTAATTTACAGTAGGGCAGACTTTTGTAGCATCAGCCTTACTCCCTCCCTCGCTCTCTCATCATTCGCCCATTTGGCTCCGATGGCAAGATGCGGTTATGTCAAGACGACTCGGGGGGGAGGGGGGAGTTGCGAGCACAAGGACTGGCACAGTTAAACAGCCCGTCTGCGCATGCCGCGTATGAACTGGCCCCGGCAGCATGCGCTCGACAACCGACTCAGATCTCGCATGTGTGGGAGGGCCATAGGGGCCCAACTAAGAAGATACTGTATAGAGTTCATAATATTTTGAAATGAATAAGGACTGTTGTACGTTTCACGAGGAACATTGGTAAATGGGCACGTGCCATGCTGTATATATAGACATCGCACGGTCTTGAAAATCTCATAATGGTAACAATCGGGAGATTGGACCCAAAAAATCCGCCTAACCAAAGCAGCCTGTCTTACGGGACAGGTGGTAATAGGGGTTTTATGGGTGATGGCTGGTCGGGATGTACGATACTGGCCGACGAGAAGTCTTATTTGAACAGATGAATGATCGAAGTTGGCCCGCTCTCCGTTCCGTTATTACAAGATGGGTCGCCAAAGGCAGTGTGGTGGTAAGAGACGAGTGGAAGGCGTATAATCGTCTTCCCTTCGAAGGCTATCTACATTTCTCTGTTAACCACTCAAATAACCTCAAGGACCCTACCACCGGACGGCACAACAATGCCATTGAGGCATACTGGAGTAGACTGAAAAGAAACTCCACGAAGGAGGCCCTGTATGTGGTCGAGCTGTGTCGGCTCACATGGACGAAGTACAGTATCGTCTTTGGTTTAGCCTCAATGCCATGTTTTTTACAGATGCCTGTGAACGGTTCCTGTCCCATGTTGTGCAGACTTATCCTATTTAAAAGTGATTTTTTTGTAATAAACTACCATAATGCGAATGTATGCCGTATGTTCAGGTGTACGTGTGTAACAATGGGGAAGGTTGGGTAACAGCGACCATCGTCCATGTAACCTCCTGCGATGTTCGTTCGGCCAGCCCATGTTAGGCCGTCGCGGAAAGTCCAAGTAGTGCGTGAAATGAGGCCTGCAACCGCTGATATAGCCTGAAGGCGTTTATGTCCACTGTTAAAGGTATTATTTATAGGTAACGGATTTTTTTGGGTGCCATCTCCCGATTGTTACCCTCATAATTCGAAACTTTTTTAAACCGAAGGATAACATTTCCTAGGACATAAAATATAAAGGCAATGTGTTTTTTACCAAACAAGTCTGATAAAACATATTTTGTGCATATTTTCCATAAAATATATTTGAATTTGTATGAACATCCAAAATAGGTGTGAAAATGCCTGCTACTTAAGTAGTCATTTTCACCGAGTACGGTTTCTGTGAGAGGTCAGAAAGAAGTGCATTCAAAAGCCGACATCCTTGCGAGTCCGAAACGCTATAGGATTATGCTACATGATAATTAATATTACACCGCCACCTTATTAATACCTTTTATTCCAAAACGCATTTCAGAATTTCAGGCAACATTTAATGATATCGGTCACGCACTGTAGTTATTGGTCTCAACTCAGATCGATAAACTTGCGTCGAGGGCCTGTCTAACATCTATCCTTGTTCAGTGTATCGTCAGTGCAGCCCGTTGTGATAACCGCCACATATCAACGATATCGCAATAAATTTGTCCAACTTTTGGGACGTATGCCTAAAGTTTAACCGGTGAGGATATAATAAAATTAAACGATTCGTCGTGCCACCGTATGCCCATATGGGAGGACCTAGGATCGGAAGTTGGATTCTACTACTGAGCCATAAATTCACACAAATAGACTGATCCTGCGTGTGTGTAGCCAAACAGGGAGGACGTCTTCCAGTCATACCATGCTGTGGGAGAAATGACTGCTAGACTTGCCTTACGCAGTGGCGGAAGATTTGAGATTTTTATGCAAGTCAGGAATCTATGAGGGGAAAACTGCGAAACGTTCATCGACTTCCTACGGGGACACCCTATCAATTACTGCTATTGTTCACCCACAGTCCATACCGAGATACTTGAACCTAACGCGTGGACCTAAATTTTAAGGGAAAGGTGGACAAAAAATACTATGAAGAGAGGTTTTACTGAGAGTTCGCGTGGATCCTAACGAAAGGCTGATTCAAGAACATTTAGGCCGCACGTATTTTTCCATCAATTTTTGAGCCCCTATAAGGACATTTACATCGTCTGAAGCAATGTGATGAAAAATCGTTTTGCATTCATTTTGCAGGAAACTATACCTCATCTAGCTACCAGATTTATGCTGAGAGTGTTTTTAGACGCCCTATATAGTACTTACAGTAATGGATCAACATCTTGAAGTACACGTGAATTTGCGAAAAATCGCCAATACCTTGGAGACCTGTTAACTTGCATCCATGGAAACATAACGTTAGAATGAAGGGACTTCTGTTAAATACTGACAAAGAGAATTATTGAAGACAATGTTAGGATGGCCAGAGAGAAAAATTGGCCATAAATGGTTGTGCTTACCGCCCCATGAACCATGACACAGGGTTATCTGTAGTACGAAAATGGTGTTTTTACGGTTGGGGCCTTTCAAAAGGGAATAAGTATAATTTTGGAGTATGCTGGAAGGAAAGAAGGCATTTTCGCCATATTCTTGGTGTGATATGTATGGAACGATTGTGTTCTACATACACCTATTTCTAACCTCGGCATGTAGTCTGCGATAACTCTTAGCACAGAAAATTACTTAACTTTAAAGAACGGCTAGTTTCCGAGCAGAAATAACTTACGCGATAAGACAGTAATAATATATTTTGTGTAGGAAATGAATATTTTGCATAATTCGTTTTACTAATGAGTAAACTGCACAACATCCTAAGGACTCTGATCTGGTCGTTTAGTTCAGACTCAGCATGTTTCATCAGTTCATTGACCAGTATTTACATGCTTACTAATGCAGCCTACACAGTTCGCGGCGTGACTGTACTCTAGAAAGTCTCCTAATCGGAGTGTAGTAACGGACAGGTATTTACTCAGTGGATGTTCTGCATGTAGCTCGGAAGTCTAACACACATATGAAGTCCCTGGCTTCGTCTAAAAATCTGCATAGCCTAGTAGGCCCTTTTAAACCGGAGAGATTATTTTTCTTTAAAACACAAAATTTCGGCAAGTCAATCCAAAATGTGCGAGTTACGCAGACGTTTGGAGGCCGAAGCAAAAGCCGTGTACGCGGTTAGGTGCCACGCCAATTAATCATGAAATCTACCTTACCCTGTCGATGCAGACTCGCCCCACTGAGAGGCAACTCAGATGTCATCCGCTCTTGGCAAACTTTCCAATGAACTTGGAAGTGCTCCGCGTTCGCGCCTCCAGCAAAATAAGGTTCCCAAGTCTGTCCATGTCCAAGAATCCAATACTACAGCCCTGTCATAACAATCTTGTATCGAATAGGACGTACTTGGACTGACAGGAGACACCCATGCCCTAGATATCACTTGTGTTGGTAGACACAAAGCACTTTTAACTTTGTCTTCTTTATATCGCAGAAGAACGGCCTTAACAGTGAATACTCAAGGTTTATTAGGTTTAATCCTCAAAGGACTGTGACTGTGTGATTGTGGCATGAGAGCAAGCGTTAACGTTTACGTCCATGCTCTCTTTCAATTTTTGGCTTTGGCGAGGTAAAGGACTGCAGTTGTGTACCCCAGCCCTGTCCTCCTGTCCAATTACGCTGACACAACGGGACAGGACGGTTGGGGCGTCTTTAGGGGCAGTGGTTTTAGTCTAGTTTTTTCCCTCGTTAGTCGATCATGTCTCAAAGCCGGGCGCGATATTTGAAGCCAAGGTCGCGGCATCTGCTACAAAAATGGGTACAACACGGAGTACGGTCCCTCCCCTATGCCACCTCTCAATTACCGCCAGTCGCGCTAACTTCCAGGGGGAGGGCTAGATATAGGTTGGGGTTGTGGCCAAAGGCAGAACACGGAAATAGGTACCTCTTGGAATTGGTTGCAAGCCCATCTGCAGCCCCGAGAGTCCTTATTCCTGTGTCCAACCGAAAATGTGTCCACCCAACATGCGTCATTCATGAATCTAACGACGGAATGTCATTTTCTTAAACCTCTACCAGCTAGTACTGGTGAAACAGACGGGGCCTTATAATTTAAACCTTTTGGAGAGTTCCGTTTGCTTTTTCCCTTTTTTCGGTCAAATGTAGCCGCACCTGAGGTAAGCAAACCCCAACCACCTGTGGTCCGGACCGGTGGTAATAGGCCTTCTTACAGGTGGGGCTGGGGAACGCATAGGCGACAAGGTCAAGTAATTGTACGCAAAAGAGAAGCTATTGGAAGTGCGCGCTTGTAATTTGAGTGTTTGAGAAATAGTTGCCCAAACCATAACCCCTAAACCTAACCCCCAGCCCTAACCCCTAACCCTAACCTTAACTCCTAACCGCACCCGTAAACCCTAACCCTGAAACATCCGACGCGAAAGTTAGAAGGAGATGACAGGTCAAAAGTCAAGAAGGATCACCAACATTGGGTCAAAAAAGGGAGATACAGCAACAAATAAACAAGGCCGCCAATAGAACACACACCGCAACGCACAGCCCCACCATGCCAACATAATCGCACCAACTCAATATAATTAAGCGGGTTATCCGTATTGTGTCCATCGGATGCGGCTACATAAGCACATCTTACCCTTTTTACAAACAACGAATGAGTTTTCAGGGCGGATAATCTCTTCTTTTATAACTGGCTTCCACCGGATGTTGAGGCGTCTTCCTTCTGAGCCATTTCCAGACATAGATCGGCTTCCGGCCAGCAAAGGCTGATTTCCCAAACGTGTAGACAACAGCGACTATTGCGCTGTTGTGTCTGCAGTTGGGGCCAGACGATAAACTGCCTAGGTAGCTTCCGTTCAAGTTGGTTAATAACGGAGGCAACTTTCGAAGCATCCGCCTCACCGCCCATCTGTTCATGCGCACATCATGATAAATCGATGGGCAGATGATACGATTAGGAATGGACATGACTAGATGGCTGACTGGAATTCTATACTTATCGCAAACCAGACTTGCCTAACTAAGTCTCCAAGCGAGGGGAGTTGCTGAAGGGGTCGTTTGCAACCTGACCCTCAGACGGAAGAATTCAACTATGCAAACGGTTAGTTGAACCGTGGATGTTAGCGCCTTGTTAAAACTCAAAATTGAGGACAGGATAATGTCGACCTGATGGAAATATAGATCAGTGGCTGTCTTGATCCAAAGCGGCCCTTCTTGGCGTGTCAGACACGTGTTCGACGCCAGAGCGCCGTTGATTTTGGGGCTGTGAGGTCATATAGCGGAGCGAAACAGACATCACCTTGGACGGTAAAGCTGACCAGCAGAACCTGCCGTAATTTCTCTTCTTTGGAGTTTGGTAAGGACTTCTCAAATTAATCGGGTTTTTTTTTGATGGGACCGGTATTCACCTGGTGCTGAAATTGGAAACATTCGTAAAACTGTCGTCTTTTTGGCAGTTGAGAATCGAAACACGCACAATCTCATGAATAAATGCCATGTCAGTTGACGTCCTCTTTCTGAACCAGACCATGTATCCTGTCCACATCACGCATTACGCCTGTTGTACTTTTCGCCAACTCATCTCCGGAGATACGGGAGGCTGCTTAAAGCCAATCAACGGTGATGATTTTATAATCTCACGGAAACCTCGGTAGTGATGGCTCTCTGCGGTGGTTGTTGAAGGCATTTAGGCGGCTCACCGTCAATGACCTCAAAAAGACTGTATCCAGCTGACATTGTCAGTACCAGGGCTCGGGTCCAATCATCCGTCGGCCCCGAAACAGCAAAAACACACGTAGTTGGCGCAAATATGTCTGCTTGATTGCACCAATAATGGCAGGCAGTATGGATGATGTCCGATAGGCACTACTTTACTAGGCCTCATACAGACGACATTCAGAGTACGCTACTTTCCTAGCTCTCGAGCGGAAACGCAGAGCTAAAGAAATTAACTTCGGTGAGGGCACGGTGTCATGATGTCCATTAGATGAATACCTGATCGGGAAGGTACATCATAGAGGGCACTTTCGAAAGGTCTGCGCGAGCTCCCAAATCGGACTATTAATTCACTTTTTCACGGGGCCGCATTCCGATTATTGATACGAGAATACTTGAAGCCGGGCGTTGTCACATACTTTACCATCCGTTTCCGCACACGGATCGGGCAATCTTGGTGTCGGAAAGTCAGCAGATAGGTGAGAAAGGGGGATGAAAGTGAGAAGTGGCTTCATTCGCTTCCGCCTGCTGGGTGGTAACAAAGCAATTCAAGCATTTAATCGCGTGCTACCGAGCAACAGTAAGTCGGTACGACAGTCGACCTCATCGTGGAGGAGGACTGATGATAAAAACAAAGCCGGGAGGAGCCGGGATGCCTTCTTCCACCATACCTGTCGGCAGGGCATTAACCCCTGGCCCATGTGGTAGAGTACCAAGTTCAGTGACCAAGTGGGTTCACACCACACACTCAGGTCTTACCAGTCTGCTCCGCCTTTCGCGGCACGCCCTGAGTACTGCTCACTCGTTGCTGTGCGGGTTCTAGAAAAGTTCCTTAGGGTCACTCGCGTCGTGTCCTGCAAGTAGAACACTCCCCTGGAATTTATCTTCGGACCTCAAGAGTAAATGAGCGCTCTGATTTCCGGGGGAGGAGAGGGGGAGGTAGACTCTCTTCTCCTCCAGCGCACTCACTCTTGATCAGCTGTGCTTATGTGACCAATTCCGAATTTCGATACCGATAAACCCTCATGTGACCTAAAAGGTCTGACCTTGGCAGGCAAATGTCCGACTGCCTGCAGAATTCACGAACCAGTGCTTCATTTTGACAAGACAGAATGTCGGGTTCACTTCTGAGCACAAGCTCCTGCATTGCTTTCCAACCAACTTATAACCTACCGTTTACCATCGGGATATGTCCGAAAACATGTGTCCAGTGTCGAGACACGGTGGGACAGTCGACTGAGTAAAACAATGAATGCTGTTAGGTTAGCAGGTCTGAGCATTCTGCAGTCTTCAAGTCTGATTTTTACATAAGAGTTGTGGACAGAGTAGACAGAACTAGGTGCGATTTACTCCGAGTTCGTCCATTAATTTTCGATGAAATAATAAGCAGCCGGTCATTTTGAAAATCGGGACCAGTTAAAGTGGCTTCTCTTACTGTTTGATAGTGATGGTCCTTGGAAAACAGTAGAACAAACAAGAACATTATCTTTCTGGCGTACGACCTGTTCACGCACCCAGCGTTCAGAATGGCTCATTTGTAGTCCAAAAGGATATACACTTACGGAATAGGATGAAGGATAGAGGCAAGAACACGCTACTGTAGAGCCTTGCGAATGTCACCATGAACAGTAGTCATACTTAAGTGGCAACCCTTGTCCCCATACTGCTAGACATTAACCTGGTTTCTGTCGAAGTAAGGGCGATCTTTCCTAATAACAGCACATATAGGTAGCAGATTCCCATCCTGATTAATTCTTACCTTGAGCGGCTTGGAAGTGCAGACACAGACTGAATGACAGACCAATTTCTCTCGACGCACCTTATGTGATTCTCTGAATGATTGCCACGAAACGCAACAAGCCGACTTTCGGGAAATCAAAGTTAACTTGTTTAGCAACAAACAACGAAGGACGTATAAGGACGACGACACTGGGCCCACATTGACTATTTCTGACCTACCCGCAGTCGTAGAAGCACCTGGTACCTAAATTTCCCTCCCCCCGCCCACGTACCCAGTCGTCCTGACATAAGCCGAACACCAAACGTTCGAAAATGACACTGGCTTATAACTCTATGGACTGCCGTTGCGAGCCCACAGGCTTCATCGCTGAGCGCCCGTCAAGGTTGTCCTGAGGTGGTTCCCATACCATGTCACTGGTCTGTCTGAGACTGAGGTCCCTGTCCTGAAACCGGGCCAAATCGGAGCAGTCACTCTTGCCTGTAGCTCAGTGTCAGACATAACTGAGCGATGTTGAGCCCAATTTTCAGGCATTTGGGTAGTCGACCACCAGGTCACAGTCGGTCATCGAGCATAAATGAGCCGGGAATGCGCATTCGGGGGTTACGCGCGGGAAGGCGTTCATCCCTCGCCAGGATACTCCTTTCAACTACTAGTTCCCTGTAACGGTCTCGGGCCGAGCTTCCAGGTAAAACGGAGGGCCGCTATTTCCTCCCGAAATAGGACTGGATCCGTGAACATGAACATGAGTATCCCTTATCACAGGCGGCAGGATATGAGCCCGCAAACCAACTGGTAGAGTGTTAGTTCCCATGACCAAGTATGTCGGTCCAACCCTCAAACTCGTCCTTCATGCTTACTGCTCCACTTAAGCCAGGAATCGCCATTCCAGTTTCTTCTGCCAT
The DNA here is from genome assembly GCA_902702965.1 of Spirometra erinaceieuropaei. Lineage (NCBI taxonomy): Eukaryota > Metazoa > Platyhelminthes > Cestoda > Diphyllobothriidea > Diphyllobothriidae > Spirometra > Spirometra erinaceieuropaei. Next base: position 658,815 of record CACRXP010000192.1, on the reverse strand, counting down.
TGCAGGTAATGGGCATTCCTATCTCCATACGCTCATTGGCTAAAATCTTTCGGTGATGCATCGCTTTCTGTTGTGACAGTACCTGCGGAAGGTCGGGCTCTGACTTATGGACACTAAGGTGTGAATACGCATTGTTCCGAAAGCCGACCGCATTGGACACGCTACTGAACCCGAAGAATGCCCCTACAGAAGCGGGTTCTGTGAGACAACCTTTGCCATCACTAAATGTTTATTGATTTCAATAACTCCCCGCCACTGAGAACCAGAAGTCACTTTCCACTCACACTTCACTGGCTCGCAAAATATTCATACGTCCTCAGAGCGGTTAATGTCACCGCGACACAGCGACCTTAGAGGGCCGTAGAGGGTTTGCACTACTCGATAATGGTGGATTGACTGTTTCGTCCTCTGTCCACCCTAAACCAGCAAGGTCTTTGTGACTCTAGCCTTATTATATCAGACTTTGCGAGGAGGTCAGAGCGCATAAAAGTAGACAACCGATGAATTCGCTCACCGTCGGAGAAGGCAGTGAGGTTTACGGTGGCGCCGGTGGTGGTCAAAGGTTGCACGAGGCCTGAGGACTGATCAAGCGTGAACGGCGGAGCGGTTCGGTATTGCGATGGTTGCTCTTGCGGTTGTTGAAGGTAACCAGTGTCCGCCACAGCTGAACTCTGGTGATTAGGGTCCATGTTAAAGTCCACAGCGCAGTCAACACTGTCGTTGTCGCCGCCGCCGCCGCCACCACCACCAGAGCCGATTGTAGAAGAAAAGGAATGAAATGATGAGGCAAAGTTCACTCGCCTGGGCGGCAGATCACTCTGACGTCTGTGGGTGTATGCGATCGAAAGTCGTGTCAAAATCGTCTCCTCAGGACGCCCAACTGCCATAAACGCCAGACTTTCGAAGCTCGAAGTCTGATTGGTCAGACGCGCGTTATCGCGTCTGTGCGCAGTGCGGCCCCCGCGGGTGTCGACAGGCCGCCGTACAGCTTGCGTGCTCGCGTGGAGCGTGTGCAAATAGCTCGGAGAACAAACAAGGGTGCGCGCTCGCGACACGG
>CACRXP010000192.1:642526-657319 GCA_902702965.1 Spirometra erinaceieuropaei | reverse complement strand
CGCACATACTGGCACGCACATACAGGCGCGCACACTGTTCAAACAGCGCCTGTACCTGTATCTTGCGCGCGCGCACGCCTGCGCTTGTGCACGTGTGCATGTGAATAGTGCTCACGTGTTTTTATTCTACGGATCTAATTCGATACCTTTTCATGTCGTGTGGCCGCTGCCGCGTGTTTGCTCAACGCTTGATCCTTCTGTGGCTGCAGCTCCAACTGCTGTTGCCGTCGCGGTTCTGTTTAGACTTCATGCTAGTGTACATGTAGGCAAGCGTGCGCTGGACGTGCTGTTGGACACCATTGTTTGTTCAGCTTGCTGTGAGGGATATGTGTCGAAACTCAAATGCCTGCGGTCTGCCCACCCCCCTCCCCATTGCCGTCATTGTGTTAAGTTAAGTACACAGGTACGACAGCGAGTTAACTGTGCAACAGTCCATGAGGTACCATGACTGATGACTACTCGGGGCCCAGTCCCACCGCTGCTGCTGCTGCTGCTGTTACTACTATTGCTACCACTACTACCATCATGAATACTACTACTTCTGTTAGCACTACTACTACTACTACTACTATTACCACCACTACTGCTACTACTGCCAGTACTACCGCCACTACTACCGTTATTAATACTACTGCTACTACTGCTGATGCCACTACTACTACTACCACCGCTAATACTACTGCCACCACTACTACTACTACTACTATTACTGTTGCTACTACCACTACTACTACTGCTGCTGCTGCTGCTACTACTGCTACTACTACTACTACTACCACAACCGCTGCTGCTGCTGCTGCTGCTGCTACTACTACCACTACTACTACTACTACTACTACTACTACTACTACTACTACTACTACTACTACTACTACTACTACTGCTACTACCGCTCCTACTACGACCACCACTACTACAGCTGCTACTACCATATTACTACTGCAACCATCACCACTGCTACTGCCTCTACCACTAATAACACTGCTACTACTACTATTAAAACTATCACTACTACTACTACTACTACTATTGCTGCTGTTACTATTACTACTGCTGCAACTTTTACCACCATTAATACTACTGCTACTCCTACTAATGCTACTATTACTATTACAATGAGAAATGCTACTACTTCTACCATTAATACTACTAATTGCACTCAAGGTGCCCAGGACTAAAACGCGAGGCACAGTGGATGCAGCGTTTTATATGGCGGCTGTAAAATCTCGCTAAAGGGACACTGTTCCCATCCGTCGCCTACATCGTTTCGCCGTGTTCTACAAATCCACTCCTAGATCTGTTCCGATTACTTTACCGCGGACTACCCGTGTTAATGGCTTCGTGGCCAGAAAGGAGACCGACACTCCAACCGTACTCTACAACTTATTTTCACCACGATTGCATGTTTGTGATTAGGGCTAGACTCGTCGGCCAACTTCGAGAACCCTGTAAACCACCCAATGGTGAACGATCATCACCACCGCTCCTATGATCTAGATGCCGCTGTGGTCTACAGTGCAATGGACATGCGTAGCATCTAAAACATTCCCTATTCCCACACTCACCGCCCACGGGAGCACTGAAAAAGACTAGGGAGGTAGGGATGATCGTTTTGCTTATTAGCCGTCGATGGCCAAAGATGCCGGGTTCAAATCCCAGGTTCTCCATATTTGAGGCTGGTCGAGGACGGTTTGTAAGCCAAAAGTGGTCATCCAGATTTACATTGACTTTATCGGTACCCACCATTATCTGCGTACGCTACTAGTCGATATACGTTGGCTCTAGATTGAGCCCTGAGACACAACGGAACGAGGACGCCCCCTAACCTGATCGGTAGGCGCCGCTCTACCACAAAGCTAAAGAGCTCTATACGACACGATCGCCAAATCATCTAGGGGACCAAAAAGACCACGCGAAGAAGGTACTGTCTCAGCGTACCCCTTTCTCCTGAGAAGGACTGAATTATCACCTCAGGTAGCAACCCTTCAGGTCACGACTGATAGCTCGTCAGGATGGTTCCAAAGCGCACACACTCGCCTGTAGTGAGAAGGTAGGTGCTGAAACTGAGCAGAATAAACCTCACGGCCTCTTTTTTCTCCCTAAACACTGACAGCCTAACCGATTCAAGCCATTTAGGGAGTAAACTGAGAGCAGTAGCTGCCGTGACTTAATTTCTGTCTCTATTGTCTATCAGACACACTGCTGTCCATTCACTCCCCGACATGTTTTCTAAACCGACTATGACCAACCCACATTGTACGAAGACAAAATAGCTTGGAAAAGCTGGAAAAGCGACACACGACAGGTCGACCGTTGTTTTCGACGATTTCCACCGTGTGCTTCACGTCAGAGTGAGAGCAGGGACGATGCATTATGCGTGAATTGGTCTATGGTGATAGTAGACTTTCCCAACATCTACCCTAGTGCCTCCTCCCTTACATGGGCCCTGTGTCAAACCAGACTTGCACAGTGCCTACCGCACTCTCTCCTCCCCCACCTGGACCCGGTGTCAAACAGAGTCAAGAAGACAGGAGACGGAGGAGAGCACAGGAGGGTTGTACGGCCGATCCCGCACCTTGATGCTCGACTCCACACCAGCTGGTCCACAAAACAAATGGTCAGGATTTAAACAAGCGGGACGGCAGCAGGGATCCCATATGCACGACGTACGTCGGCAACCGGGTCTGCCACCGCACCCCCAACATGTTGGCATTTGTGATGCTGCGCATTCCAATAACGCATGCCAGAATTCCATATGGCCTCCGCGTTGGTCCAGCGCGTATACCGCGTGGCTCGTTTTGGGGGCACATTCACCACCTAGACAACAGCACACAAGCTGACGCATATGTCGTCTTCAAGTAAGATTAACAAACTGTCATACGTTTTGGTAGATTTTAATACTTCAACTGACCCACTTGTGAGAACCTCGGGGGCCTGGATGGGATTCAAACCCACAACAGCAGGAACGCTCTACTCACCGGGGTAACGAGGCTCTGGTCGAGAACTTTCAAGATAAATTACACACTCAACCTACTACAATGCATGGAATCCGTCAAATCTGATTCAACACACTGTCCCTTAAGCAGGTTTTCTTATGCAGTCAATCTTGAATCCACTAGGCTCACATTTCAATAGGCGATTTTTGACAATTTTGCATAATTCAAGTGACCAATATATGAATAAACTCAAGGCTCCCTGCCGAGAAGTTGTAGCTCAGGCGGTTTGAACGTTGAAGCCTTGTCGTTGCTGTCATGTGTTCGAAGCCCACCGAGGCGGCCGGATATATCACAAATGGGTTAGTTGAAGCTTCTTCGTTCTCTGGGTCCCAAAACGGTATCGCACGTTGAGTTATTTGTGACATCTGTTTGGTAAGCTGTGACACGTAACTGTGTGACGCCCATAAATAGCGGGTGGCCACTGCGAGCGACCTTCTGGGAAAATAGAAACTTCGAGAGGGAGTGGGGGGTTGCTAGGTAGCCTAATGGCGTACAAAGCAGTATGTTTGTTGATGGATTGCGGGTCTGAGAACCATGACTCGAGCAGTATGTTCGCGAGGGGCAACCATGGTGACTGCCTTCAACGAAAGATGGCTGCGATTCCAGCTGACTCCAACGTATTGGGAAACAGTGATAAAGCAACAGTTCTGTCCTCAGGTCTGGTTTAACATCGATCTGGCAAATGGATCAACAAATTAAAGATCGCCTGCCGAGATGGGATAAGGACATGGTAAATACTGTCCGCTTGAAAGTAGGACTTTCCCTGCCCTCTAGCCTAATCATGGAACCTTAAACGAGTATGCCGGTTACGAAACATGTGGATGCTTGCCTTCGATAGCGGCAACTATGTACACAAAGCTATCCTTCCAGTCAGTCGTTCCACGAACCGCGGATTTCCAAACAACCAAAGTTCTGGTTGGACTTACAGAAGGCCGCTGCAGCTGGAAGGAACAGTTTTCTGAACAAATTCCACAACAACTGCACTTGCGTAGGGAACCAGATGATGATAGCAGTAGTCGCTGAAATTCAGTTGCCTTAACTTTCAACAATCGCGACCCTTTAGCAGGTATGAACAAAAAGTGTGCCTATTGAGAGCATAGCTCGATCTTTGTGGTCTTACTCTTACGGCAATCATCCCAACAGGGTAGAGGTGAGGGACTCAGTCTTTCATGGGGAAAGAAACTAGAAAACATCCCCCCGAACATCGGTTAGTGATCCAGGCTAGGCTTCTGGTATCCGATTTGAGTTCGAAATGCCCACAAAGTACGTAGTGAACGCTCTCCCGCCAGAGTGAATTCGTCCAGCTTGAAGTAACCGGCTGTCTGCGGACTCGATCCTTGCAATGAAGACGTTGACGCTGTCATAAACAAGGAGAAGTCGGCAAACCTGGAAAGAAGAACAACCGAAGTCTAGATATACAATCAACATCACGGACGACATTGTCAGGCAAGTGTCTATTCGCCGGTCAACTTACCATGACCAAACTTCTAGACAGCGGGAAATGCGATTCCTTACACCGACAAGAGCCGCACTGCAACAGTGACGCGCTATGAAGAATACAAACCAGCACATAGTCCCGGTTTTCTGGTGATTGCTCGCTCGGAATCAATGCTCTAGATTGTATCCGCACTTTTAGACCCGTATACTGTGGGTCATTCAATATCAAGCACCAAACGTTGTGGTACCACTTCAGCTTATTATGGCGAAGCATGGTAGTTGCCAAATATGCAGCGGTAAAAGCATGACAGACCAAGGTGATCATTTATGGCTCATTTGCAGTTGGTATGGAGTCATGACGAAAACCCAGATTTGGAGAAATACAGGATTTGAATTAGAACTCCTTGATTATTGTATGTTAGGTTTCGTTTTGTCCATTGAGTTCTCACAAACAACCGCATAGTAACAAGTAATATTTCTGCACTACCTGCAAATACTTTAGATTGGAATCCAACGCCCATTGGAACTGGCGTGTGAACAACATTCACATCATAGTTAATATTCCCCATCGTGACCGACGTGGTAACTGGCCCGGTGGCCTGATCGCATTGCGTTTTATTTAACGATCTATGACTAAGCAGTCTTGCTTCGAATCCCCAGTGGTGGCGGCCGGCAAATTCCAATCTGCACTTACTCAGCATTGGTGACTGCCTGCAGCGACTCCGGTCTGAACCACTCTCTCACCTAAGGACTTTCGTTACCATTTTCTCGGTTGACGGAAGGATGACTTTTACGACTACCAAGCTGTATTCCGTCTGTCATCGGCCGAGGTATGCAAACCCCGGGGTTCGACCTCGAGACCTGTCCGTTAGAAACCCAACGCTCAAACAGCTGAGCCACGGACTTACCGGGTTGTCCGTTGCGATCGGGTATAGTAACAATAGTAGAGCTGGGCAGTCGCCGACCGTGTTATGGAACTCGCTCGACCCGTAGGCCTTGGGGTCCTCTCTCTCGAGTTCCGCTATCAGTCGCACAGCGGCGCAGGATGTAGGCGTAATGGCATTACTGACAAAGAATTCAGTGCCTACTCGCAGACCGAAATTTCAAAGACGTATTATTATACAACTGTGTAATTAGTTACCATACTAAAAACACAGGTGCTAGCTAAAGCCTCAGACACGCAAGTTCCACCGATCTTGTGCCACTGTTTGACACAGCTGCGATGGATTCTGCGCATCAGTGGGTCCCCTAGCCTTCCCCGTGTGTTTTCTGATACATGATGACGGTTTGCGAATATTACGCAGTTATTACGCAGTAGCTGATGAATTTCAGCTCAAATATTCATATCGACTTTCGGACCGTGCATGTTAAGGTCTGTTCCGAAGGATTTATTCGACGTAAGCCCATTAATTTCCACGAAAAAAAGACAAGACCTAGTACTGCGTCTGTCCTCGACGGTGACAGAATGCAAGCACGCGTGAAGTTGTCCATTAGATCGTCACGCGTGGTCATTTCTAGCCTTCGATGAATCACCTCCTCCGGAAGGATAGCTGCCATACATTCCATTCAGGAATCGATGACACTTTCGGTTCTGGAGACAGGAGCAATGCGTCCTGACGGCCAGTGCAGATGAGCGTACATCTTTCTGTGATTCAATTTAATTGTCCCAGCTCTGAAAAAATGACTTCCTGGACACCGACACTGCCTACCTTGTATCGAATGTGTTCTAATGTGGCGAGGTATTTAAAGGACAGTACATGTTACCAAAATGGGTAAGGCCACTGGAAGAATGGAGGTGCCGTAAGTGTTTAGGACACGTGTTCGGCCATGCGTGGTATAGTCAACAGTCGTTTTAGCCGGGACTGAATGAGTAGGGTTCCCTTATCGGGACAGTTTTGCCACCTTAGCGACTACTGAATTCCAATACTGCTGATGAGTATGAATGTAAGTAGCAACCCTAATAGCCCGAGGTAATCCGATGCCACCGCCTTCGCCATAAGGCATGGAAGTTAGGACGGAAAGCGACCTGCGAGTGAACCGGGTTATAGTGAAGAAGATCTGCTCCGCACCGACCGCATGTCTCCCTCTCCTGTCCACCTTGTTCACGTGAAATAAAATAGTTTGCTGCTGGTTGGGCTCGAAAGAGAGAGCCTGTAAGACACAACGGGACGGATGAGTTCCGTAGAAACGACCGGTGAGTACCCCTCCACCATTGTATAGTTCCGATCTCAACTGGCAAGACAACGAGTCCGTTGCTCAGTGGTTAGAGGCGTTGGAGTTCTTGCTAACAGGTTGTGGGACCGAACCCCATGTGTTGCACGCTTCGGGGTTAAGTATGACTGACTGACGACGGCTAATAATCCAGAAATGGTCATTCCAGTCTCCCTTGTCTTTGTCAGTAATACCACTCCAGTGCATCATCATCATCCTCATCCTCATCATCATCATCATCATCATCATCATCATCATCATCATCATCATCATCATCATCATCATCATCATCATCATCATCATCATCATCATCATCATCATCATCATCATCATCATCATCATCATCATCATCATCATCATCATCATCACCATCATCATCATCACCACCATCATCATCATCGTTGTTGTCGTCGCCGTCGTCGTCGTCGTCGTCGTCGTCATCATCATCATCGACGCCGACATCATCATCATCGTCGCCATCGTCATCATCGACGCCGACATCATCATTATCTCCGGTCACGACTTTTACTACCGACGCAGAGCCACGGAGGCTCGTCCTCGTTAAGAACTCTCCAAATGTAATATATCCAGTAGACAGTCACAGGGCTGTAAACGGGTCTCGCATAAATGCCAAACCCACATTTGTACACACAAGTGCACGTAATGTACTTTCCAAAATGGGTGAACTCCGAATCCATATGTGTAACCCCTCCCCGGACGTTGTTTGTAAAGAATGGCCTGCGTGTTTCCGTGACAACTGTCAGGTTGGCTTGTAATACGTAAGCAGTACGGTTGAGCATAAGGACAGTGTGTTCTCAAAGCCGGATATCCTAGCAGCATTATGACCCCCTCTCCACCCCAAGAAACTGCCCCGAAACTGACGCCCAAGTGCTGACAGACTTCCAATCATTTGCTACTTGGTCAAATAATCTCACCCTTTATGCACCTCACACCGACTGGAACCCGGCCTACGCATACCCCTCTGAAACATCATTCAACCAGCAGTTTATGCATACTATTAGTCATTCGCTTATCACCCAACTCGCCATGTTTCCGATTAGGGTTCGTGAGGCCAGTGGATGAACTGCCGTGACCCTGTGTTCACTAAGTCGTTTGATAGCGTCGATGTAGTGAATTACGTCCGTTCATTAGGTCCGAGCAGTCATGTAGTTCTCATGTGGGAATACACCTTAACCTCGTTGCCTGACCAACCGCCTTAGTTCCGACCAAATATCCGGCGTGGTTGTTTTAAACAGTTGAAAAATCAATTTCGTCCAAATGACCGGGGATTCAGACTCTCCGGTGATGTTGATGAGGTTTTGGAATTGATTCAAAGGGATGGCCCACGACCTCCTCTCCAGTCAGTGCTTAATCATGCGGAAAAGACTAACGAACGGACCTCGTTGGTTGACTTCATCCTTTAAGAAGGAAGTTATCAAAAAGGGGAGATTGCAGAAAAGATCCCCGATTTATAGGACACTTGAATCATTAAACGCACACAAGTTGCGGAAAAGTCGGGTCAAAAGTCTCATCGACAGAACTCGAAGGATCTTCGGAAAGGATCTGTTGAACCGTACCATGGTTGATGACAAAGTTCTTTAAATTTATACAATTCGGAGCACGCGGAATAAGAGTGCTATCTTAGTGTTTTGAAGATGCGAAAATATCAGACGCCAGAGGCACGGCTGGGCATCTCCCTGAGTTTTTCCGATCCACTTCGAAAAAAAAGCCCAACTATTTCCCACCAACTTATGACGATGAGGAAATAGCTACCATCGGAATAGTCATCTCCACGGAAGAAATCTTTCAGGAGAAGTTGCTGAACTTAGATAGTCCGCCTTACTCAGACCCCAAAGAAATCGAAGCGTTTGAAGGAGCTAGCTTCTGAAATGGCGAAGCCGTTAGCCTTTCCCTTCCAGGCGTGCCTACGCTTCGACTAGAAGTCAGCAACCATCACTCCGTTACTTAAGAATCGAAGTCGAGCATCTGCGAATGCCTACAAACTGGCGAGTATTACCTTCATATGTTGCAAAATTGTGGAGGAAATAATTAAAAAGTCGCTGATTAGGTTTCTCGAACCGAGAAAACTTTCGTAATGGCAGGTTCTGTCTTATAAATCTGCACTTTAACCTTGAACACTGGACCGGTGCACGCGATGAAAACAATATGATACGCGTCATCGACTTGAAAAATATCTTCGACAGTGTTTGCCACCGACACCTTCGCGCAGTCGCAACGTAGGGGTTCGAAGAAGCCTGTTTGCATGGATAGATAAATTTCTGACTGGACGGTCCCAAAGAATGCAGGTCGAGCGCCAGCAGCCCCCAGAGACAGCCGTGGTGAGCAGAGTCTTACAGGACACAGTTGTAGGTCCCATGTTATTCTTTGTTTTCACCAATGACTGCGTCAGGGACCTGGACTATGATATCGTCATGTAGCTGACAAAGACCATCCATAAACAAACTTGATCCGGATGACCGACTGACCGACGTGCTGGATTATTCCCTCCAATATAAGTAAGTGCAACTTCCTTCGAATCGGGAACTACAGAGTCTCCAGCTCGCTGATAGTCAGAAATACGTGGATGTGTGGATTATATTTTCACTCAGCGAATGAGGTCACTTCGTGCGTGTCCATATTATAACTGCTCAGACTGGTCTAGACGAGGTTTGACAAATAAAACTTCTTTAAAATATTTGGGACATTCTTGCAGCTGCATCTAATATACGTTATACAGGCCATGGAGACCTTGAATCGTCAAGGCCTGTATCGTCTTAGAGAAGGTCTAAGTTCGGGAGGAAAAAATAGTCCAAGGCCTAGAGTCTGTCCCATGATAGCAGACGGTTGACTCTAATCCTCTTCCCCATTTACCAAGGCGATATCACTTTAACTTTCCGCATTATGCGTGGCCTGGACTGTTTTTCTTTCCCCAACGATTTTTCGTTCAGGAAAGCACACCCACCTTGCGCGGCAATCCACAAAAAGTACGCACAGGTGGGGGGCTATTGTCGACGTACGCAAGTCTTTCTCCGGCAAAAGAGTGGATGCGGTGTGGAATGCTCTGTCTGCCGATGTTAGTATCACTTCATGTATGGATTCATCTCAAGGCAATCACCATGGGCATAAATACCACTAACCAGCCACACTCCGGCATAGCATCGTCAACGTAGTATTTGGCAACACATGATTATTCTACTCGTAGTTTTTAAGTAGACAGTTATGTTAACATTTACGCCAGGCATACAACTTATTTCCGTTCGCATGCAATTATGTAAACAATCTCTTCTTCAACGTACTTTGTGTCCGCATTTTTCGTTAACATTTTTTTATCTAGTAGGGAGTTCAAAGGCATTCACCTGCCTAAACATGGCCATACTCGATGTGGCTAGCTGGCCACAAGCTGAATGGAGATGTAGAAAATTTGCCCTTAACGGGTATTACATGACACTTGTAAAGGATAAAGAAAACTTATAAGAAGTATTTCTTGGCGGAGTTTAAGACAATTGCCGCCTAGGCGAGGGCTTAGAGGCTGTGCGAAAACCCAGAAGTAGCAATTAGCAAAAACTCTGGCCAGAGAGGGGCTCGAACCCTCGACATTCGCGTTATTAGCACGACGCTCTAACCGACTGAGCTATCCGGCCACGATCACTGGCTCTTAAAATATAATTAAATCAGCAGCGTTTGCTTGGACATCATACGTCAGAGGATCAAAGATCTGGCTGTAGTAAAGCCAGCCCATTTCTGTCGTGGATTCGACTCTCACCTACGTCGCCGAGCTTTTCATAGTTTTTGCAGGTCGCAGTTAATTAATCGTCGTGAAAATTTTTGGTACCAGCAAATTCTGCTGCGTATGCCACTAGTGTACAGCACAACACCACAAATGATCAAAAATGGTTTACGGGGCATACCCAATTCTATCAGTACCAATAAGTTTGTCCAAAAGACCGAGAGTGCTATTTGTGGGCCGTCAAATTCGCATTTAGTGCCTACGTGAAATTTCAGACCAGATCAGGAGTTGACAGTTGTACCTAGAGAAAACAAAAGGTTAAAGGATGGATTATTGATAGGTATGGTTGTCTTATAAGACAACCAATTTAGTCTTATTATTGTCTTGACATATTTCCTTGACTTGGAACCGAGGCCAATCCCATCAAGCCAGCCACCAGGCCCACCCATGTGAATGCGACAAATGACAAATTAATCCAGATTTATACTATTTATTTTTTGAATGTATGCAAAATCAGTAAAATGTCGGCAACATTTTACTTTGGTGGACGCACAGTTTATGAAAGGATACATCCAAGGGGTTTGTCAGAGGACAGGGGAGACGGCAGGGCTATAACGTGCGTACGTAATAAATGCATACTATTCCGGTAGAAGCGAACAGGCGAGTTCCAGGAAGCAGTTCAGAAGAGGAAGAAGATGCCATCACTGGAACAGGAAGTTTACTGGCCTGACGTTTCGGATCCTCACTCGAACCCCCCATCACTTGAGACAGCCCACCTCTGTTAAGATATGAGATGTTTAAATGAGTTCTATCTCACGAGTCGGAGGTTTTACGGTTCAAGGGATTTCTCAATTTTTAGAACACACTCCGCTAGTGTTGTCGGGGAGGCTTTTGGGTGGCGACTCAAGTGACGACTGCATTGCGAGAGTTGTGTGCCGAAATCCCTGGGGAAAACGGATCCGACAACTTGTTTTCCTTGGAAGCAAATCATGCCGGGGAACACGAACCGCCTTATGGATTTAAATAGTCCAAACGATCTTGACAAGGTATGAGCCAATGATTCAAGTGACTCATCGATCACTATAAACTAGCTCACGCACAAGTCACCGTCCCTGCTCGCACTCTACTGTGGACCACATGGTGGACATCACCGAAGTCGACGGTCTCTGAATTGCTTCCAATCTCAAACAAGAGGTCCTACTGTCGTTACACAGTAGTGAGAATAAGTGCTCTTGTCTGTGCGCTACCATCGTCGGGCCAAATCCCAGATTCGAAGGAGAAGACAGACGGAACCAGAATGAGGGTTTTATTGTGCACAGAACTCGTAGTTGTCCGCTCAGGCGGCAGTGGCCACTGGTGAAGCCAGGGCTGGTGTTGACTGCGTCTAGTCAGGCCTGAGAGTCCTTGATGCAGTGGTGGCAGCCACTTTTGTAGGCTCGTGGGCCAAGCTCAAGTGGTGTCCAGTCCGCGTGTGTTGCATTTGCCGAGGGGTGATGTCCCAGTGGCTTGTTTTGCTGGTTGCAGGGGGTGGCGCGTTCAAGTGGCCGCATGGGCAGCTGCGACTGCGCGGACGCAGGTATGCTCGAGCTGTTGGTCGTGTGACTTCAGGTCAGTAATTACATACATCAAGCATTGGTCACTGGTATGACTTTGTCTGTGAATGTCTTCTATGTCAAAATTTTACAATATCCAGTACGGTACTGAATGGACCAAATAATATCGAAGAAAGCGCATATGTGGCGGTCAGGAGATAGCAAACATTGTAAAATGTAATGTTACTGAAATATAGGGAGTAGCATGCTTTGTAACATAAAACGCTGGGTGGGACGGTTGGTACAGGGGGGAAATTTGTTAGTTTCCGATGCTGTGGAGGTACATATCCCTGTACTGGTCAAGCTTTCTCTTAAATGAATCCACGGATGAGGACATGACGACATCCACAGGCAGGGCGTTCCATGCCTTTACCACTCTGTGGCTGAAGAAGGAGCTCCTTGCGTCCAGTCTCGCTCCTGTCACACGTAATTTCAGAGGGTGTCCTCTCCAGCTAGTAGTGGTGGCCAGCTCAAAGAAGTCGCCGGATACGAGACAGCAGTCCTGACCCCGTAACATTCTAAACGTTTGAATTAAGTCGCCACGGAGTTGTCTGTAGTCCAGGGGAAAGAGAAACAAATCGGCAACCGTATTCATAGCCTACTTCTCTCCCCCTCTAAATAAAGAAGTTCAGCAACGTGAAGAGCAAGTCTAAGAAGACCTTCATAGCCGTTTGAACGTCGTGCCCGGTGATGTCCATCGCGTGCTCCATAGCAATCTGAAATCGGCACGGTGACTTGCGTGTGAGTTAAAGTGAGAGCAGACTTGCGCAGCATCTACTGCACCCCCTCTCCCACACTTGGACCCGGTGTCATGACCAAGTCAAGAAAACAGAAGATGGGAGAGAAGACAGTGGTCATGCATCAACCGGTACTGCCTTCTAACTGCAACGATCTCTTCATCAGTGTCAGTGGAACACAAATAACACCAGGAGGGAGATTCGAGTACTTTGGAAGCACAGGCTCAGGAAACACTAAGATGGACAATGAAATCGCAGGTAGGATGTCGCAAAACTAATGCGCAGCGCGCCGAAGCAGGCACCCAAACTCTGTTCTACTCCCCACGGACACTCCAAGCACGGGTTGGTCTGATCGGATATCTCAAGACACAGAGCAATGGGAGCACGGTCAAAATCTAGAATATGGCAGGCCTCATCTAGAGCACGACATACAAGCGTGGCGGCCACGGTTAGAAAAGGACAAAACATACTCCAGAAAGTCTAACGCCGTGCAACGAAGTTGGTAAATGTTTTAAAGAACCGATCCCTCATAGAAATATTGAACTGCCTTAATATATTCCCTGTGTTACGGGCAGCAAAGAGGCAATCGGCTATTCTGGCTTACAAAATAGTGCATGGCCTTAAGCATTGACCAATCCTTGAGGACATGTTTCGGTGGCACCTTCGGCGAAATCATCGTGGACACCCGGCGAAGCTAGAAACAAAACCGTCCGGGCTGAGCCTGTGCGATGAATTTCCTCAGCAGTGTAGAAGAGAGATGGAATGATATCCCGTAATCAGTCATGGAGGCGAAGTTACCATAGCTCTGAAGGGGACGCTTGGATGACTGTGTCCCCTATGCTGCCTCGACAGCGTGGGCGTAAGCTCAATACCCAGAGAACCAGCTTACTTAAAAACAATACTACTTAAGTCGCGTGAGTACGGTTTTAATAGCGACGGTACCATCGCACCTGTGCAGCTTCACCTAACGGACTGGAGTGTAAACAATAGGATTTGCAGATGCATCGCCTATCATCCCCACTAAATACACTGGAAATAAACCAAACCTACCACTCGACTTACACAATGCCACTACCGCCGCCACTATCAGGCTGGACACTCCTGCCACCCACCACCACATTTACCAGAAATGCGGACTCAGTCCCGACCTGTCCTGGCATCTTACACCGGCGTGATCAGTAACTCGTGAATACATCGCACTGCGGCCGAAGAACCAGTGCCAGGAGCCCCAACATAGACCCGCCACTTCCGTCTCATCTGCCAACACGGTCCCAGGGGGTATTTGGTCATCAAATCTGTCTAGTCGACCATAAGAACATCCATAAAAGTCCCCTGTAAAACAACACAGCCCAGACCCCATAAATCAACTGCGCCCTACCTTAGGTTGCACGCAAATCTACTCCACAACGCGCACGCACGACACCTCCCCGCAACAAACCATCACTGTAGCAAGCATGTGATACGCTTTGCCAGCGACGGTATGGCAGGCGAGACGGCGCATGTCAGATTATACACATCTCATGTCCTATGGTGCATGATACATGAAGCAGCGACCAGATTGTGTGTGTGGCCGGCCCCTACCTACTCCTGAGCTTGAATTTGTCCAACCACCGGAATATGATGGTTGGGTGCGGTAGATGCCACAAGTCACTGCAGATCAGCAGTGGACGTCGTCGTTGTCGACTAACTACCAGAATGGCATTGCCGACAAAGACAAGGGAGACTGAAATGGCCATTTCTAGCTTATTGGCAGTCGTCAGCCAGTCATACCCCAACCCCAAAGTGTGAAACACCCGAGGCTCGAACTCGCGACCTGTTAGTTAGAAGTCCACGCCTCTAACCACTGGGCCACGAGCCCGTTGCCCTGTGGGTTGTGCTGAGCTGTCTGTTTGAGTTCTGGCCAACCAGTGAACATGCGTAAGGCACAGGTCAGGCTGCGGCCCGCGTCACGTCAACCACCGTGCCAACTGATGGAGACTATCGATTGGCGCACGAGCTGAGAAGAGATGGGTTAAGCTATGCGGAATGCAATGCAACCCACACCGCCCTCAGCATACTGAATCTGACACGCTAAAATTCGCGGTTTGAAGGGC
>CACRXP010000192.1:617069-642354 GCA_902702965.1 Spirometra erinaceieuropaei | reverse complement strand
CGACGATGACTTCACGTCACGCTAGCTATTGCGCACAATTGCCTTCCCGACTCGGAAGAGCCACTGGCGCATGCGAGAGCATGGCGAGGAAACGAGTTCTAATCCCCCCCCCCCGAGAGCAGGCAAAGGAGCAACTGGTGTTGATTACAAAAACATATTCTTTACTGAGAACATCAAACGCGCCAGCCATAAGATAATAAAAACGGGCCGGTGGACGATGGCTCCACCCTAGACCATAGGTGGTGGGGGTGGAATTGACGCCATTGTTGAAGTCAGGGGCGGCGGAGGCGGTGGTGGCAGGGTCATGCCAGTACCCGCAACCGAAGGCGGTTGCCACGTTGGCGGAGGTGCCACGCCGCCAGCGGTGGTGACCACAGTCATGCCGAAGAGCGGGGCCGCTGGGGGTGGAGGTGGCGGCGGCGGTGGTGGACGGAAAGAGGCTGCTGCGGCAGCGGCTGCCGCGGCCGCATTCAGTGTCGTGCTGAGGAGCGGCGGTGGCGGTGGTGGAGGGGGCGGCGGCATCGCGCCAAAACCGCCCGCAGCAGTTGCAAGGGAGAGGTGTGTGTGACCCAGAGTAGGCAGCGGGGGTGGTGGAGGTGGCGGCAAGATCATGGAGCTGGAAAGCGGTGGGATTGTGGAGAAGGCGGCAGGATGATGCGAAGCGAAGCTTGCCAACAAGCCAGGAGGCGGTGGTGGCGGGGGCGGAGCGTCCGCAAACAGCTGATGTGGTCTGTCCGCCTGGGGAAAGGAAATAAGAAGGAAATAGTATGGACTAAGAGAACAGTGTTCACGGGTCTGGGACGGAGACGTTGGTGTGGCCCACTATCGGAAACCCCCTTGAAGTCTATGTAGACTACGTGCACCACATTTCCTTAATCAATCGCCCGGCCCAGCGTTCCAGACAGCAGAGTAAACTGATCAAGTAGGACCTTCCTCTGCAGAATCCATGCTGCGCGTCAGAGATGATGTTGCTCTAGAAACTGTATAAGTTCGTGTTTGATAATTCGCACCATAACTTTGCAACGTATGGAGGTGAGGCTCACCGGTTAGTAGCCGCTTGCGGAAGCGTGACCGTTGATTTTATATATCGGTGAAATCCACGCAGTCATCCAATCAGGTGGCAATCTGCCTGCATCGAGGGAGGCTTGGGAGAGAAGATATAGAGGTTCTGCCAATTCTATGGCTAACTCCCTCAACGACTTTGTTGGTACTTTATCAGGATCCGACGAAGTCGCTTCTTTCAGCTTCAGTAGTTCTCGTTGAACCACTAAGTCAATTTTCGGGACCTCATCCACACTACATTAGCGGTTAAATTGGATTCTGTCATAAAAACCGATCCAAAGAAAGATGTTCAGCCTTTTTGTCGTCCTTGCAAAGTTCAACGCCATCATCCGTTTTTAACGTAAGGATGGAATCCCTATTGCGAATGCAAACGGCTGATCTATGGAAAGGCCACAAATCAGAGCGGCATTACGTGACGAACGTTGTTGTTCCCGTCACCAGACTGGGGTCCATGTGTCGTCTGACACAATCATAGACCCCTAAATGGGTGTGTAAGGAGGACGGATGGAGACGTGGACAACCGAGACCAGAAACTATAGGAATGCATCCCCTGCACCAAGTCATGCCACGCAATTGATGCCCGACTAGCCCGGAGCTTAAGGGGGTCTTTGGACGACCGGAGGTCTGCGGTGCGTGTGCCGAAGTTTAAGCTGTGGAAGGGCAGTAGCGCAAAGGAAAGATGACAGGCCTAATGAGGATGCAAGACTAGGAGACAAGGCGTTCTTCCAAAGTTAACGGTGCTCCGGCAACGGTCTGGGGATGCACAAAAATACTGGGCGACCTAGAAGCAAAAACCAAACTGCAAGTGTTTTCCTTTTTGTGCCAGTGATGTTTAGCACACACGTGCAGAAGAAATCAGACTTCAATTTTGTCGTTAACCTGTCCCTGAACAATGGAGTTGGCCCAAAAATCCACTTTACGAATGAGTCACATTAACTACTGGACCACGGTAAAGGGATCACTAAAACAGTACCTGTGAAAGCGGACTCTGCGCAGCGAGCAGGCGCTCTGCGGCTGAACCGTGGCGTTCACCCTTACTGTCCTTCTTGAAGGCATAGGAGATAGTGATAGCCCGATTACAGAGGTACTGTCCGTTCATGGCCTCAATGGCTGCGTCACTGGCCTCGAAACTGGCGAAGTTTATAAAGGCGTAGCCCTTGGAGTTGCCGGTCTCTGGATCGCGCATAATTTTCGGCGTCTGTAGGATGACACCAAACGCGCTAAATGTGTCGTACAGCAACTTCTCATCCACTTCAGGGTCCAGGTTGCCGATGAAGATGTTGGCTCCAATGTCCAAGTTCTTTTGGTTGGCTGAGGCCTTGTTCACGCGGATGGGCTTGTTGTACAGCTTTATCATGTTCATTATCCGCATGGCGTAATCTGCATCCTCCTCTGTGAGAAATTCAACGAAACCATAGCTGGAAAGTGGAATGTGGGGATGGGGTGAGTCTAGTGGTCAATTAAACAAGAACTCAGCATTTTGACAGGCAGCCTCATGTAGGAAAACAGCTGACTGCCCAGATAAGGAAATAAAGCAAAAAGAATAACTCAGAACGACTACTAGCCAACTGCCACTACTTAGCAGACAAATATTTGTCAACTTGGAAATGAGCTTATTCGCCCCAACAACCAAAGGTGACTGAAAGAACATGGTCCGACCGTACTATTCACCTGTGCCCTCTCTCGCCTCCGGTCTTCTTGACTACGTCTTGACACAGGGCCCAGGTGGAGAGGAGAGAGCGCGGTAGATGCTGCGAAAGTCTGCTTTTACTGTAAACTAATTCTCGAGTACATCATCGTGGCCGTCCCACTTTGCCGTGGAGCACACGGTCGAACTGTCACGCAACGCCCTTGTGAGAACGACGGGACAGTCAACATCTTTGGAGACCGTGATCAGTAATGGTCAAATATGCGCGAACGGACTTATAATTTGGTACTTGTGATGGCATTCATGATGTCTGGTTGAGCCACTTTCATGTTGCGCATCTACAGTAGTTACAAAATACGTGAAATTATGTCCGAGTAACAAACAGTCACCAAACAGGCAGGCTAAACTTCCAACTAGTCTCTTCTTGATTGTCGGCTAAGATAGTTTGACCATGTGCTACGTCGACCCAAAGGCAAAAGTGTCACTTCGAACTATCCTGATTCTGACCACTGACAGGATGGAAACAACCCACTGGTGACGAGGGTGAACGTGAAGGCTGACCCCGAGGGTATCTCTGTGCATGCGAAATTGGCGCGCAAAGTGGCTCAACCACGCTTGGAAGTCTGCGACAGCGGAAAATGATAATTCGCAATGCGGTGAACGAGCAACGTGCAGCTGAATGAATCAGGTATCATGAATTAGAACTACAGTTGTGCTGTTTAGGGCATGTGGTCAGGCGATGGAAGTCCCGAAAGTTTAGACAGCAGTGGAAGCGAGCCAGTCTACGCACACGGATGCTTCCACCATGGATAGAGGTCTTCAATTATGCTGTCCGAGGACTAAAATCTCTTGTATCTACTCCTGTCTAGGTCAACTGTTTCGACCGGGGACGTCGCAGACGCCGATGGCGTTTGCAATATTCCATAAAGCAGTCGAAGACAGACGGAAGACCGTGGCAAGATTCTTGGGATAGACAACATCGCATTTTTTCTCAGGTCATGCCTTCTTGACATGTGGTCCAAACAACAGCGGAACCTTTACATGAATGCGGTTAGAGCCATGTCGACTCTCATCGTAGGTACTACGAATTGCAGTGTGCTCGGAGAAACGCGTAGTAAATTTGGTCAGATGACTTGATGTCATCAAAGCTACCGGAAACATATATGCTATGTACAGTGAAATTACCAGACCGCTGACTATTAGGGCAACGGGTTCCCACTGGGTGGCGGTTAGAAGTTCGTAGGTCCACCGTACATTCCCCCCACTCTGACAATCCAAGCTCCGGGCAGCTAATAGACGAAGAGTGGCCATTCCAGTCTGCCCCCTTCCGCATTATTGGTGGTCACTGTCTGACTGCTTGCAAGGACGAGCGGGGAAAGCCCGATCAGGCAACGCCCATACTAAGATACTTTAATATCCATACAGCCACCATGTGGTGCAAGTACAATAGTGGAACGGAGGCTTAAATAAGTCAGTGATGGCAAAAATGGTTTCAAGGAATAAAAGTTTTGCTTGTTTGCGGTAGAAGAAATTGCTTATTTGTAGAGTAAGTGCATAAGAAGGCAAAAATGAAGGACGTAGATATTCCTCAGCGAAATATCCCAGTAATGTACTTTAAAAAGACGACTTATAAGTGAGGGTTTTTCACTTGATCAGAGGCATGTTTTTCGCCGGCTTTTGTAATAGACATCCATCTGCTTCGATGATTGTGATTAGCGTCTAGATCGGTCCACAGATATGACGCAAGACATCATTTGAATAAAAAAGGACGCGTAAACACTCACAGTCTGACTAAAAGCCCTTAAGACTTCCACTATTTTGGAGATTGTAATTTAAAAAAAACTACGGAACCTATCTTTTTAGACATTTTATAGAGGATAATGAGGACCGCCAAGTATTCACCGACCTTTCAGTGGATTGCACCGTCACCAGAAAGCATATGACTAGATCTGTCAATTATAACAGGGCCCCTTAATCACTGGCCGATTTTACAACATCTGGCCTTACAAAGACTTTTATGCCTGGAACGTCCCTATCCTCGAACTCAAACAAAATACTCTCCGCGTTAGTCAACCACCCCTCAGACAATAAGAACAAAAACTAGATCGGATTCTGGCGGAGGTATGCTGAAAGGCATTGCCTAACTACACGTAGTTGACTAGCCGCCATACTGAACATTACGCAACCATTTAGATGATACTTCCCGAAAATTAGCTATAAGGCTTTTTCAGACACTGTTGTAGTTATGCTGTTTTATTTACTCAGCTCTCAGCATTGACAATCATTGTGTTACTCATGCGGCACGCATTTTTTCATCTTCGGCATTTCAGCTTTTTAAAAGAAAATTGTTAGTTCAGATTAAAAACACATTATCTTCAACACTTCTTTTACATTTCCACTTGACAGAAAGTGATTCATTCTCGATTGAACGTTTCGGCCGATGCATTTGGACCCATTTCTGACTGATTACACCTCTCGCGAAGTTACGCTTATTTCAAGGGCTCTTAGACGCACCGAGTAGTCAAAATCTACGTCAGCAAGGGCAGGTCTGAAGCGGCAACTCCACCAATAAACGCATGATCATAGATACTACAGCAGCCTGGCAATTGTGGCTGATAGGAGCTGGCGGCGAAGAATAAGCGAGAATTCAAAGTAGGAGACGATTCAAGCAGTCACTCGTCGACTTTAGACAGATTAACTAGGAAGTACTATTGACAAAGATTAGACCGACACAGGGACGGTTTATTAGTCATAACTAGTCGCTGATGGCTCAACCTCAGGCGCTGGCACACATGAGGTTTGAATTCTCACTCGTGGGTCATGGAGCATTTAATTTCGAGGACGCTACCAGCTACTAAGGGTCCCTTTTCCAGCCGCGTAACAGATGCCTGTCCTTCGGCAAAATTAGGAGCTACCCAATACATTTCTTTAGCAGAGTCATAAAGGTGAACTCTTAGTCTTTGTCTCTCTAAATTCACAGTCGTTCGCCTGAGACACATTACCATGCATAATTGTGCTACAGGCATGAACGTTTAGGGTTTCTTACAAGCTTTAAGAGGCAGAGGTTAAACAGTGTGCGAAAATTTCGAACAAAAATGCTAATATAAAAGGTTCTTTTAGGTTGAAATGTACATTGCAACCCGGCAGTTTAAGGGTTCGCGCAACAAGCGAAAGACTTTAGATGAAACCATGACATAAACTGACTGTGCTTGCAACCCCCGGGCATACCACCTCACAACCGTTGGTCGGTGGTAAATGCAAAAATGGAGTACTGGTAGCGAAATGAGGACTTAGTACAACGCAACACAAACCTGAGTGGGTTGCTTAGGCGGACCAAATTCACTTTTAGCGCGAACCCAGGACGGTGTCAGAGAAGATGCCACTGCCCCTTCTCCTCATAACTGCTGATACCCTGCCCTACAATGGACGCTCGCACAGGCCTTCTTGGTATCTCTCGTTCTACGTCAGCACTTTCCATAACCATCCCCTGCAGTTACCCACAGCCTTGCACTCCCCACTGGCGGCCTGGCAGGCATGGCGGAGCGCTTCCCACTCCAGATGGCCAACTGTATGTGTAACACTTTCTAGTATTATTATATCCTTCTAACGCGTTGACTAGTCTATTACTAGTAATATATTTATTGCACACGTTTGTCACGGTTTTTATGCTATACGTACGCGTGTATTCGCATGGTGCTCGCCGACTCTATTCAGTACTTCCGTAGCGCTACTTGATCACTTGAGTCGTCTTCGACGTGACCATGGTTGGGGCGAAATAAATTGTGATGGCCGTCTAAAATCCATCCAAGGCATCCACACATCTCAAGAACAATTGGAGGTTGCTGGCATCGACAAGGCGTAAGCTCATGCGGACAGGTGTCACCACTTGCCAATTACAAAAGCCTTTGTTCAACAAACCTATACCGAGGGATCAGCTATGTGAGCGATAAAAAGCTTCTATAATTCACTTAGTGATGTAAGAGCCGGCAAAACTAAAACAAACGTTGACGACAATGGACGTACCGCTACGGGGACAGCAACGCCAGTAAAAATGTTGACTGGATACATAAGAAAACTCAGAAATTAACCGTGCTAGAATGAAAATAGTACTCGCATTTTCGAAATCGAAAGCACGCGAAGACAAACTACTACTGAGAAAGGAAACAGGAAACAAAAGCGTACCCTTGATGTTGCATGGTAATGCGATCCTTCGGCATGTGGACATTAACAACAGGTCCTGCTTGGAGAAAGAGTTCCCATAGTATGGCTTCTGTACACTTTTCATCTAGCCCGCCAACATAAATCGTGGCATCCTGGTTCCTCTCTTCGACAGGCCCGGTGGTCATATTGCAGGCTCACAAGTGCCCACTTTCTTTTCGCGCCTCTATTTTAGCCTAGTAAAAGTCCACAAATTGTCATTTTCGACCGTTGCCTGAACATTTGACTTTATTTATTTATTTCGAGACATTCGCAGTCCTTCAATTTTACCATTTTGACTGGAGTAGCTGATCATGCTATACTTCGTAGTTAAACCTCATAAGAAGGAAGGGGAATTGTCCATACGGGATTAATTTAGCAATCATGATTCGAAAATGGCAAGGGATAAACAGAGAAACTGGTTGCAGACAGGATAAAACTAAGGAATTAGCCATGTCATTTAGTTGTTTTGCTTAGCACAGGGTGAAGTCAATGTGTCTCTCATGGAAAAATATTTTTCTGACGATAAATTGGTTTAAAAAATCATATGTTCTGTCACAAGTCATCCAAAAAACACAAACTCATCTACAGTCTGTGCGCTCGAAGAAAAAGGAAGCGAAAACGTACAAAGTAAATAAGCGAGACTGATGACCTGTTATGCTAAGATAATGAACTGAAGGCTATTTTACGGATTCCAGACATTTTGCCGTCGCATAATTAAGCAAAGTATTTATATGCGAGTGGGCTGCTAAGTTATTTTGATGAAGATACTGACCAGACATGAGATCGCAGGTTAGGTTTCTCGCAGTGATAAGCGTCTTTTTTGAACGACGCATATTTAGGAACGAGACGAATGTAAGTAATTTTCTAGCGGGCAGGAAATTAAAATAGCTTTTCGGTTTATTTTGTGAGGGCAATGGGCAAATCCATCGAAAATTCTATATGTACACGTCGGTAAGCCTGTACCTGAATCGGCCGTGATCATGCATTATCTAAATGACCTCTCCACGTGCGACAAACCCCGACTCTGACAGTCCGATCAGCGACGGAGACCGTTCCATGTCTTGAGTCGTGTTGAACCGGGCCTCTAACTGACCTCCTCTTCGATGCTTCCACATAGACAACGCCTCTGGATCGAGGGCAGTGCAAGTGCACTCGTGAGGCGGACGACGAAAAAGTGCTCAAAACACTTCCGTCGTCTTCCTTTGGTGTCCTGAGATATCCTCGTGACTTTGTCGCAGCGCACACGGACAGTCTCGTTTGAGACGAATTCGATATACTCCACTCGAAGAATGCTCCTCTGGGATTGGTGGCCAATTTCTTGCAGCCTTCGCTCATCTTCCACGCGCAAGGCCAAAAATGAACAGTCGCAGAAAACGGCGGTCCGGACGGATGCATGGTATACGCGAATCCTGGTAGCAATGGAGACGTTACGTCAAATTCGAAAGCACTCCCTTAGGGTAAAGAACGCCCTGCGAGCGGCATCGATTCGGAAGGCAATGTCGTCCTTACTCTATCCACTGGACAGCAGCCCCATCCGAGGTATTTGAAACTGTTTGCTTCCTCAGGTTGACAACCAGTAACCCCGAGGAGTGCCTTCTCCTGGTCAGGTAAGCAGCTCAAAAACAATTTTGTGTTTATGGATAAACCGACTGAAGTAGCGACTCCATTCATCCGTGGCACGACATATTGCAGGCCACCAAAGCTCGAGCTTAGTAAAGCGAAATTGTCATTGTAGTCTAGACCAGTCAGCCGCTGTCCAACTGCGAACCCCACACTGGGAGACTACTTCGTAAGCGGATGCCTGAGAATGCAGTAGCGGTGAGGAAAAACGACGCTAGCTTTCAGGTGCCGACTCATTCCACGTAAGGGGATCATGTTTTCAAGCTTCAATAGGCTGAAATCCTTGCAAGATCTAACGACCGCGTGAACCGCGAGCCGCTAAAATCATACCTCTGTGGCCCGCAACCCATCAACAAGCGCAATGACCTCCCGGTTCCATATTCAATGCTGAGACATTCCCTGAGCAGGGAATCAGTCACGTGGGTAGGGGGCGGGCAGGCAACAATCCCGGTGGCAGCGGGCCAGACTGTCGAGTAATAATCACGTCAACATCCAAGATGCATGTTGAAATTGCAGCAATCACCGATTCGGGCGCTGACTGTTGAGCCGGCTCGGCGCATCGCGGCGGGCACGAAGGGGAGATGAAAGGGAGTCGAGACGTCAAAGTATGGTACCAATACCAGTGGTCAAAGGAACGTCTCTGAGTTGGAGACCACTAGCGGTTTCGTCGCCAGGATAAGCGACTCGCTGTTGCTCAGCCGCCAAGGCCGATCCCGAGTGAGAGTTGGAGGGAAGATTGTGAGGGCCTGGACAGCATATCATCCACCTCATTCTTCGTGCCATCAATTAAGTGGATGTCGGGGGTGAACTAAAAGATGTAGTCCAGGTGGGCAATCTCTCTGGGACTGTACTTGTCGGATAGGGAATGAAGAACACAAGTCAGTGGCTTGTGGTCTGTGAAATAAGCGAAGTCTCGACCTTCAAGGAGATGCCGGAAATGCATCACAGTCAGGTAAATGGTAAGTTGTTCACGGCCAAAGGTACTGTAGAGGATCTCCGCCGGCAAGAGCTTTTTTGGAGAAGAAGGCCAGTGTTTGAGTCGAACCGGCAAGGTGTTGTTGAGGGACTGCACCTATGGTTACGGTCAAAGCATCTACCAGTAAGGACAGCTGCGCTTCGGGAGCGGGATTGGGGAGCAAGTTGGCGTGGCAAGGGAATTCTTGATTCTTCCAAAAGCAGTCAGTGCTTCACCGGTAAGCTCTAGAGGGCTTTTGAGACCTCTGATGATGGATTTGAGTGAGAATCCGAAACGTCAGGCCAATAAATTTCTTGTTCCAGTGATCGCATCTTCGTCTTCTGACCAGAAAGCACGTTGGAGAACGGCAGCATGAGGTCAGCACAGTTAATAATAATAATAATAATAATAATTTTTATTCAAGACCCGTGAGGGTCCTATCATAGAAAGTAGGAATAGTTTTTACATTAATTTTAGAATTTTAGACGAGGTATACAGAGTTATTAGAGTACTTAATTCATAGTTTTCAAATAAGTAGCACGTTACGAAGAATGTTGACCGAGCAGTAAAAAAAACTCCTAACATAAACGAAATGAGTAAAATTGGATAAAAGCTATAGGAGGAAAAACTCTCGCTCCTTAGTTTATAAAAATCAGGCAGGACTACACTGTATATGGCAT
This sequence comes from Spirometra erinaceieuropaei, assembly GCA_902702965.1. Classification (NCBI taxonomy): domain Eukaryota; kingdom Metazoa; phylum Platyhelminthes; class Cestoda; order Diphyllobothriidea; family Diphyllobothriidae; genus Spirometra; species Spirometra erinaceieuropaei. The sequence goes on along the minus strand of CACRXP010000192.1, from coordinate 632,189 downwards.
TCTATGACGGATTTCATGGAGGGGTAAGTAGGCAGGTCAGGCAGGACTGGCCTATATGTAGACTTGAACAGAAGGCTCGAGTCGGGAATCATCATGGGAGAATTCATATGCCGGATGAGGCCATTCATGCCAAAATGGCGAATTGGAAACCAGTTTCGACGCGGTAGGAACCCAGATGCGATCAGTTACATTCAGCCAAATCCAGCCGAGGAGGGGGCAAGGGAGATGCGACCAGACTACTAGTGTATGGCAAATACAGAAGGTTCCGCCAAGAGCGTCGATATATTGCCTTCTGTGAGGGCTCGATGGATGGACTGAAAAACCGAAAAATTAACATTTTTGTTTAGGGATCCTAGGAAACGATACGACTCACAAAAGCAGGAAATGTAAGCAGATACGGAAATTTAATGGTGGCATACTAAATACCTGGTGGCCCTTTCTCAGTGTCATTGAGAAAGTTGTTTGAGAAGGATGCGGAAAATAAAAGTTTAATCGAGTCAGTATTCAGATAAAGGCGTAGCCGTCTCCTAAATGTGTGTAGATTATCTGAAGATCTTATATTTATTGGGAGGCTATTCCAGAGGAAAGTATATCTGGAAGCGAAAAATAGAGAACGCTTAGAGGTGGAGGAAGTTGGAGGAGGTATAACTAAGGAAGAGTTACGAAGATTGTGTGGGCGACTACTAGGGGTAAGTGCCGACGGTAAAAGTTGACTATGTCAAGGAATCGCTGCAGATGACACTTGGAGGTTGGTGGAGGTAAATCACGAATTGCTTCAAGCTTGGACGGGAGGGGACGCAATCTCTCACAGTCGACATGATGGTCGAGGAATTCGAGCGAAAGCACAACCCAACCACACTTGGAGGGGTTTATGAAAACGCCAAACTTGTCGGAGCGGTCAAACACTAAAGTAGGGTGCTCCTTGTGTTCTTTTGCACTCCAGATGGCCACCAAGATGATATCAGTATGGGCGTACAAAAACGGTAGGTCACGTAAAACATAGTCAATGAGCCTCTGGAACGTTTGCGCGGCATTAAGAAGACCGAAGGAAATGCGAATGAATTCGAAGAGACCGAAAGGTGTAGTGACGGCAGTCTTGGGGATGCCCTCAGGGACCACGGGAATCTGATGAAAGGCACGCAACAGGTCAATCTTCAAAGAAATCGTTCTGTCGAAAAGGGCACGGGTCGGGATAGAAAAGGGATTTAATCAGTGAACAGACAGACCTGTTGTGCGATCAAAGAGACGGGAATATGGACAGCCAACAAGAAGATCGAATTCTGTAAGAAGATCCGAGCCAAGGATTGCATGAGGGACATCAGCAATCACAAAGATCCAAGAGAACTAGCGACGTAGGCCAATGTCTAAGGTGTGGGACAGGTTCCCAAGAATGAGAATGGGGAGCAGTTGGCAGCTTGGTGATGAAGGACAGAACTAAAATACGACCGCCGGATAGAATGGGATGGGCGACATTTATTTGAACAGCGGGGTACACTAGAAAACGTCTACGTGTCGCACTGTCGCAAACACAGAAGGTGCGATCAGAATCAGAAGAGCAAGAGAACACGGTCGCGCCTATTCTCTGGCTGACTGGTTTCCCTGGTTAGACATGAACGAGCAGAGGGAGGAACATCGACGAGCCTTCGCACCGAAATTGGTATGATGCCAACAAATATTGGCTGTTTGAGTTCGCGAACGGGAACGACGATGATGAACGACCAGAGGTAAGGCGTCCATGCTGGAGTTTTAGATACACCATGAGCGTCGCAGTTTGCTCACTTGACGTTGGCAACGAGGAAATGGAGAGCTGGACAACAGACGGCTGTTTGAACCGCTGCACTACCAACATCCTGTCCGCCGTCTTGGCTAGCCGTGAGACAGAGAGATCTTGTGAGCCAGATGCTAGAATGATTTTAACATCGGCTGGTAGACGCCAAAGGAACATTTTCTCGAAGTGCTTATGGATGCGAAATCCTTGCATCCTTCTAAGAAGTTCGATGGGTTTCCGGTCACCCAAATGCTCCTCGAAAATTGGCTAGCGATACCGCTAGCAACAAGACGCCACGTAAAAGCGAAGGAGCATTGCCCTAAATTGCGTGTATAGTTGGTCGACTGGGGGACTCTGGACCAATGATTGTACTGGACCAATTATTTAACCTTTAACGGCAAAGCCTGAATCAGCCTGTGGAATTTGACAACTTCTTTGATACTATTCGCAGAGTAAAAACTTCACTCAGTATGAAAGGAAGTATAGTTTAGGCGCATTTTTTTCCAGAAGTCTGGTAGAGATAGTGTTACTGAGCTAATAAAATCGTCCTCACTAGCAGGAGCGTCCATTATAACTGTGGCTGCGGCAAGATTTGAGTGAAAGTGCACGCGAGGGAAGAACCGAAAGGGCACGGCACAACGGCTGGATGGCTATTTTCGGCAAATGAAAACGCGTGAAAAGGCGGCGCGCGTTATCGTTCAGGGGTCGCCACTTCAGCGGGCCGGGTCAACCGATAACGAGAGCCAACGCCGAAACTAAGTCGAGAAAAACCAAACGAGACGACCACGCCAGGACGGACTTAAGTGTTAACGCCGCCCATTGAAGAACCAAGGCAATGGGAGAAAAGTCGGTTAGTTAAACCAAAACTCACACCAGTTGGAGTCTCCGCGTAACCGTTCCGCAAACACCAAGGTTAACAACAGTAAATAAATTCGTGTTTAGGAAATGCTTAAGAAATAGAATAACTATAAGAAGTGGTCTGTAGACAGAAATATGAAAATGGACTACAACGAACTTTCGGGCGTGAGCGAACGAGAACATGCACAATTCCACGGACGTTACCAGTTTCGGCGCAATGCATCGACCTGTTATTGTGAACCCTGCTATGGAACATTAACCCAGCCAGATAACAGTCGATCTTATTGACCGCAAGGCCGCGATTTAAATACCGTGTCAAGAGATATTTGGAATGATGCTGGAAACAGGTGCTGTTGACAAACATTCGGTTATGTTCAGCGAAATTCGGCCACCCTCCCCTATTGTCGCACCGAGAGCCGAGCCCAAAACGACTTATAAGGTGATTGAAGAGTGGCCGGACCTAGCGCAGGCATCCCCGTCCTCACAAAATGTTACGGAAACTTCCTATAAACGAGACGGAGCCAAATTCGCACGGAAAAACAGGCAGTGCGCTACCTGAATGCGCTCCCTCAGACGGCCAACCAGGAGTTGGACGACTATTCTGGAAGCCGGATAGCCTCAAACGCTTCCACCCCGCCAATACGTGTGTGCCGGGGCATACGCAAGAATGGCTATAAAAGACCTGCATCGACGTCGCCTCCGCAAATAATTCGGGGAGTTAATTTCATGGTTCTCTTATCTGTTGTGTGAAGAATTCAGGGCGAAGATTCGACCTGCGCATATTTAAATGTATCTTCATCGAGCGTCTACGAAGATGGGACAAAAGTAGAACTGCTATTGCTTTATGAAGCTGTCAGACGATGTGTACGACGATAATATTCCCGACGGTACCATTCGCCTCACTTTTCGCAAACATTTCGTACGATTGTGGTGGCTTCCTGTCGTAACGACGTTACGTTGGTGGGTGCGACTGCCTGCACCTCTAAACATAAAAGGAAGATGAAAAGAGCAGGCTGACGGCGAGACGAGAAAAGACAAAGGGTGTCCACCAGACAGAGTGTGCCCACTCTAACGTGGTTGAGCAGGAAGTGGCGCCCAGAAACTGCCCCTGCTAGATCCCGGGGCCAGGGGGGCTGAGCCCCGTTTGGGCGGGGTTACGGACGGGGCAATGACGGGGCTGTGGACGCGCGTGACTCCGCCCGATCACCTGATCCCATCGATTAGCATGTGCATGCGCACGCGGCTATTTGTGCCCCTAGCAACCTTATCACGGCGCAAATATCAACCATATCATATGATTCGGTATCAATATTGATACGCTTGGGCGGTGCGAACGCGGACATCGGCGAGCTCGATGCGCACATTCTTACTATTAGAGATGTCATCATGTAGTATCTTGTGAATGTTGCTGTCTGCTACACAGAGGGAACGGATGAAGGCATTCCAATTCTTGTAGATATCAGCATCTTAGACCGTTTGCCATCTTTGTCGCGTGCTGTCGCACTTCCAGAAGACATGTGTCGTACTTGTCCGGACTCGGCTGCATCAGGGCCCTAGGCTCCTTTATGTTCTAATATGATGCGACCCACAGCTTGACAACCTCCCATCTCACCAAAAGTGCATCCCCTATTCATCTTGTATCCAGGATTCGCTTGCCGTCTTTCCGCGGGTGCAAGTGTTTTTGACGGCTGACCGTCATAAATTTGGCTCCGCCCAGTTTCGAACTGGGGACCTTCTGCGTGTTAGGCAGACGTGATAACCACTACACCACGGAACCGACGGCCAGGGACTTTAAAAAGTGTTATAAACATGTGACAAAAAATCGCTTAACTAGACTTCCTTATAATTGGCTTAAGTCTCCTCAGTCAAGTGACCGTTAGCACGCCGAATTTTTCCTAATGCTATATCCGTTTGAATCCGTAAAAGTACACCATATAGGTACTTATTCCAGAATTAACGTAGGGATTCATACAAACATATATCCCAATGCCGGATCGACGGGCACTAAGTCCACTGTCTGCAGTCCCACTGAGTCGCCACCCCACCCCTTCTCTCCAACACAGGGAGTCGCAACAGTTCCCTCTTCCCTCCCCTGTTGCAGATCCCAGTCTAATTACGTGCCCATGTATTTCACACACTAGTTGCTTGCCTGTCAGTGGTTATCCTGTCATGCCAACTAATGTAGTCTGACCATTTCACTTTTCCCTCTGTTTCTTTCGTCTGATGAGCGGTCGGTGTCACCAGCTTGAAAATTCACGAGTACAACTCGATCTTTCCCGAAGACCCTTATATCTATAAAAATATATCCTCTGAAACGCTTACTAAACTTCGGGAGTTGGCGCGGATATCCGAACTCTTTGCCTAGTTATTGAAACAAGCTGAACCCTGAATACCTTTGTTAAGAGTAAGCGCAAGTTATAGTTTCTAGCGTTTATTATTCTTATTGGCCCCGTAGACAAGGTAAAAAAGAACAATAGAAGTACGCACCGCAAGCCCCATTGCGGTCGAAAAATGTAAATTTACAAGGAAAAACCAATTTTTGGGTTAAAATTTGGTTCACGCATCTCTGGTATTTGAGTAAACTTCGAGTTCTAGAGACTCGCCTAAAACAACACATTGCAATTTTCATCTCTTTTACGAAATTTTCGGCTGAATTTCCATATAAAATAATGATCTGAGAACATGAATAATTTGACGTAATTTTACCTTAAATATGAGTTTAAAAATCTGAGGAATGTCTTAGGAGTTTCAGTGTGGTACATTTCAGATTATTAACCACCGAAGAGACGCTGTCCACGATTACCTCTCTAAAGGGTCCCTGATGGGATGAAATATCGTTTTTTCTGACTCACCGGGGTTTCCAGTTCTGTTTTCGACATTATTCGAACTCATGCTAAGAGCAACTATATGCAAAAATATGGATTTAGGCAAGCGAGATAAGGTCAGTTGAAATCACATTTGCCTCCTTCAGAAATGGAGCGTTGATATGCGTTCTCCGATTCCGCATGAACTCTGAGCATTCTAAGGCTTTTCTGAGACCATGGAATGCGAAAGTAATCTCCCAGACTTGTTATCCTCTATTAGTGTACAAAAGCTTGTAATGAACTTCGAGAACACTTGATTATGTAAAAGCACTGGGGATGTTGACTCAATAGTTACGAGAGAGAGAGAGAGAGAGAGAGAGAGAAAGAGGAATCATGGGACTGTGAGATACCGCCAACGAAGACAGAACGAAGTGCGGAAGTGAAAATGGCGATCACACGGGTTATAAAGCCATTGTGCATTCGTATGGCAGGTTGATCAGCAGCGCAGAAGAAGTAAGTCTGCTGTGACTGTGGACGTTTTTCTGCTCTTAATCTCACTCCACAGAAAGGTCGTCCAAGTGTTACCTTTTTCATATTAACGCAGACGAATTTGTTAGCAATTGCAACCACGTGTATGAATAAAGTTGTATAATCTGACGCAACGGCAATTATTTACGGAAAAGAAGATCGTACGGGTACTCCTGGGGCATCTAGAACGTCATCTGACCTGAATTCAGCAGATGATTGACTAATACAGTGAATGCAGTGGAGCAGCGTGGAGTATGGCGTCGATCTGTTTTTATAACATTTGGAATTGGACGACATAAAGCTTGGAAAATGAATTGCTGCTATTTCAACGAAAACGTCTTCCTTTTGTCATGGGTTATGTCATATTGCTAATATTGTGCCATATGAACTAATTCACCCTCCTTTACTACAGACTCCTTTCATCGTCTTGCGCGCGAAATCCCTCTGTTGACAATCGCAAACCTCGGTAGCAGGTTCAGTCACCCCGCAGTGATATTTAATTTTATATACTACCTACGTATTTCGTTTAGATAGCGCGAAACAACTTAATCGAATGTCTCTCAATGTCCTTCATTCAATCCTTTGTTGCACGCAACCCCTGCCATGTTTCCCAAGAATTCCCCTACATTCAGCTAAACCTATCCTTTGCCCACTGCCTTCTGCATCCCACATCTAGTTTATACTATCCCTTGGGAGTATCTTCCAGCGGTTAGTTGAAATGCCTCATCCAAGGAATCGTCCGTCTCCTTCTGTTCTATTGTGAGCAATCATTTTGTGCAACCTTACACATTTCCCAAATAAATTCCGAGTATGCACTATCCTGTACTGCGTCGCGTGTCCGCGCAGTGATCTCAAAGCAAAGACCACCCTCATTTGTAGTTCTCACCGAAATATATAATTTATTGAGAGACACTTCTAAATATACTCTTGCCTTGTAAACGATAACCAACAGTTCGATCATCAAGAGTGAGGTGGTTTAGTGTTTGCTCAACGGATTGGCTGTGGCACCGGTAACTTGCGCAGAAGTTAGTTTATCGGGAGGCTGATTTGCCAAGAACCGACCGCATCTTCTCCTCTCTAGTCCGCCTTGACCCGATTGCAAGACAGAGGCTACAAGAACCGAACTAGGAGTCAGTGGCTGACAAAGTAAAACGGCAGATCTGCGCGTGCCTATTTGCAATGCACCGGGGTTTCACAACAGAGAGGGTGGCTGAGATCGTATCTGAGTGGGGGTGTCGCAGGGGACACATTCAGAAATAGCATTGATCCTGACTGTTCGTCTTGAACGGATTGAGTCACCCAGTCTGTTGAGAGGCTTTCATGCTAGAACTCTTAACTCGTAGTGACAGTTTCAAAACACGTCAAATTTTTGTAGTGAGGAATGCGTTGCAGTACCTGGTAGTGGATTCTGCGGCATCGATCTCTCTCTCTCTCTCTCTCTCTCTCTCTCGCTCTCCTCTCCGCGATGCGCGAAATCTACGCAGCTTGCCTAACGCCTACCGCGTCCCAGTCTGTCCTCCATCTCGGTCCAGGGTCTTTACAGCACTGGCTGTTGTGATGGCACATTTGGTGAGACAAAGGCTCGATGACACGCAACAAACTTATCACTCCCTTTGATTATTTGTGAGGGAATGACTCAAAAATAAGATCCGCCGACACAGAAACTAGGATTACCGCTTGCCCACGTGCCCACCACGAGACTGGTTAATCTGGTCAGTAAAGTCTCAGCAGAGAGTGGGTGAGGTGATTGGGCTTCTTAATAGGAGAACCAGGACTCAAGCAACTTGCGGCCCAAGTTGTCTCTCAGTTGCTCCACGTACTTGGTTTTTCCACAACTGCATCAAATCAGGCGAACTACCGCAGAGTGGGGTCTTTCGTCCTCATGCCCCACGTCTCGTGGCTCCCCGTGACCTCTGTGCAATTCCGACACTTAGAGGCGTCAGAAGGCTTTTGACGGCACACGAAACACTCCTGGTGTATGGGAGTGTTGGCGAAAACGTGGAGCCGGCTGGATTTGGGCTGTCGTTTTATTTACGAACGCGTTGATTAATAAAGTTGTATTTTTTTCCAGTTTCAGTCCTAGTTTATTTTAGGAAAACGTAGATGTTGAAGCTTTGAACTTCCTGTTTTTTACAATGAAGCTAACTGTATCAAAAATGTGAAAATGGAAACATCAAACAGCTGCAGATGTTATTTTCATATTAGCAAAGTTTTCGAAACCAGTCAGATACACGAATTGTTCCAGGTGTTAAAAACATTAACATTATTGAATGTGCTGTACAGTAGTCAGTCTATGGATAGTTGGTGCGATCTCAGTTTCGGAGGGAGATGAATTGAATGCCAACACTCACGTTCAACAGACTTAGGAGAATAATAAAAAACAAGCGTTACTGAAATACAGACAGTAATATAATGAGGTTGATTAACAGCTCGAACGAAATTTTAAGACGAAATTGGTCAAGTGACATTATGACGTTTTGTGAGATATTGACAACATCTGCAGCCAGAGCATTTCAAGCCTCGCCCACTCTGTTTCAAAAGAAGGATTTCCGCATGTCCAGCCTGGCGCCAGTCACAAGTAGTTTAAGTGGATGACCTCGGAGTTTCGTTGTGGTAGCCAACTCAAAGAAATCGGCAGGTAGGAGACAGCAGTTCTGGCCGCGCAGTATACTTGTAGTCACTCGATTTAAGCACCGGTTATGGGTATTTTATTTTACCAACCTTATTTTTCGATTTAATTCCGTGCTTCTCCACACGCCATTACGCATCTGCCCTTGTAGCCTATCGGGTCTACGATGATGGAGAGCAGGACTTGCGTCGTAGTTGTCGCTTTTCCGAAAGATCTGGTCTTTAGACCCCCACAGTTCCAAAGAATATAAGGAAGACAAGTCGATTACTTTCCTCCTCCTTCTCCTTCTCCTCCTCCTCCTCCATCGTAAATTGTGTATCAGGGCAGACGCTATCGACATGTTTTGCTGATTTTAGCACCTGATCCAATCTATGGATGGTGAAGGAGCGTTGCGCATACCGAAATACCTAGCTGGATAGTCGTTAAAAGGGGCCAAATGCGGTCTGGTCTGTTAATTATTCTAATTCCCTCCAACAGTTCGATTGTCCTTACCGAAGATACCCACCGTGTGCTCCACGACAACGTGAAGCAGGCACAGTGACATGTGTGTGAGTTAGCTTAAAGTGGTAGTAGACTTGCCCAACACCCACAGCACTCCCCCTCCTCTCCCACCTGGATCCGGTGTCAAGACGCTGTCAAGATGACCGGAGATGGGGTAGGGCCCAGGTTGATGGCACGGTCGAGCCCGCACGTCGGCGCTCCACTCCATAGCCCCTGATCCACACGGCAAGTGAGCAGGATTTTAACCAATAACAACAATGGGCGGCGACAGGGATCCCAATGGGCGCGACGACTGTCGGCAACTGGGTCTGCTACCTCACCCTAGAATGTTGACATTTGTTATGGTGTGCATTCCGAGGACACCTGCCAGAATCCGATATGCCCCCCCTCTGTTGGTTCAAAGTATCTACTACATGGTCCGTTTGAGGGTGCAAAATACATTACCACAGCCTGCATCGACATGACAACTTGAAACAGATGGCTCGGCAAACAGGCAAAGACGTTCAAAAGTTGTCATTGGCTGACAAGCCAGTCAAGCCGTAGGATGTTCCCATCCAGAAATCGCAATGGAATCGTTGATCAACTGACTGATTTGCTCTACTCGGAGTGCACGAACTAGTCAAAGGCCCAAACCTCGACCAGGGTGTGAAAAATAAGGACTGGCAACAGCAGGAGCAGATTCATTTTTAATACATGAGTCCGTTGCAACGGGAAGCAGAGATATGGAGGAAGTCGGTTTGGTGTCGGGGAACGGAGAATGCAAGGCGCAGCCATTTACACCGCTGCAAAGAGGAGAGAATGCATTAAGGAGTAGAGGGGGCTGGGGATGGTGGTGGTGGTGGTGGTGGAACGACTACGAAACAAATCCTGGAACTTGTAGGGACATGAAAGAACATGTTGTTTTCGTGTGCTAAACTACGCGTGTACATCAAGGTGTAACTTTAAATACCAGCTCAACGCCGAGCCGGATCCTCCAAGGTAATTAGTTTCTTCTCCTCTGACTGTCGTGTATAATCTGTGGACATTGATTGTTCGCGCCCGGAGATAGACTAGTTTTCATCCAACGGAGGGTTTAAAGAAGTTGATAGGGGCCAGCCGTCAACCAGCCCACATAGATTTCGCGGCAATACCGGCAACTCGTCAGGCCTAGCCAATATTAACGGGCTATACGACCCTCTTTCCACTTGACGACACTGCACGCAGACAAAGCAACACAACGCCTACCGCACTCAATAGTTACCCACGAAAAATCAAAGCAAAACGGCGCACGGAAAGACCCACTTTTCCAAACCTGACTACCTACTCAGGCAAATTAAAATTTCATCCAACTTCTGATGTAATTCTGTCCTTTCACAAATGGCAACCTAGCCAATAGTTTGAAATGCTAACCTACAACACAGGCCGCTTTAGGGATATTTGGTTCGCCAGAGTCCGGTCTGAAAGCGAATACAAGCAATCCTTAAATGACAGAGTACTTGCGAAGAAAGGACACAGCATTCACTGACAAATTCCCATGCAGTATGAAGGTAACTCAATAGGAAATGCAAGTCGCCATAGAAGGTGAGAAACACCACATAATATTTTCCGGCTTTTAAACTCTTCATTAATTTCATGGAATTTTGTTATCATGCTTTAGAAGCCATTTAGGCAACTGCTCAACTGACCTGGCTACCAGTTGTGGATGCAAGTACATTGGGCGAACGCAAAGGCAATTGGCAGCCAGGACAGTTGAGCACCTGCCTAAATGTCTTCAGAACTTGGCAAGCTAACTTCGAGCAAATAAAGTTTTGTAGACTGGTATCTGTGTTGTCCGTATGGCAAATCATGCCAGACGTGTTTATTACTGGTTGACTTTTTGCAGTTTATGAATATTACTCGGTAATGCTACTGGAGCTGATGGATTTCGGTTTAAAAATTCCTATCACATTTGGACTGCGCATAGTACGCATAATTGGGAAGAACTCACTCCAAGAGAACAAATAACTTCCTAGGAGATTGAATTGCTGAAATTTCAAACTGAAGAGTCCGTCAGAAAACACACGGGGCAACGATGGGATACTAACTGACGAGCCGAGACACTCGCAGCTGTGTCGTGCAGTCAAGTGCCTGCTACACCCATGGTCGCCTGCCGTGAGAAGTAACAGGGGACTGACATTGATTACAGAAGGGGCGCAAAACTACTCAGAATCCGTCGCGTGAAAACATCTTCAGGAGTATGCCCTACCATTGCCAACGACCTCCTGTTTGCTAACGAATGCACGAAAAACAGCGACAGCAGCACGTCAGTACGACCAGCCCCTCTCCCACCTCATAGCACACGATTATACCACCGCCACTAACCTCGCCAGTGTGCATACTTCTGTCAACCTGCAGAATATCGCCATCAAGCATCAGCTTGATCTGCCACTTGCAAATTAATCGCAATGAGACCGGCAAACCAGTGTCTGGAGGCCTGACACACAATCCCACTCTCATATCACTTGATCGTTCGGCCCCGGAAATTCCGACATCTCACGGACCTATTCGGCCATATTCCACTCCATGGAATTCTTGAATAAAAACTACACTCCAGGCAGAATCACCAGAACATTCCCTGTCCGTCCACCCGCACTTATCTAGGCTACTTATGAACCCAAGTTAAGAATCGTTTATGTGCCCACCCCCCGCCCCGCTTTCCCCTGGCAGTACGCAGAAATAGGGAACCCGACGTAATACAGGTAGCTTTGAACTAAATTCCAGAGAAATAAGGGCTTGGGTTAAGAGTAGTGTTATGGTTACGCTCGAGGCTTGGGTTAGGGGCGAAATTTTCCAGCAGTATTTCGGTGGCGAACCCGTTTCGTTGTATCGTCTGAGCGTCCGAATAAGAGATCTTTATCGAACGGAGACCAAACCACCCGCATACGTCTTACGATCCCGCAACATCATGCTACTTCCCTTCCACAGGCCTGTCATTCACTGCCATGGCCGACACTGCACACAAAGCTTCGCACGCCAGATCACGTACATATTGAGAAGGCAAGGGAGATACCCTTTGGTACAGATAGGTGGGTCAAGTGGAATGTGACATCATCTTCAAGATAGGACATCGTCAATGAAAAGGACAGAAGTTCGAGAACAAGAAACGTTTATTTTAACAATCTCATCTTGAATATTCTAACAAAACACAACGGTTGGATTCTACGAGGTTCACATGAAACAAATTGAACAATCAGAATCAAGCACTCAATCGCCTCAGCTCGGGACCTAGATCGTCTGATCATGTTGCAGGCAAGCCTGTTGCCAGTTCCACAGAGCGTTTGTGACCCGATCCTGCTCGCCATCTCAAAGATAATCGTTGGGCTTGTCACGTGGATGGGGGACAGAGCTCGAGCACCGCCCAATACGTGTTGCGAATTCGTAAGAGGGAACTTGCCAGGAACTCACTTGAGGCCGATCAACCAGCTGACGAAGTAAAAATGGGGAGACATTAGATTATCAATGGCATGTTTGTTAAGTCTGTTAACGCAGAAGAAGCACTTCAGGGTGTAGTTGGCTTAGGCTTTCGCCAAAACTTCCGTCGCATATTGCATATGGTTGCAAACTCTCTCTCTCTCCCTACCTCCAGTAACAACAACTGAGCTGTCAAACATCCTACATGCCACTTTACTACTTCGAATAACCACCATGCAGTCGTAGTTCTATCACCCATAATTTGTGCTTGAGAATGCAAAGTCTAGATCTTAGGCGATAACTGACTGTTTCTAATTCCTGCTATGATTGTAACCAAGATCTTAACGCATCAACTGCACGGGTTCGTTGGGCTGCGGAGATTGCTCAAGTTAGACGAGTGAAGAGAGGAGGCCAGATAATAATAATGTCCCGAATGCGTGGGATACCGCGAATATGTTGAAGGAGGAATTCAAATTATCAATTAGCCTGTCTCGCATGCAGAACGCGTGCCCGAACTAAAGCCACCGGATTAGGCCTTCGTTCCTCGGTCGATGCGGGCTGCCTCAACATAGTCGAGACCATAGTTGGTGAGCATTTGTGCGTAAACCAATGTACATTTGAAGAAAAATTCCACAGGGCCATATACCCTAGCATAATGATTCAAACATCCAACTGACCGCCGGCCAGATTGAAATGCAACGGACTTACTTCGTGCACCAACTTGTGTCCGGTTACAGGTTTCCTAGTTCTGCAATGATGTCCCGCCTGATGTCGGGCCACTTGCTGACCAAGTCATACACCACCTGTAAGTACGGAAGACAAATGCCTATAAATGCCGGTCAGATTGATGGAAAATCCTGCCTTAAGGAGAAACTTGCAGCTGCCGCAGCAAGATCCTACCTGAACAGATTCGTCATCGGCCTGGCCGGACACAGCTCGGCATATGAGGATGAATAGGCGTACCACCTCTTCTTGCGAGCGCTGGCGGACCAACTGCCACACCTTGTGCCAGTGTGTGAACAGGTGGTCCAGTGTGGCCAAGTAGGCACCAACTTCACCATGCACTGAAAGCACACCTCCAGTCAGTTGGAAAGACGTGAATCGCTGTGGACATTGGAGGGCAGGCGTTAGGCACTTGAAGCTGAACAACGCATAGACAGCCAGCTATGCACATGCTACCTCGCAACTCACCAGACATGTCACCTCCTCACTGGACTGCAGGACGAGGTCCACAGACGTCTCAGGCATGCACAAGTCGGCCTCACCATTTCGTGGCAGTGTTGCCAGCGCTGATCTCCACACCTCTGAAAACGACAACACCCATCGCGTCATTTCGAAACAGGCTGTATGCATGATCCTCATTCAATTGAACTACAGTTGCATTAGGAATCATGTAAAAAGCCCCATCTTCCGCTGCAACGGCATAATTATAAGTGTCCTTTTTCGATTACGGCCGAGCGGAAAAGCACCGAGTGATGGGAGAAGGCATTGCCAATTGTGAGAAAAACAAGAAAACTGCTCACTATTGACTACTGACTTCTCGTTAGAAAGCGCCTAGCGTGAAAAGTAAACTCATGTCAGATGAATGACTCACCCATGCCCTCCAATAGTCTCGTCGGCAGACATTCAACGTAGAGGGTAATCATTGCTGCTAGGTCGTGAGGGTCTGCGAAGAGTTCTGGGTGGATTCGCGCCAGATCGTCAACAGGGTACTGAAATGTGGTTAATGCATGTTAATGCAATAACTGTACAGATCTCATCGGTAGGATCCCGATAACACACAAAGAAGCAGGATTTGAATAAGAGAGTGTTAAGTGTCTTCAGGAAACTCACTGAGTTAATCAAATGCGTCTTTACGTAGAGAGACAGGGAATTGGGTATATTTGTGTACAGTTCAGGAGAATCAAGCCCTCGCTCTTCGAGCTTCTGAATAAACACCGCCAGCACATGGGGCACGTCCTGAAATACAATGGACATTGATATGGTCAGTCTTGCAGTCAGCAACATTCTGCGTGTGGACTACTTTCTGCTCCGAGCTTACTGAAACATCAGTTTGTCTCATTGTCCACAGGGAGGAAAGTATAGGCAGTTACATGCGTATAACATGTGGGTTAAGTCAACTTACAGGCAGTTGCATACTTTGCTCCTGTGTCTGAATTGGTGCTCCAAATACGGCACCCTGCGGGATGGCGCAAAATGGAGTTGTGTTCATGGTTCCTGGTGCTTCATCAGAAATCGCGACGCCATTGTATGCTTCCTCGGTCTGAAATGGAATGAACGCAGATTGGGCACATTTCCACTGCATTCGGTAAGACCTCTTTGCTTGCAGATGTTTATTAACAGAATAGAGGAGAGTTCTGATGGTATGGGAAATGTTGCGTTACAAATCAGAAATCGCAGTCCAGCCAAATCCACACGCCAAACCCCCATCGGCGCGGCACTTCACTCACGCATGATCAGGCTACTTGCATTAATTAAACAGACGTTTTTGTTTTTTGCACTTTTGCGCGTGTAAATAGTTGCATATTTGCCTGCGGCTGGCAGTTGTGAAAACAACATCGTTTTCAGCTTTCCTCGTGTATCTTTGCCTCCTCCTCCTCCTC
>CACRXP010000192.1:600424-611474 GCA_902702965.1 Spirometra erinaceieuropaei | reverse complement strand
TCCTCCTCCTTCTTCGGTAGGGAATCCAAAAGCGTTTCACTATCTTTCCACTAATAAGACTGAACTGAACTGAACATGAACACCATCGCGGGACACCAATCTAGAGGGAGCTGCAAGGCACCATCATGACCATCGCAATGGAAGCCCTCGGTTGCACACCTCGTCAGGATCCCAACTGGTTCCCTGACAACGACGAATCATGCTCTACTGTGTTCTCAAGCTACGCGTTAATGCTGTTGGCTGCTGTTTTTTCGAACTGACCGTCAGCGCGGACAGGAAAATACTCATGCGCCGACTGGCATCGAATGCTAACTACGCGGAGCTCCCTGTGAATGTAAATGGATCTTCTTCACAATGGCGGACGTCATGTAGCTAAGTAGTAGGCTTTTAAGACACCTCAAAATGGACGGGCAGGTTATAGGACTCCTTACTCCTGTCTCACCTGCAAACAATTCACGGCCTTGGAGTTCGGACACCAACAAAACACCTCCAGGTGCCGGTCCACACACACAACCCTAGTCCACTTATAAGCCTGCCTCACAGTCTATGAAAGCGTAGCTTCCTGAAATGTCTATTCAAACGGCATCGCATAAGTCCGTTTATAAAAGCTCTATAATTATATGCAAATCACGTCTTCTTCCAATTTCATACTCAAAAGAAGAGTATAATTCGGTTTTAAAAAACTTTTCTAATTCCCGAATAATTTTGAACCCGACCTGCTGGTACACTTGCATTTAGGGTTTAAAAACTGCATGTTGTATATTTTCGGTGTACGGAAAACCATGCATTTCTCTACGGTGTTAAAAGGAGACGATATGAAGTTCATAAAATAAAGCAGTGGATTTGAGCAATATTGTTAACTTAACAAGCCACATTCGTAAATGCAGATACATGACGTTTCATGAACGGACATTTAACGGTATTAAAAAATCCCACAATTAGAAACTTTTTTAAAACCGAATTATACTCTTCTTCTGAGTATGAACTTGGAAGAAGACGTGATTTTCTACCGAATAAGTAAAGTAATTAATATTTTTATGCATGTTTTCCATGAAATATAATTGAATTTTCAAGGGCATCGAAAATCAATGAGAAAATTGCATGCTACATAAGTAGTCATTTTTTTCAGAGTATAGATCTTGCATGCAGCCGAAAATAAGTTCATTCGAAAGCAGACACCCTGAGGTAATTGGATCATTATAGATTTATGCTGCATCATGATTAGTTTTACAACATTATTTAATTTATCTTTTCGAAACGAGAACGCATTTCGAAATTTTGGCTGACATTTCACGAGTTAGCACATCTACTGTATGTCCGATTCGGAATTTCTTCAGAAGCACAACGGAATGCACGAATTTCCTCGCTCAAAAAGCAAACAGCTTATAGTTAGTAAACCGTCGACGCATGTACAAGCGCAGGTATTATTCAAGATTATTCTGTAATCAAAAGATATTTTTTTAAAAATGAATGTTTATCTGGCTAGGGGTAGAAATTTGTAGAAGACATAATTTACTACCGAATAGAGTACAAAAGACTATTCTTGAGCATGTTTTCCAAAACTGGCTTTTTAATACGTTACTCATCAAAAATCTACAGAAATTTGCCAGACTACATAAACAGTCATTTAAAATGTAGAAGGAACTTCTTGGTGACCAGAAGAAATCGTATTCAGAAGTCGGAATCCTGACGTAATCGAAATATACTTAGATTACACTGCACGACATTCACTAATAGAATTCCACCTAAGTTAGTCCTTCCAATCGAATTCTCACTTCAGATTATCGGTTAAAATTCAGGTGATACACAAATTAATTGACTCACATGATTCGTCACAGAGCAAACGCCTATTTCCGCAACTGCAGTCTGAACGTTGTCGCCTGTCGGACGGACTGTAACCTGACTGCTCCACCGCGACAGCTCGCAGTCACCCACGACGCACCTGATCCCAGATACCTGGGTCTCCCTGGTACCTGGAGCAGAAGGACTCCCATGGCTCCACCTCGTCGATCTTTGACACACCGACCAATTTGCCTAGAATAAGTTGTGTAGACGTTAATCATGCAGTAATTATAAACAGTGCTCGATAAGGCGTGAATGCAATATCTGGAATGATGTCGAAGTGCAGCCGAAATTGCATGCTCACCTTTCTAATCGATTGTAATCGAAAACTGACATGGGATTTCAGCTTAAGATCATGTAATGCGCCAGCAAATACATAGACCGACTCACCTCATAACACACAAAGCTGCCGACCGTATCCATAGGAGTCCTTCCAACTCCTGTGAGGGCATTTCGCTCATCCAGCTCTTGTGCATTGGAGAAGTTAATTTGAGTACTTGGCTGCGACATTTCGATGTCCTCCACAGTGCACCTGATTGGCACTAAGGACTGTCGACGAGGAGTGCTCTGAAACCTGGGTATAAATGATTCCCAAGGTTCCACTTCCTCTATCTTTGTCACCCTCACTAATCTGCCTATAATGAATTGCGGAGGAGGAGGAAGAGGAGGAGATGAATGAACAACAGTCATACACAGTGCTTCCTAACCACCACACTAGCAAACACATTCCCTCAATATCGTCGATTATTCCTCCTTTCTAATTTGTCTCAAATTACAATACAACCAAATATTTGAAATCATAACTGATATTATTCTGCGTCTATTTTTCACCTTCATGTCAGCCAGCTTGATAAGACAGAGGTCGGAGGACTTACAGCAAGTACTTTCTCCAGCGATGATATGTTTGCCATTTCTTGTCCACCACCCTCCTGTTTCAACACGCCCTGCGCTGGCCTGCTTTTTTCGGGCCTCCCGCAGAGAGCGGGGCAAGTGGCGAATCCGACGCAGCAGCTTTCGGCAGATGGACAGAAGCTTTTCCGTCCGTGTGTTCACCATGTCGAAATATGCAGTTGTGAGCGAGGCGGCATTCATATTTGAATGAACAGTCAGCCGATCGATAGACCACAGCGGTCGATCAGTCGCGGCGGCTGTGTGCACTGCGCACGGCCAAGGACGGTTTTGAAGGCTAAGCTGTCCAACTGCCAGAGGGCTGGTAGTTTCAAATACGTCAACGAATTTGGGACCCTTTTGTGGGCAGAATATGATGTAGAAACTGCGTTCACATGGCCAATTCTGAAGCAGACTCCCACTCCTCAACTACTGCTGGGCGATTTCCCTATATCAGCGCATAGGTTCTTGTCTACTGCAGGAATTACCAGAGTGTAATACAATGTAGTCTACAACGACAGGCATACTAACATCGTGTTTGTATCCATTTCGCACACATCACACCCGTATCAGTCTGTTGGCACTGTGCTCTGCGGCGTTTGTAAAGGTCAGGGAATCCGGCTACTCTACGACTGGTACTGCTTTAACTTCCGTGCGCGTTTCGGACACATTTCTGTGGGCAGGACGCGTCTAATTCTTCAGGCACTTAAATTGGAAGTACGAAATAGAGCAGGATAATGTGTACATTGGGGAATTTTCTTCTATAAAACATGTTAAAATTCATGAAGACATCAAAAATAAACTGAGGAGATTCGGACTAACTATCCAGAAATTTTACGTTAAGTACGATATTGTGTAAGTAGCCGAGTGTACGTGTATACAAATGCCGCCATCCTGGCATGACAGAAGTTTTTGTGATTGTGCTGCACGATAGGCAATATTACAACCACACTTGTGTAATGCTTTCTAATCTGAAACGAATCTCGGAATTTCGCTTAGTATTTCATGAAATTTGTCACTGAATATGGTTAGACGAAATTCACGGGAGTAAGAGTGCGGTGTAAGCCAAAACACACAGTGAGTGGCCAATCTCATGCAATGTGCGCTGAAATTCTGAAATTCGTTTTCGATTAGGATGGATTACTTTGCTGCGGTTGCAATACCGATTTTCTTGCGTCATTATATGATATAAAAACTGAGTCCACATGAGCAGTCCTCCGAGTTATGTTTGAAAGTCTTAAATGCTGAAGCAGACTCCCACTCGTCCAACTACCGTTGGGCAATCTTCCTATATCTGTGTTTACTTTCTTGTCTACTGCAGGAATCACCACCGTGTAATGCAATGTAGTCTACACCAACGACCAGCATGCTCATATCGTGCCCATTCTCAAGAACAGGACTTGCAAAACAATTCGCAGTCTGCAGTGTTCGGTTGTCATAAGCATTACTTACTATACGGTCGTTTCAGCTGCGGCAGGTTGACAAAATAAAGTATATTGCTATGATAACAATTTTTTATCACCCCCTCATTTGTGCTTTGATAGCACTGAAGATGGCATCTTTGATGGGTCCACATTTCTCACCTAGTGAGGAATTTCAAACGTCGCTTGCCGCACCCTATCATCTAGGCACCTATCCCATTTCCATGTCTATTTCAAATTCCAATTATAACATCCAGGCGTTTAGACCTTCACGTTTCGCCCCCCCCCCCACCCGGACTGACTAATCTGCTATGTTCTCCGCAAACGGTGTTTGTATCCATTTCGCCCACATCACAGCCGTATCAGTCTGTTGGTATTGTGCTCTGCGGCGTTTGTGAAGGTCAGGGAATCCGGCTACCCTGCGGCTGGTACTGCTTTAACTTCCGTGCGCGTTTCGGGCCCATTTCTGCGGGCAGGACATAATGAAGAAACTGCCTCAGTATGAGCTGACTGAAAGCTGAACTTCTGAAACGAGTCCTCCTTCGCCCACTGCATGGTCATTCTGATGTTTGAGTTCATAATTTCTCCTCGTCCACTGGTGTCCCTCCAGCAGTGCCGATGCAGCACGATAGAATCTGCAACAACATAAGAACTATCGCAATGATCTATCTGCGATTTGCGGCAATCTAATATGGGTGTTTCGAAGTAATTTTCGACGTTAATCATGCTAGCACTTCGGCCTACAGCCTAGAAATGGTCAGCCAATACAACAGTCGGGCCACCAATGTCCCTTAGATGCGAGTGGAAACGCCCGGTGTAATTATTAGCAGTATGCGATAGACTGTACTTTCAAACTTCCCTTCACTCTCATCTGTTCTTCCGAATACCTACATCCAACTCGGCATGAAGCCTGATGTCCGGGGTTGCTGTTGGGTAGCCGAAAGCGGCTTTCCATCTGTCAGGCACGACGCCATGCACGGTGGTCGGGTGAAATAACTCAGGTCAGAGGGAACGTGACATGGTCTAGACTGACATGTATCCAGGTACAAATTCTGCCTCATTTGCCTTTTTACATTTTCGAGTCAAACAGTTTCAGAAAATAATTAAACGGAACATGTGCAGGGCGCTCATAACTCTTCGGCTATTTAATTTGAAAGTACGAAAAAGAGCATAGTAAAGTGATTATTTGGCCAAAGCTGCAGTGGATGCCAGATTCTAGCCGTCAAGGTCAACTATCTTGAGGAAGAAATCACAAAGATAAAAGCCCAGTTGCGATGCAGTCTTGACCAAGCTAACGCTAGCACTTTGCTAACTGGACGAGAAACCAGAAATAGGGCAAAAGCTCCCAGCATAATAGGCACGCCAGCACCTATTACAGCGGCCCCAGAAGGAACAGCTAAAAAGCGTGAAAATAACGACCAGAAAGGCAACCCAAAAACTGAAGAGAAAAAAAAATCCAAGTGTAAATTGTCCGAGAAAAACGGACGGCTACTTCCGGAAGATGCCTCTTTAGCGGTCGAAGCAGAGACATTGACAGATGCTCCGCCCCTCATGACAAATGCTGTGTGTTCAAACACCTTTGCTGACTCTCAGAAACAGTCCGAGCTTGATAGACCTAGTACGAGCGGTGGAATCGATTCATCCATCACAGCCACAGATTTCTCTCCACAGTCTTCTCCGCCAAGTACTTCTTCCAAGATTGTCAACATAAGAGTCAAACAAACAGACGGCGCAAGCGCATCTGCTCCACCATCACCAGCGCGTAGTCCCAGAGAGTTACGTCATTTAGGGAACCTTAATTCCGTAGAAAATAAAAAAGAGACCGACAGAGAACAGTGTCTTATTATTCAAGGGCTCCCTGAATCAAGTGCAATTACTCCCAAGGAGCAAATTTCGGAAGACCTATCACTCTTCCAAGGTCTTCTCAATAATATTTTGGAACCCACGGAGGCTATTGAAGTGATCAAAGCCTTCCGCCTTGGAAAACGAGCAGATAATCCATCAATGTCCACTCGACCCCGGCCTCTTAAAGTTGTGCTGGCCAGCAGCGACCAAGCCAGTCTCATTTACTCCAGGCGATTCAGGATTAAAGGCTCCAACCCAGGTGTTTTTTTTCAACCGGACTACTCGCCAGCCGAACGGCTCAAGCGTCGTCAGCTGGTTCTAGAACTAAGAAAGAGGCTCAGAGAGGGGGAGAACAATTTAGTAATATACAACAACCAAGTACGGCGGCGTCCGTCACTCTTCCTTTGGACAGGTCCTGTCCGAATGACCGCGCAGCCTACATATTAAGTGAAGGCACTAACCCAAATGTAACCACATCTTCCGTCAGCCGGAAATTGAAATTCTTGTACACCAACGTGCAGAGTTTGCTATCAAAGTTCGACGAGCTGAAGATCCACCTCTGCGACCTATCCCCTGACGTAATCTCTCTAACAGAAACCTGGTTGACCCAACACGTGGACGACCGTGAGCTGGCCTTGCCTGGCTACCAGATGTTTAGAAGGGATAGGGAAGGGCGTCAGGGAGGAGACGTACTCACGTATGTAAAAAATGGGCTACATGTATCAGACAAGACCGATAACTTTTCGTGCAGTTCCGAGGCAATCTGGTTGTCTATTAAAGTGCCGAGCTCGCCTAGCCTCGATGTCCTGACAGTTTATCGACCGCCAAAACGGGACAACATGGCCGACGCTCGCCTGCTGGAGGAGCTCGAAAAGTTCGCTACGCGGCCGGATATCCTAATCATGGGCGACTTTAACGCGCCCCATATTGACTGGAGCTCGATCCATGCAAATAGCTCAGAACAGACCTTCGATAGGAGTTTTCTGAACACGGCATTGAAGCTATTTCTCACTCAACACGTCATGTTACCAACTAGAGTACGCGAAGGCCAACAAGCCAACTGCCTTGATCTTGTCCTTACGAAGTCACAGGACAGCACTAATGAGGTGTCATGCCTACCCCCCTTAGGTAAAAGTGACCACGTCGTTCTTCTATGGGATTACTCGCTTTTTTCCATGCCCAAGAAACCCAGGGCAGTTAGAAGAAACCTTTGGCGCGGGGATTTCGACCAAATGAGGGCTGAAATTTCACGCATTGAGTGGGAGTCCATATTTGTTGGGAGCATCCTCGAAGACTGGCAACGGTTCCGAGAAATTCTGCACGAGCTGCTCGTAAAGCACTGTCCGCTTTCACGGAAGAGGTTAACTTACAGACCTCGATGGCTTACGCAAGCCTTGAAGAATGAAGTGAATAAAAAACGACGGCTGTGGAAAAAATTGATTTCTGACAGGAGCCCCACATCTATATGCGCGTACAAAATTCAAAGAAATCGAGTCAAGGGTCTTATCCTCAAAACCAGAAAGGAATTCGAACGGGATCTGCTTAACCGTGCCGCGGAGAACCCTAAATTATTCTACGGTTACATTAGGCAGTGCACGCGGAACAAGGACCCAATACCCCAGCTAAGGACTGCTGAAGGCGAGAATCTCACTGACGACAGAGCGAAAGCTGATCACCTTTCAGAATTTTTTCGAGCTGTTTTTAGTAGCGAAACAGGATTCAACCCTGCGGCCCCTCAATCCTTCGAAGACACTCCAATTATAGAGACCGTCCAGTTCACTGAGTGTATGGTTCTGACGGAGTTGCTGAGGCTAAAGGAATCCAAATCACCAGGTCCCGATGAGATTCCGGCGAAGATTTTGAAGGAACTCGCCGGTGAGTTGTCTAAGCCACTCTCCATGCTTTTCCATACATCCTTCGAGACCGGATATCTGCCACCCGACTGGAAGTCGGCGTGGATTACGCCGCTGTACAAGAGCGGAAGTCGGGTCTCTGCGAACAATTACAGACCGGTCAGCCTCACCTCCATTTGCTGTAAGATTATGGAGAAGATAATAAAGCAACAACTAATGCAGTTCCTTGAACAAAACCATTTGCTTTCCGATTCTCAGCGTGGATTCCGAAAAGGCAGATCCTGTGTGACAAACCTGCACTACTGTCTGGAACACTGGACTAGGGCTGTTGATAGAGGAGATATGGTGCATGCCATCTATATCGACTTTAAAAAGGCCTTCGATAGTGTGCCTCACCACCGCCTTCTATACAAACTTAGCCGTGCAGGAGTGCGGGGTAAGCTTCTGATGTGGATTCGGAGCTTTTTAATCGGCCGCTCTCAAGCCGTCCACGTCGGTGACCAACAATCTGCCGAGGTTGCCGTTAAGAGTGGTGTTCCCCAAGGCTCTGTTCTTGGCCCTACGCTGTTCCTTGTATATGTCAATGACTGCGCAAACGAACTGAATTGCGATGTCGCAATGTTTGCCGATGACATAAAGATCTGGAGTACCATACGAAGCGAAGTTGACGAGGCGCGACTGCAGACAAGTCTGGACCACCTCGAGCAATGGTCGAAAGACTGGCTTCTACCGTTCAAAGTAAACAAGTGTACTTTCCTACGCGTCGGCAGAACCAGTTCTCCTAACCACACGGTCTACCGTCTGACTGGCAAACCACTGCAAGAAGTCAACGCCCAGAAGGACTTGGGTGTATGGATCACAACCTCGCTTAAGCCTTCGCTGCAATGTTCAAAGGTGGCCAAGTCGGCGATGTGCATGCTATACCTTGTCAAACGGGCGTTCTCCTCCTTTGATGAAGACTGCTTCGCCAAGGTCTTTCAAACTTTTGTGCGACCGCATCTGGAGTTTGCTATCCAAGCATGGCGACCCTGGACCGCTAAAGACTTGGGCATACTCGAAAAAGATCAACGGTGAGCAACGAAACTTGTATCTGGGCAGTGGTCACTACCCTACGAAACACGATTAGCTAATCTTGACCTCTTTCCTTTGAGTTACAGACAGCTACGTGGGGACCTGATACAAGCTTTCCGCATTGTGCGCAATCAGGGCTGCTGCCTCGCGTTTGGAGACTTCTTCGAGTTGGCGACTACGACTAACCTGAGAGGCCATCCACTCAAACTGCGTGTGGCTGGTGCCCGGCAAGACACCCGAAAGTTCTTCTTCTCCAACAGAGTGGTTGCAGCTTGGAATGCCTTGCTGAGGATGTTGTTATGCCAGGCTCGGTAGATACTTTTAAATGGAGACTAGATCAGCATTGTAGCGCGCACCACAATAACGCCGGACTGCGGCCACCTTGACAGCCAACGCGGACAATTAAGTGTTATAACGATGCTACTACTAACATTTAAGTAATATATGTTTATGTTATTTATTAAGCCTGCACCACGTCGCACACCGCTGTTCGCATTCACCACGATGCCTGTAGACTAAACAATTTTACTTCTTTTCCCGTGTCTTAAGTGTGCCTCAACTGTCCGCTGTATTTTGACCAACAAAGCAAGTTAATGTGCCTCTAAACTCTGTTAAAGCATGACATCCTGTGTTCATCTGTACAGTTTATGCTATTCCCCTCGCATTTTTTTCATGTTACTTCCTTTCCATTTCCTCCATATATATCCTCTGCAAATAACCAATAGCGATTTCAAAGGTACACACCAACTTTCCCTGAAATATACTGATACTGATACTGAAAGCATGTTGAAATTTATAAAGACGTCAAAAACTGAGGAGATTCTTATTGACTGTGCAGAAATTCTACGTTGTGTACGATATTTTGTAAGTAGCCGAGTGTATGTGCTATCAAAGGCCGCCATCCTGACGTGACAGAAGTGTTTTAGGATTTTGTTGCACCATAGGGAATATTACAACCACACTTGTCAAATTCTAATACGAATCTCAGAATATCGCTTGATATTTCATGAAATTTGTCACTGAATATGGTTGGATAAAATTCGAGACTGTAAGAACGCGGTGTAAGCCGGCACATATATACTTACTTAGGTATGTCTCGTCTGTGCTCATTACCCGCTGGTGCGTCGCGGTTTGTGACGTCGTCGAGACCCGCCTTGAACAAAGCTGTACGCACACCCCAGGTTCGTAAATCCGTCTGGATGATAGCTTCGCAACCTTAAATTTACGAGTTCGCCCTGACGCGCATATACTGTCGACAATAATCGTGCACATATTTGGTTGCCCATAAAGCAATCCTTAAGCCTAATTGCAGTCGTCATGGCCCATAATTCTTATACAGATCGCGATATGCAATCTCGTATGCAGTCGAGGTTAACACTTGTCGTCTCCCAATTAAGCATCAGTCATGACTCAGTGAAATTCGGCAGCCGTCTGGA
Source organism: Spirometra erinaceieuropaei (assembly GCA_902702965.1). Classification (NCBI taxonomy): domain Eukaryota; kingdom Metazoa; phylum Platyhelminthes; class Cestoda; order Diphyllobothriidea; family Diphyllobothriidae; genus Spirometra; species Spirometra erinaceieuropaei. The sequence goes on along the minus strand of CACRXP010000192.1, from coordinate 601,118 downwards.
AGGGTTCAGTAGCCCTATTTATAGGTAACGTCACCACCACCACCACCACCACCACCACCACCACCACCACCACCACCACCACCACCACCACCACCACCACCGCCGCCAACACCACCGTCGTCGTCGTCGTCGTTGTCGTCGTCGTCGTCGTCATCATCATCATCATCATCAACAACAACAACAACAACAACAACACCATCACCACTACCATCACCAGCGATGTCGCTATCGTCAGATTAATCCCAACTTGCCCCCATCGTGATCGCACTTTAACATTCCTCACAGACTCGATGGGCCCATTGCGAATCCATCACACTGATACCGACTATCTAGTGTCTGGAGATTGAGGCAGTGACGAACACAAATACTATAGCTGATTTGCTTATGACACACACAACAACAGAAGGAGGGAGAACAGCGTGGGCGTCGGTCTATCAGGAGTGTGGTCGCCGATGCGGTAATGGAGGTTCTGGTCGTCTTCCTCGTGAGGGTTGGCGCAGGGGTGACGACGAGGACGTTTTTGAAGGCACCAGGGGGATTTGTCAGATTGTTGTTGCTGTTGCATTGGGTCCTGAGATGTTCGACGAGACTGATGCGTGTGCGAAATGTTGGTTGGCAGCGTGGGCGTGTTGGGAAAGATTGTTGTTTTCGTTGTGGATTGGAGACGCTTGACACTTGCGAGCCGCACTTTTGG
>CACRXP010000192.1:583057-597840 GCA_902702965.1 Spirometra erinaceieuropaei | reverse complement strand
CCCCCTCCGTATATGCAAGATGAGATTGTTGAAATAAAAGATACTGGTTCTGCCTCTTTTGTCAGTGTCATTGCGGATATTTGTTGGCTGGAAGATGACAGTTTGGGGCGTGCTTCACTCGAATTTGTCTCCATTGCATGCGATCTTGCGTTCGCAATGCCGACTATGTTCAGTTGATTGTAATTTTTTGGTAGCAGAGGGAGATTGTGTGATGAGATTGGGCAAAATGCATCGTTCTTTGCAGCTGATTCATGTGTAGCTTTGGGATGTGTAGGTGGGCATGTAGAGTGTAGATTTGCGATGATGTCTGGGGTGTTGTTTCTTGAAGTTGAATGTTGTCGATGCTCGTGAACAATGTGGTCTAGTGAGAGGGAATGAGCAGAGTGAGTATAAGCGAATGCAGGAGACACTGTGTAATATGGATGGTTACGAAAATATGGGTAGGTCGTCTTCCGGCTAAACAGTGTTTTGATGCATGGCGCAATTCGACTGCCTTTCGATAAATCTAAGCAGGCCTATTTAGAGATGATACGGCTTAACTCATCGCGGGTAGGAGGAACGTTCAAGGATATATTCCTAAACGAGAACCGGTCAATCACGGCTTCTGTAAGTTTTCTGTGGCACGTAGACGCACAGATGATATCGAAGCAATGTGCGCAAGGACCACCCCAGTCCCCATCCGCAGGTTGTTCCGACCGCATGGTAGTCTTCGCTTTCCGTCAATAAACCAATTTTCTCCATATTTCTGTCGTATGCTCCGCCGGGGAGGGGCGTTTCCACATTAAATAAGATATCTGATCCACTCCACGCTGTGACAGATTCTTACTTATTCCGCGTGTCCGGTCGGGTGGCCTAATAGGTTTAGGTTTTGGTTCGTTCGCCACTCCTAGTAGGGCAAATGAATCAGGTATTTTACAGTCATCGAGCAAGAGTAACATTATGATTTGTGCGTGGAGGGCATCCTGTGGCTTGACCGTTCCATCAGTCAATGATAACTTTTGCACGTCTGGGTGTGTTTGCCGAACTTCTTGATTGTGAAAGACGCCAATTTTATTGCAAGTACTGAGAGGCTATGCAACTGCATTCTACAAATACTGTACGAAATGTGAAGACATTAGCCTTATATGATACTGGGTCTGGGGGTGGATTCGAGTGTGTATCGGAGATAAATAAAACCGCTGTTCATACGGGCGGACTTTCTTATACTCCTTTCTGGAATTCATCTTTCGACGAATCTCTTGTCGATTTTTAACTAACGATCGTGTTTATCACAATCACGTGTATGGAATGCGGGTTTTTATATGCTAATTCTAACACAAATGAACTATTAGGGAAGCACGTCGCGCAAGTCCATGCAAGGTGACTTAAATACCGCATGCCTTAGAAGTACGGTTGAAGTCAACGAGCGACTGACGAAATCAGGGAAGGCTGTGTAGGAGGTTGGATTATGACTGTTTTGTTTCCCAAACTCTTGAGTCCAAATCGACACGATATTTGAGAAATTAGTGGGCGTTTTTTAGATAAAAGTGGTCTTTCATTTGTTATGAATAGTCTCATTTCCCTAATATATTACCATATGAAGTCACTTCCCATCCCTATTATTCGGTCCCCTAAACATCTCCCGTCCATTTATACGCAGCAATATGAGTGCAATCCCAACCTGTTCCCATTTCGACTGTACATTCATATCAGGCGTTGATTTCGCCCGGCCCCAAGCAGTCTGTCATCCTGAGACCGTAGCTCCTTCATGTTCCCGTTGCCAGTGAATTATCTGCACACTGTGTTTCAGGATATCTAGATAACGCGTGGATCTTCTCGTAAAATATATCCTACCATATTCTGTCACAAATCTCATGAAATACCAAGCGAAATTCCGAGATTCGTCTTAGATGAGATAGAATTCAGCAAGAGCAGTTGCAATATTCCTTATCATGCAGAAAAATCCTAAAACATTTCAGTCACGCCAGGATGGCAACTTTTGTAAGCATTTACATTGAGCTGCTGGCAAAATACCGCACTCAAATTACAATCATTTCTAAGTTAGTATAACATTCTTCAGTTTGTTTTTGATGTCTTTATAAATTTTAACATGATTTATAGATTTTTAGTCCCGTAGTATTTCGGACTTGGCAGGATGTCTGCTTTTGAATGCACTTCTTGTAAATCTTCTGTAGGATCCGTACTCCGTAAAAATGACTACTCATTCAGCATGCATTTTTCCCATTGATTTTCGATGGTCTTGCATAAGCAAATGAATCTCGTAGAAACCACGTACAGAAATATGATTTCTTCCAGTCGTTTGATAGAGGATTAGTCCTCTGTAATGATTTACCTCACTAACAACACAGGTATTAGCAAATTACGTCTTCTTTATTTTTTAAATAAAGAATGAATGCAGTTATGGTTCATAAAGGTTTCTAATTATGAGATTTGTTAAGACCGTCCTATGCCCATTCACACGGCATCGTACCACTGCTCCTCATGAAATTTACAACATGGACCGCGTCCATTGCGAAATTTTATGGACTCCATATGGTGTCTTTGTAAAGGCATAGAAAAATATGAGATTCTCTTTACGCAGAACGCATGCGCCTTGTAGACTGAAATCACTTAGTGCTGATTTAACTACTGATCTGGCTCCAAATTAATCAGGAATTAGAAAACATTTGCAATACCTTATCATACTCCCTCGAGCACAAAATATGTAGAAGACGTGATTTTCTATCAAATAAGTGAAAGAAAATGTATTTTTGCCCGTGTTTTTATACAATATATTTGAGTTTGCAAAACCATTGAAAATCGATGTAAAAATGCATGCCATATTAGTATTCGTAATTTGTCAAGTACGGTTCTTTAGATGAGATTGAATAGCAGTGCATTCATAAGCAGATATCCTGCAGATTTTGAAATAGAATAGAATAGCTCTGCAAGAAAATCAGTATTGCAACCGCACCCAACTAATCCTTCCTAATGGAAATCGCATTTCAGAATTTCAGCCAACATTTCATGAGATCGATCACTCATTACATGTTCCGGCTTACACCGCACTCTTATTCTCGCAAAATTCATTCAATCATATTCAGAGACAAATGCCAAGGAAAAACCAAACGAAATTCCGAGATACGTTTTAGATGAGACAGGAGCAAACAAGTGCGGTTTTAATATTCCTAATAGGACAGCCAAATCCCAAAACATTTCTGTCACGCCAGTGTGGCGGTTTTTGTTTGCAATTATGCACGGCTGCTTGCAAAATATCGCACTGGACGAGCCATTCCTACTTATTTTGTAAGAATCTCCTCAGTTTTTCTTTGACGTGTTTATGAATTTTAACATTTTTTTGGAAAAAATTCCTTTATGCCCACTTTTTGATACTCATTTTGTAGCAATTCATCTTTCTTCCAAGTGAAATACCCGAAACGGTCAGCTTATTTTCCGTTATCTATTTTCTTGTAATTTGAGGCTCGAACATGTAAAAAAGGCAAATGCGGAGTTAGTTGAATAGAGATTGTATGAACTTAAAAATCTCTTAAGAGCAAACCGTGGTAACAATCGGTAGATGGCACCCAAATAAGTCCGTTACCTAGAAATAATATTTTTAACAGTGGCCTCAACCGCCTTCAGGCGATATTAGTGGTTACAGTCCTACTATCATGCATAACTTGGACTTTCCGCAACGGCCTAACATGGGCTGACCAAACGAACATCGGAGGAGGTTACATGGACGATTGTCGCTTTTACCCAACCTTCCCCATCGTTACACACGTACACCTGAATATACGGCATACATTCGCATTACGGCAGTTTATTACAAAACAAAATCACTTTTAAATAGGATAAGCCTGCACAAAATGGGACAGAAACATTTTCCAGGCATCTGTTAATGATATGGAATTGAGGCCAAACCAACGACGACACTGTACTTCGTCTATGTGAGCCCACACAGCTTGACCACATGTAGCGCCTCCTTCATGGAGTTCCCTTTTCAGTCTACTCCACTATGCCTCAATTGCATTGGTGTGCCGTGCAGTGGCAGGGCCCTTGAAGTTCTTTGAGTGGTTAACAGAGAAATGTAGATAACCTTCTAAGGGAAAACCATTATTCGCCTTTCACTCGTCCGTTACCACTATACTGCCTTTGGCGACCCATTTTGTATTAACGGAATGGAGAGCGGGCCAACGTCGATCATTCACCAGTTCAAATAAGGCTATCTGTCGACTATTATCGTACATCCCGACCAGCAACCACATATAAAACCCCTATTACCACCTAACCCGTAAGACAGGCTGCTTTGTTTAGGCATGTTTTTGGGTGCCATCTCCCGATTGTTACCACGAATGAAAATGAAAACGCATATTAATAAAGAAGTCCTTTTTACCGATTAATTTATCGCAAGAAGTCCAAAAAGGCGAAATTAAGCGCAGGGCATCCTGGTGGGGCTAAAGTGCATTTGGATTACGCTGCACGATAAGCAATTTTACAAACGCACTTAATTAATCTATCATGGTGGAAAAGACATTTCAGTATTCCAGCCCGCATTTCACGAGATTAGTCACCGAGAGCATACTGATGCACATAGAATTTGGTTTGAGAGGCTTGGAGGTTGGAATGAGGTTTGGCTGAAAGCCAAAATGTAAACACAAAGGAAACGACTTCCGATGTTCGCCACGTCAAACATTTAACCAGTCACATCCTAGATGTCGCAAGTACGTGCTCGCAGGTGTTAGTTATTGAATCGTTAATTAAGTGGGTTAAGTCGCGGTTTTATGATCAGAATGCATAGAGGTAACAGGAATACAAGTGGATGCATATCCAGAATTTGTACCTGGGTAAATGTCAGTCTAGACCATGTCACGTTCCCTCTGACCTGAGTTATTTCACCCGACCACCGTGCATGGCGTCGTGCCTGACAGATGGAAAGCCGCTTTCGGCTACCCAACAGCAACCCCGGACATCAGGCTTCATGCCGAGTTGGATGTAGGTATTCGGAAGAACAGATGAGAGTGAAGGGAAGTTTGAAAGAACAGTCTATCGTATACTGCTAATAATTACAACAGGCGCAACCGCACCAAAGTAATCCATCCTAATCGAAAAAGAATTTCCGAAATTCAGCGCACATTTCATGAGATCGGCCACTTACTGTATGTTTTGGCTTACACCGCACTCTTACTCCCGTGAATTTCGTCTAACCATATTCAGTGACAAATTTCATGAAATACCAAGCGAAATTCCGAGGTTCGTTTCAGATGAGAAAGCATTACACAAGTGTGGTTGTAATATTGCCTATCGTGCAGCACAATCACAAAAATTTCTGTCATGCCAGGATGGCGGCATTTGTATACACATACACTCGGCTACTTACACAATATCGTACTCAACGTACAATTTCTGGATAGTTAGTCCGAGCCTCCTCAGTTTATTTTTGATGTCTTCATGAATTTTGACATGTTTTATGGAAGAAAATACCCCAATGTACACATTATCGTGCTCTATTTCGTACTTCTAAGTTAAATACCTGAAGAATTAGACGCGTTCCGCCTATGTTCCGTTTACTTATTTCCTAATACATTTTGGCCCGTACAAGTAAAAGGGCAGATGCGAAGCTATTTGAATAGACATTTCATGAACTTAAAAATTTCTTAATAAAAATCTGTTTTGGAACCGGAGGACACAATTTCGTTGAGTAAAGGAGAAAGCTCGCATTGTGCATCTTTGCACAGAATATCTTTAAACGTATAAGTGGGTCGAGAATGAATGGGAAGGTGCATATTAATAAAAAAAAGTCCTTCTACCGATAACCCTTTCGTAAGAAGTCCTAAAAAGCGAAATTAAGCGCAGGGCACCACGGTGTGGCTGAAATGCCTTTGAATTACGCTACACAATATGCAATTTTACAACCCCACTTAACTTATCCATAATAGTGATAAATACATTTCAGAATTCCAGTCAGCATTTCACGAGATTAGCCGCTATCAGCTTACTGATGGACATAGAATTCGCTTCGAGAGGCTTGGAATTTAGCTGCTAGAATGAGGTTCGGATGAAAGCCAAAATGCCAACACACACGCCAAGACAACCTCCGATATTCGCCTCGACAAACATTAAACCAGTCACATTCTACATATCGCTCTTAGACAAGGACATGCCTGGAATTATTAGTTAGTTTATCGCGAGTTTCGGCAAACACTGTACACCGTGGTGATTTATGCAGTATACAAGAACCTATGCACTGATATAGGGAAATTGGTCAGCAGTAGTGGAGGAGTGGGAGTCTGTTTCAGCATTTTCGACTTTCATGCCTAACTCGGTGGACTGCTCATGTGGACGCAGTTTATCCAACATATTCTGCCCATAAAACGGTCCCTAAATCGTGGGCATATTTGAAACTACCAGCCCACGGGCAGTTGGACAGCTTAGCCTTCAAAATCGTCCTTGGCCGTGCGCTGTGCACACAGGCGCCGCGATTGATCGACCGCTGTGGCCTATCGATCGGCTGACTGTTCATTCAAATATGAATGCTACCTCGTTCACAACTGCGATTACCAACATGGTGAATGCCTGCGCAAGCAAACTTTTGTCTGGCTGTCAAAAGTTGCTTAGTCGAATACGGCATTTTCCCCGCACTCTGCGGAATGCTAGACGAAAGCAGGTCAGTGATGGAATAGCTGGGTCAGGAAGCTGGACGAGAAGTTGCAAGCACATTTACGCCGACGAAAGTGCATGCTGTAAGTCCTCCGATCTCTGTCTTATCGAGCTGACTAACATGAAGGTGCAAGATAGACGTAGATTTACGTCAGTTATTATTTCAAATATTTGGTTGTATTGTAATTTGAGTTAAATTTGAAATGAGGAATTTGCGAGGGTATTGAGGGAACGTGTTTGTTAGTCTTCAAAATCGTCATTCCTCCTCCTCCTCCTCCTCCTCCTCCTCCTCCTCCTCCGCAATTCATTTCAGGCAGATTAGTGAGGGTAACGAAGATAGAGGAAGTGGAAACATGGGAAGCATTCATGCCCAGGTTTCAGAGTACTCCGCGCCGGCAGTCCCTAGTGCCCATCAGGTGCACAGTCGCGGACATCGAAATGTCGCAGCGCAGTACAGAGCTGAACTGTTCTGATGCAGAAGAGCTGGATGAAGGGAAGGGATTCATGGGAGTTGGAGGGACTCCAGCGGATATGGTAGGCAGCTCTGTGGGTTCTGAGGTGAGTTGGCGCCTCTCATGATCTGAAGCTGAAATTCCATGTTAAATTACGACTACGGTCCTTACATTACGATTTCATTAACGCTTACACATTTCATTCAAGGCGAATTGGTCGGTGTGCCAAAGATCGAGGAAATGGAGCCCTGACCGGCCTTCTGCTCCAGGTATCAGGGAGTCCCAGGCACCTGCGGTCAGATGGGTCGTGGGGGATCACGAGATATCGCGGAGGAGTAGTCAGGGTACAGTCTACGATCCAGAGACACCGACAGACGGCAACGTTCAGACTGCAGTTGCGGAAATAGTCACTTGCTCTGTGGCGAATCAGGTGAGTCAATTAATTGGTGTGTATCCTGAATTTTAATCGATAATCTGAAGTGAAAATTCGATTGGAAGGAATAACTTGGGTGGAATTCTAGTAGTGAACTTCGTGCTGCAGTATAATCTTAGGTATATTTCGATTGCGCCAGGATGCAGACCTTTGAATGTCATTTCTTTTGGTCGTCCAAAACTCCATACTACATCTGAAATGACGGTTTATGGATTCTGACAAATTTCGTAGATTTTTGATGACTATCTTATTTAAGACATGTTTTGGAAAGCATGCTCAAGAATACTGTCTTTTGTACTCTGTTCAATAGTAAATTACATATTCTACGGATTTGTACTCCTAGCCAGATAGGCATCCGGTTATACAAAATATTCTTTTATTCCCGAATAATTTTGAATCTGACTTGAGCTTTCACATGCGTCGAGGGTTTACGAACTTTAAGTTGTTTTCTTTATGAGCGAGGAAATTCGTGCATTCCGCTGTGCTAATGAAGAAATTCCGCATCGGACATATTTGCATACACTTAAAGAGCTTTTATAAACGGACATATCCGATGCCGTTCGAATAGACACTTCAGGAAGCCACGCTTTCCTAGAATGCGAGGTAGGCTCTTAAGTGGATTAGTGTTGTGTGTGTGCAGATGGGCAAGTGAAGGTGTTTCGTTGGGATCCGAATTCCATGGCTTCATTTAATATCCTCATGTAATCCGTTGTGGCTGCAAAGAGCCGTGAATTGTTTGCAGGTGAGACAGGAGTAAGGGGGGTATGTCGAAGCTGCTGGCACTGTTTCGATGCATCGCAATTGCATGTGCGGTGTGTCTGACATGAAAAGTGGGGATGCTGGCTATTTCCGCGATCACTTCCAGCCTGTCTTGCATTCAGTATTTCTCGAAAACAGCTCAGGAGAATGTGCTTGAGATATCACGCTTAGCCTCCCAGATCAATACATGCCTCTGCCCCTACGAGAGCATTGCTAGGATGACGGCCTTCTGTATTCTCAGTTTTCTGTTCAGAAGTATTCCACAGTGATTGTGGATAATGTACTGCAACCGGTCGATTGTCTGGATGGCCGACCATGGAGCTCCGCCCTATAACCTACTCGTTCATTTTGAATTGTCTTAAAAGCCTGCTGTCTAGCTACATGACGTTCGCTGTTGTGAGTAAGATTAATTTACATTCATAGGAAGCTCAGTGAAGTGAGCATTTTATGCGACCGAGTGCTTCGATTACGATAATTGTGATTGTGCCTTGATGCTCCCTCTGGATTGGTGTTCACCTGTGGGGCTGTCTATGTTCCGGACTGGTTTTCATGTTCACTTCAGCTCTGTCTTATTTGTGGAAAGATGGTGAAACGCCTTTGGACTCCCTTTCGAAAAAGAAGAAGAAGAAGAAGAAGGCAAAAATACACGAGGGACGTTGAAAACGATATTCCTTGACTAACTGTCTACCACAGCCACGTATGCAGCTACTTACACGCACAAATGTGTAAATAACAAAACGCCTGCTTAATTAATACAAGTAGTCTGATCATGCGTGAGTGGAGTGCCTTGATGCTGAGAGTGTGGGTGTGGATTTGGCTGTTAAGTGAGGAGCATGATGCATGTTGGATTTGGCCTTTAATGAATCCGCACTTGAGGAGAGGATAACATCTGCGGACTGGACGTTCCACGCTGCAATCACTCCGTAACCGAACAAAAATTAAGTCAACGTTCAATTAAATCTATTGATGAATTAATTAATTTACCCAGTACTGAGCTTCCTGGTAGTCGACGACGCGGTCGCATTTGAAGTCTCATCTTTGAGACGACAAGACGGTCATCCGTCCGGCAGTCTGCGTCACATATTGCTTCGGTCAATAGGATATCACGTGGGTTACGCCTCCGAACGACGGCGTAGTCCAGGGGACACTGCTGACGCGTTCGAGGGTGTATCCACGGGGTCGGTTCATGAGTTGGAAGACGGATGAATTTGTTAGTGAGGAAAAGACCGTGTTTGGCACATGCGTGCTGGACGGAGTGCCATTGCAGGTGCGGCTGGCGATGCCGTGGCAACCGAGCACTGCCTCCCGCGTAGCGTGGTATTTGTCGACAGGGGTACTGGAGTCACGGAGCACGACCATTATTTCCGCTCTTAGCACAGTCTCTAGGGAGGTGGGCGGGGGGCGTGCGGCTCTACGTAACACCTGCTTCCAAACCATCGGAAATGGTCATCGGGGATAAAGGTTGTAGGTGCTGACGACGGTAACAAAGATTTTACGGTGGAATGTCGGATTCACTGTCATGAGGCAGTCAATGATGTCCCGCGGTAGGCAAGACAGTAGTTTTAGCATGCCTTTCCTGATACCAAACCGACTACAGCCTCTCATCATCCCCTCATCGGAAGTCCGCTTATGAACACCACATTCTCTAATTGTTTTTGCTAAGATAAGCATATTCTTCTGAGGACCGTGATGTCTGATTTGTAACGCAGCATTTCCCATACCATCAGAACTCTCCTCTATTCTGTTAATAAACATCTGCAAGCAAAGAGATCTTGCCGAATGCAGTGGAAATGTGCCCAATCTGCGTTCATTCAATTTCAGACCGAGGAAGCATACAATGGCGTCGCGATTTCTGATGAAGCACCAGGAACCACGAGCATCACTCCAATTTGCGCCATCCCGCAGGGTGCCGTATTTGGAGCACCAATTCAGACACAGGAGCAAAGTATGCAACTGCCTGTAAGTTGACTCAACACGCACGTTATCTGCATGTAACTGCCTCTAATTTTCTCCCTGTGGACATTGAGACAAAGTGATGTTTCAGTAAGCTCGGAGCAGAAAGTAGTCCACACGCAGAATGGTGCTGACTGCAAGACTGACCATATCAATGTCCATTGTATTTCAGGACGTGCCCCATGTGCTGGCGGTGTTTATTCAGAAGCTCGAAGAGCGAGGGCTTGATTCTCCTGAACTGTACACACATATGCCCCATTCCCTGTCTCTCTACGCAAAGATCCATTTGATCAACTCAGTGAGTTTCCTAACGACACTTAACACTCTCTTATTCAAATCCTGTTTCTTTGTGTGTTATCGGGATCCTACCGACGAGATCTGTACAGTTATTGCATTAACATGCATTAACCACATTTCAGTACCCAGTTGACGATCTGGCACGAATCCACCCAGAAATCTTCGCAGACACTCACGACCTAGCAGCAATGATTACCCTCTACGTTGAATGTCTGCCGACGAGACTGGTGGAGGGCATGGGTGAGTCATTCATCTGACATGAGTTTACTTTTCACGCTAGACGCTTTCTAACGAGAAGTCAGCAGTCAATAGTGAGCAGTTTTCTTGTTTTTCTCACAATTGGCAATGCCTTCTCCCATCACTCGGTGCTTTTCGGCTCATCCGTAATCGAAAACAAAAACTTATGATCATACTGTTGTAGCGGAAGATGGGGATTTTTACATGATTCCTAATGCTACTGTAGTTCAATTGAATGAGGATCGTGCATACAGCCTGTTCCGAAATGACGTGATGGGTGTTGTCGTTTTCAGAGGTGTGGAGATCAGCGCTGGCAACACTGCCACGGCATGGTGAAGCGGACTTGTGCATGCCTGAGACGTCTGTGGACCTCGTCCTGCAGTCCAGTGAGGAGGTGACATGTCTGGTGAGTTGCGATCTAGCATGTGCATAGCTGGCTGTCTGTGCGTTGTTCAGCTTCAAGTGCCTAACGTCCATCCTCCAATGTCCACAGCGATTCACGTCTTTCCAACTGACTGGAGGTGTGCTTTCAGTGCATGGTGAAGTTGGTGCCTACTTGGCCACACTCGACCACCTGTTCACACACTGGCACAAGGTGTGGCAGTTGGTCCGCCAGCGCTCGCAAGAAGAGGTAGTCCGCCTTTTCATCCTCATATGCCGAACTGTGTCCGGCCAGACCGATGATGAATCTGTTCAGGTAGGATCTTGCTGCGGCAGCTGCACGTTTCTCCGTAAGGCAGGACTTGCCATCAATCTGACCGGCATTTATAGGCATTTGTCTTCCGTGCTTACAGGTGGTGTATGACTTGGTCAGCAAGTGGCCGGAAATCAGGCGGGACATCATTGCAGAACTAGGAAACCTGTAACCGGACACAAGTTGATGCACGAAGTAAGTCCGTTACATTTCATTCTGGCAGGCAGTTGAATGTCGGAATCATTATGCTACGGTATATGCCCCTGTGGAATTTGTGTTCAAGTGTACATAGGTTTATGCACAAATGCTCACCAACTATGGTCTCGACTATGTTGAGGCAGCCCGCATCGACCGAGGAACGAAGGCCTAACCCGGTGGCTTTAGGTTGGGCACGCGTTCTGCATGCCAGACAGGCTAATTGATAATTTGAATTCCTCCTTCAACATATTCGCGGAAAATCTGGATGCATAGGCTGTTGTTGCATGGGAAGCCTTGCGCGCGCGCGCAGGAAATTCTGTGTTCTTAAATAACCACAGGTTGTCAAAATTGTCTGTGGCATTAGCTTTAGCAATCCCTGCATGAGTATTAACAGTGAATGAGTTTGTGGGGAAACGAAGACAACATTCTTGTGGGGTGAGGCACCCCTGATGGTGTTGCCCATTGGTGCACGTCGGTGGCACTCGGCTTACTCAGTGAGCGATCGGTACCCCACGCATTCGGGACATTGTTATTATCTGGCCTCCTCTCTGCACTCGTTTAAGCTGGGCAATCTCCACAGCCCAACAAACCTGTGCAGTTGATGCGTCACGATCTCCTTTACAATCACAGCAGGAATTGGAAACGGTCAGTTGTCGCCTCAGATTTAGGCTTCGTATTCTCAAACACGAATTAAGGATGATAGAACTACGACTGCATGGTGGTTATTCGAAGTAGTAAAGCGGCATATAGGATGTTTGTCAGCTCAGCTGTTGTTACTGGAGGTAGGGAGAGAAAGAGAGTTTGCAATCATATGCAATGCACGACGGACTTTTTTGCGAAAGCCTAAGCCAACTGCACCCTGAAGTGCTTCTTCTGCGTTAACAGACTTAACAAGCATGCCATTGATAATCTAATGTCTCCCCATTTTTACTTCGCCAGCTCGTTGATCGGCCTCAAGTGATTTCCTGGCAAGTTCCCTCTTACGAATTCGCAACACGTATTGGGCGGTGCTCGAGCTCTGTCCCCCATCCACGTGACAAGCCCAATGATTATCTTTGAGATGGCGAGCAGGATCGGGTCTCAAACGCTCTGTGGAACTGGCAACAGGCTTGCCTGCAACATGATCGGACAATTGGACTCCCAAGCCGAAGCGATTTAATGCTTGTTTCTGATGTTCAAATTGTTTCGTGCGAACCTCCTAGAATCCTATTGTTGCGTTTTGTTTCAATGTTGAAAATGAGATTGTTTAAATAAAAGTTACTCGTTCTACTACTTCCGTCAATTCCATTGAGAGTGTCTTAGCTTGAAGATGATGTCGCATTCGACTTGGCCCCTCTACATGTACCAGAGGACATGTTTCCCGCCTTCTTGAGATGTAATCGCTCTGGCGTGTTTCGCGCACTGTGTCGGCCATAGCAGTGGATGAGAGGCCTGCGGCAGGGAAGTAGTATGATTTGACTGGATGGTAACATCTATGCAGGTGGTTTGGTCTCTGCTCAATTAAGCTGCCTTTGTTGGTCCCTCAGACAGAATAAAGAAGCTGGTTCGACACCCAAATACTGCTGACATTGCTCTATATTTCAGAAGTTTTTAATTCCCCCTCGGTTTCTTCCACTAACTCAAAGCCTAATAGTAACAACAGTCATAACCATAAAACAACTCTTAGCCGTAACACCTATTTCTCTGGAATTTAGTCCAAATCTCCCTGTATTACGGGGGTTCCCTATTTCCGCGTCCTGCCAGGGGGAAGCGGGGGTGGACACATAGGCTATCCTTAAGTTTGAGGCAACTATGGCCGAATAGATCCATGAGATGTCTGAATTTCGGGGGACCGAACGATCAAGTGATATGAAAATGGGAGTGTATACTGGACCTCCTGACATTAATTTGTCGGTGACAGTGTGATTGATTCGCAAGAGGAAGATCAAAGCAATGCTTGATTGCGATATTCTGCAGGTTACCAGACGTATCCACGCTGACGAGGTTAATGGCGGCGGTATAATCGTGTGCTATAAAATCGGAGAGGGCTTGGCGGTACTGACGTTGTGCTGGGTCAGGGGATGACTGACAAGATCCAAAATGTTCATTGTGAACGAAAACATGGTTTCAAGTCCTAATTTATCGTGTCATTGGTCGCAGAAACTGAGTCTTTTGAACCAGTCGTTTTGCGTGGGCAGCGGCTAGTCCATTGACCCCCAGAATGTCTACTCCAGCATTAGCGACGGTGTACCACGCCTGTCAACAGTAAGCGAAGCCCTCCAGGAGTCTGAGGCAAATCTTCAGTGGGCCTATGTGATTGCGATAGAGTCTGCAAGCAAGCGCAGCGACGTCACTGTAGAATAGTCACCTAGACAGACGTCCGGCGCCCATCCCCGCTACGTAACCACTCCATCGCAGTGCAGCTGCCTCAGTATGTCGTGTACACTGAGGAGGCCAGATTTTTCCGAGATCTCAGCTTGGGGGGTCCTTCTCGGTCACTTTGCATTTAATATCCATCGGAGACAGGCAAGCTGAAAATAGGGGATTTTCTAGCTTAGCCTATTTAGGCAGTCTATGCCGCTGTCCAGACAGGAGCGTTGTCAGGACAGCATCTCTGTTCATCGTCAAGTTTGTGCTGGACTGGATGCCGTGACTAATCATGATTGAGTCTGTGGCCGGTGAAGGGCCTGGCTGGCTTTTGAAGACAGGTCTTGATGCTTCGTCTTTCATCGTAGGGTTTCCTGACAGTCTGCTCTCTAGATGCGCGAATTTGTCCACGGTTATGAGTTGCGTTCAGTTGACATTTAATCGGAGTTCATTGTAGGAAGCATATGACTCTGGTCCGTGCATGGATACTATCTTTTCCATGTTGATGGTCAGGTGGAAGTTAGAGCAGCCGGAATTAAGGTGGTATAGACGGCCATGCGTGTCCTATTCCGTTGTTGTGTTTTTCACGCATTCGTTCGCAAAGCAAGAGGCTGTGGACAATGGCAGGGCATACTCCTGACGATGTTTTCACGTGAAAGATGTTGAGCAGTTTTGTGTCCCTCATGTGGTCATTGTCAATCTCCCGCTACTCATCATGGTAGGCGACCATGAGCACAGCAGACAACATAAAACTGAAAAAGATGGTGGCGAGTAT
>CACRXP010000192.1:538065-554161 GCA_902702965.1 Spirometra erinaceieuropaei | reverse complement strand
AAGCAGATATCCTGCCCAGTTTGAAATGTTGTGTAATTATCGTGCAAGGAAATCAGTATTGCATCGGAACCTAGCTAAGCCCTCCTAATTGAAATCGCATTTCAGAATTTCAGTCAACATTTCATGAGATCGGTCACTTACTCTACGTGCCGGCTTACACCGCACTCTTACCCACGTGAATTTCATCTAACCATATTCAATGATATATTTCATGAAATACCAAGCAACTGGAGTTCAGCTTGTGCATCTGGCCCAGACCATGCTTTCGACCGACGTTTACTGGACATGACCTTCAAGTTATTTCTCACTCAGCACGTCTCCTTTCCGACGAGGGTGCGCGAAGGGCAACAGTCAAACTGTCTGGATCTGCTCCTTACGAAGTCACTGGACAGCATTGATGAGGTGCAATGTCTACCTCCCCCCCCCCTAGGTCGAAGCGACCACGTCGTACTGTTGTGGGATTACTCCATTTTTTATCTGCCCGAACAGGTCACCAGGGTTAGAAGGAACATTTGGCGCGGTGACTTTGCCCAAATGAAAGCTGAACTAAACACCATAAACTGGGAATCAGCTTTTTCCGGTGACATAATCAAGGATTGGGACTAGTTTACTGAGTTACTGCACGTTCTTCTCAGAGACCACTATCCTATTTCACGGAAGAAACTGAACAGCAGACCCCCGTGGCTAACACAAGCTGTAAAAAAAGAAATGATTAAAAAGCGGAGGTTATGGAGAAAATCCCTCTCGGATAGGAGTTATCTGTCGATAAATCCGTACAAAGCACAGAGGAACCTAGTTAGGAGGTTAATTCTGGGGATGCGGCGTACTTTCGAGAAAGACCTACTGAATCGAGCCGCAGAAAATCCGAAGTTATTCTATGGTTACATAAGAAGAAGCACACGAAATAGAGACCCAATTCCGTTAGTGAAAAGTAGTGATGACCTAGAACTCAGTGAAGACGGAGAAAAGGCAGGGCATCTTTCACAATTTCTAAGTCCATCTTTACGAATGAAAGTACATTTCTCCTTGCCGACTGCGACATAGTGGACGGACCAACGATTGAGTACGACTGTTTCGCGGAAGAGATTGTTAACAAGGAACTGTTGATGCTGAATGAGTCCAAATCACCTGGTCCGGATGACATACCGCCGAAATTATTGAAGGAGCTTGCTGCAGAACTATCTAAACCGCTGTCCATGCTCTTCCAAGCTTCGTTCGAAGCAGGCTATTTGCCCGCCGATTGGAAATCCGCGCGGATCACACCAATTTATAAAGGTGGCAGCAAGGTCTTAGCAAACAATTACAGACCAATCAGCCCTACTTCAATTTGCTGCAAAATTATGGAAAAAATAACTAAGCGAGAAATAATGCACTTCCTAGAAGAGCATAATCTGCTATGCGATGCCCAGCACGGATTTCGTAGAGGCAGATCATGCGTGACAAATCCACTTTATTGTTTAGATCGCTGGACCAAGTCTGCGATGTCAGTCCTTATCTTGTCAAGTGAACTTTCTCTACCTTCGGTGAGGACTGCTTTCTTAAAGGCTTTCGGACTTTTGTACGGCCGCAGCTATAGTTCGCTATTCAGTCGTGGAAATCCTGGACCTCTAAGGATCTCAGCATCCTTGAGAAAGGCGGGAAACCAAACTCGTAAGTGGACAGGGTCCACCACCCTATGAAACACGACTATCCAATCTCGGCCTTTTTCCCCTGAGTTACAGACAGCTAAGAGGCGACCTTATACAAACATTCCGTATACTGCGCGGCCACGACTGCTGTCTCGTACGTGCGACCACAACGGACCTCCGAGGTCATCCACTTACGCTACGCGTAAGTGGCGCCAAGCTGGACATTCGGAGGTTCTTCTTTCCAAACAGAGTGATCGAGGCTTTGAATGCTCTACCTACAGCTGTCGTCATGTCCACCTCCGTCGAGGCTTTTAAGCGCAAGTTGGACCAGTGTACCACCAAACGTCAGAATGCCACCTGACTGACATCGTCTAGCATTTCGTTCGAACAGTTTATTCACGTTGTTATTTTACTGTCTGCATTTCAGTAATGTTTGTTTTGTTTAATATTGTCCCATGTCTGTTGAATGTATGTTGGCATCGAATTCGTCTCCCTCAGAAACTGAAGTAGCACCAACAGAATACTGTACAGCACGCTTAGTATCGTTAATGTTTTCAACTCTTGGAACAATTCGTTTATCTGTCTGGTCTCGAAAACTTTGCCAATCTGAAGAAACTCTGTTGCTGTTTGATGTTTCCATTTCCAAATTTTTTATATAGTTCGCTTCCTTGTAACAAATAGGGAGTTCAAAGGTCTAACACCTATATTTCCCTCAAATAAAACTGAACTTAACTGAACAGTTTTCCGGCGAGAGCAAATTTGAACTCCGGATGCATCGTTTAAAGCATGTTTCAATGTAGAAGAATTCAGTTAATTTTTCGTCTGACTGATCGTCTGCGAAAACACCTCCAGTGAGAGCTCAACCATTCGTCATGCTCTCACAATGATGAATGTGAATGTGAAGTCAGGATGCGAGGCGATGCGGCGTGCAAGATACTCGTATATAGAGTTCATTATGTGCCCTACTTCAAGTGACACTGGCGGGATAGTCTACGCCAACACATGGTCTGCGTTCCACCAAGAAGTTATCATTAGCACTCAACTGACTTAAATATACCTTTAAATTTCTCATACTGGTCTAACTACGAACGCCTGAGGCACCTTCCGTCACGATGACAAATGGCATGCCGGAGACCGGATAACTTAGCAAAATCTTACGACCTGGAGAGAAAGGCCTTAAGTATTTGCGCTAACCACAAATATGGATCGCAGACTGACTCTGAATCCTTCAGCCATTTCAAAATACCTCAGTATGAAATGAATCTTCCAGTCAGAATGGCAGCCTTCTAAGTCGAGACTCGTAAGGAGCCGGTGTTATTGGATTCATATGCCACATCGGCGGCTACCTCAGTGACGAAATTACACAATCATCCTTCCCCTGCACATTCGGATTTGCAGCAGCAGCTCTGGTAGGAAAATACCAGCCCCTTAACGCTAAGCCTTAACCCTAAAGCCCAACCCTTGGCCCTAACCCTTTACGATTAACCATGACCCTTAACCATTAAGCCTAGGCTTTAACCCATAAACCGAGCCCAAAGCCATAACTCTTAACACTAATCCTCAATCCCTAGCCCTAAGCCTAGCCCTTAATCCTAGCCCAACAAACGCAGGGCAGTGATAGAGGTCGGCCAGCGAAGTTTGAAATCTCCCATTAAATGAGAGATGTGGACCGATCAAGGATGTCATTCTCGGTGTCATCAAAGCACATATAAGAGGGTTAGCACGGTCGGTCATTATAGCCTTGTCATCATCACGGCCTGTCATCATGCTTATGTCGACCGAACACTGCTGACTGCGGATTGATTTGCAAGTCCTGTTCTTGAGAATGTGCAGGATGTCAACGTGCTTGTTGTTGTTGTAGATTACATTGTATTGCAACGTGGTGATTCCTACAGTAGACAAGAGCCTATGCACTGAAATAGGGAAATTGCCCAGCAGTAGTGGAGGAGTGGGAATCTGCTTCGGCATTGTAAACTTTTAAGCCTGCCTCCGTGGACTGTTCCTGTGGACTCAGTTTCTCCAGCATATTCTGCCCACAAAACGGTCCCTAAATCGTGGACGTATTTGAAGGCGCCAGCCCTCGGACAGTTGGGCAGCCTAGCCTTCAAAATCGTCCTTGACTGCGCGCAGTGCACACAGCCGCTGCGACTTATCGACCGCGGTGGCCTATCGATCGGCTGACCGTCTATTCAAATATGAATGCCGCCTCGTTCACAACTGCAGACTTGTAAATGGTGAACGCACGTACTGCAAAGCTTCTGTCGGGGTGCCAAAAGCTGCTGCGTCGGATACGACAGTTGCCCCGCTCTCTGCGGGAGGCCGTACAAAGACAGGGATGTGTCCAATCGGGCAGCTGGCGGGGAAGAAGTGGAAAGCAAAACTACGAAGCAGAAAGTGCTTGCTGTAAGTCCTCTGACCTTAGTCTTATCGAGGTGACTGACATAAAGGTGCAAGATAGACACATACTTATGTTATTTATTTTTTGAAATATTTGCCCACACTTTGTTAGATTATGCTTCCAGAAAGAGAGTAAACTATTTGGTTGTTTTGAAATTTAAGATAAATTAGAAAAGAGGAATATATGACGATGTTGACGGAATGTGTTTGCTAGTCTGGACGTTAGGAAGCTCTGTGTATGACTGTTTTTCGTTCATCTGCTGCCCCTTCTCCTCATCAGGCAGATTAGTGAAGGTGACGAAAATAGAGGAAATGGAGCCCTGGGAAACATTCACACCCAGGTTCCAGAGTACCCCCCGCCGACAGCCCTTAGTCCCTATCCGGTGTACAGTTGGGGACATCGAAATGTCGCAGCGGAGTAGCCAAATGAATTTCTCCAATGCAGAGGAGTCGGTTGATTGAAATGCGCTCACAGCATTTGGAGAGGCTCCTGTGGATTTGTTCAGAAGCACTGCGGGTTATGCGGTGAGTCTATGTATGCATTGGTTGGCAAATCTCATATCATTAAGCTGAAATTCCAAATCTGTTTCTGATTGCATTGGATTGCTAAGGTGGGCATGCAATTTCGGCTGTCCTTCGGCGTAATTCCATATATTTCAGTCTCAGCAGATTTTAAGTGCACTTTTATTCGGTCCCTGGCAGTAAACACGCCAGATTTGAAGTGACCGTTTACGTAGAATTCTTTTTTTATTTGACATTCGATCCCGCAATCAGTTCAAAGGTATTCGTAGGTAGCATTTACAAAACCATCCTTATTCGTACTAGATTTAATGTTCCTGAATGAATTTTGACAGAATTGATTTTTAAAAACGATTTTCAATTCTATGCTAAATATGAAATGCATCGGAAAATGTCTGCTCAGATAATTACGACTGTGCGCCACGCCTGTCAGCACATGGTGAGTTTCTTTCGAGTCTCAGGGTTGCATTAGCAATTTGTCATCCATCAAATTTGTATCTGTCTCTGCTTGGCGTGAATACCGAGTACATCCTTCTCTTCCGGAATACGAGTGCAGGGGAACGATTCCTGGCATTTCGCCGTCATTATTCTTCGGAGGCCCCTCAGAATAATGACTGATTTTTCTTGCTGACTAGATGGCATTGGGGATGCGACGAGCAATTTTGTCATCCATCTGGTGCACGTTGTAGGAAGCATATTGCGTCATCCAGTGCAAGACACATGCAGCTGGAGTCTGAGATGTCTACATTCTGCTGTACGCCGACATATGTTGTGGTGTTAGACGTGCGGAGGCTGTGAATGTCGGCTTTCCATACTCCAAATGTTGATTGCATGCGACGGATGTTGAGCGGTATTCCGGCACTTCTGCAACCGATGTGGACACTCGACTGCCGCCGTTGGTGGTGTAGGCCGTATTAATCGTCTTCAGGAACACATTAAAAATTTACTCGTCGTTGGCATTATGCCAGTTAATGTGCCGTCGGCACGTGCGATCGGTGAATTCCTTCGCGATGGTCTGCATAGTGTCCTACTTCCTCCACACTCTCCCGCCATCCCTTTACGTCTCAGATATTTGCATGTAACTGCTCATAGTCAGCCGACGTTCACTCCCATCGCTTAAGGAAATAATGTTTCCCCACCTCACGGTCATCAGAGCCGATGCAGCTAGAGCCTCATACGTGGCATGACAATGCGGTAATCCTTCCAGAAGTCGGCCGCACACGTCGACTTGGTCACTAAAGCATCACTTTGATCGAGGTGGTAGACACATGGAAGGAGGGGCACTGAGGCTGTTTCCTCACAGTGACAGATCCATGGTCACAAAGTAGTCATTGACGCCCTCTGGTAGACATGATAGCAGTCCCACGACGTTGATGCCGATGCGAAAGCAACTGCAACCATTCTCTGCGATGCCCTTTGACTCCCGCTCGAGGATAAGTCGTCTACTGTATCTATCTCCTCCTGTTGTCCCTGTTCAGAGAAGCCATTCTCGCTGAGAGCAGCAATGTACACTTTGCAACAGAACAGTTCCCGTACAAATGTGGCTGTTCTCCATTCTGCTAATAAATAATTCCGAAAAAGAAGAAGAAGATGCGACCACTGACACAAGAACTTTATTGTCTCGAGTGGATATTCGAAGTGTCTCGCCATAAATTTCTCGTTCCAGACATCATATGCTGGCAGAATGGAAATGCCATTTCTGGCTTTTTAGCCGTCGTCACCCGGTCATACCCAACCCTGAAGTGTGGAACGCTTGGGACTCGAACTTGAGACAGGTTAGTTAGAAGCCAACGCCTCTAACCACTGAGCTACGGGCCCGCTATCCTGTCTTCTAAACTGCTCCTTGAACTACGAATTTTCGCTTCTCTATAAACATTCTGAAGCAAAGTCGTTTTACCGACTGTGTGAGAAATGTGCCCAAATCGTGCCTTCCTTGGATTTCAGACGGACGAACAAGAGGTTCACGCCAATATCTGCGATGAAGTACCAGAAAGCGAGGAGGCAATGTCAATCTACGCCCCTCCATTGGGCGCTGTATATGGGGCCCCCATTCAGACGCAGGAGGAAAGTCTTCAGCTCCCCGTGAGTATGATTCACATGTTCCTCAATTGCATAACCTACTCTTTGCTGCCAATATGGAACAGGCATTTTCTTTTCAACAAAACAGAAAAATGCAAGTAATCCATTGGCAAATGTGTGCTGATCTTGAGACTGACATGATGAATCATTATTGCATTTAGGGCGTCCCACACGTTCTGGCAGTTTTGATCCAGAAGCTCGAGGAGCACGGAATGGATTGGCCGGCATTATATACAGACATGATGACTTCGTCGACTCTCCGCATAAAAATGAATTTGATTAACTCGGTGAGTTTCGCGCGGCGACTTTACACTTTGTTGTTCAAATCCTGCTCGTTTGTATTCCGCCATATTCCTTGACGTGCATTTAACACATTTCAGTACCCCGTTGACGATCTGGTCCGAATCCGCCCCAAACTCTTCGCAGATCCTTACCATCTAGCAACAATGATTACCCTCTACGTTGAATGTCTGCCGTCGAGACTGGTGGAGGGTATGGGTGAGTCATTAATCTGACATGAGTTTACTTTTCACGCTAGACGCTTTCTGACGAGAAGTCAGCAGTCAATAGTGAGCAGTTTTCTTGTTTTTCTCACAATTGGCAATGCCTTCTCCCATCACTCAGTACTCTTCTGTTCGTCCTTAATCAAAAACGGACGCTTATAACTATGCCGTTGCAGCAGAAGATGGGGCTTTTTACATGATTCCTAATGCTACTGTAGTTCAATTGAATGAGGATCATGCATACAGCCTGTTTCGAAATGACGTGATGGGTGTTGTCGTTTTCAGAGGTGTGGAGATCAGCGCTGGCAACACTGCCACGAAATGGTGAAGCGGACTTGTGCATGCCTGAGACGTCTGTGGACCTCGTCCTGCAGTCCAGTGAGGAGGTGACATGTCTGGTGAGTTGCGATCTAGCATGTGCATGGCTGGCTACCTGTGCGTTGTTTAGGTTCAAGTGCCTAACGTCCATCCTCCAATGTCCACAACGATTCACGTCTTTCCAACTGACTGGAGGTGTGCTTTCAGTGCATGGTGAAGTTGGTGCCTACTTGGCCACACTGGACCACCTGTTCACACACTGGCACAAGGTGTGGCAGTTGGTTCGCCAGCGTTCGCAAGAAGAGGTAGTCCGCCTTTTCATCCTCATTTGCCGAGCTGTCTCCGGCCAGACGGATGATGAATCAGTTCAGGTAGGATCTTGCTGCGGCAGCTGCAAGTTTCTCTTTAAGGCAGGGCTTGCCATCAATCTGACGGTCATTTCTAAGTATTTGTCTTCCGTACTTGCAGGTGGTGTATGACTTGGTCAGCAAGTGGCCCGACATCAGGCAGAAAATAATTGCAGAATTAGGAGACGTGCAACCGGAGACGAGTGGATTCACAAAGTATGCCTGATTCATTTTTCCTTCGCGCGCATCAGGCAATGGATGATGTATTGACTCTTTGGTTCCTACTTCGGTGCACATACCCTTCCCCCACCAATATCAGACGACCATCGGACGCATGTGCGAATCATCCTGAGGTGGTGTATGGCGGTGTGGCCATGTACTCGGATCGGCCTCAACTGACTTCCTGACTTGCAGATGTCCACTTAATGTCGCGGTACGTTGGGATCATCGGGCGCTGATTATCACCATTCAAATGAGCCTCCAAGTAATTGCTCTAGACGAATAATCGATGGAGGTGTCTGTAGTGAGGCTTCCGACAGACCTGACTACGACATGATCACAGTGTTTAATCCCCGAGGGCGTACTATTTGTGAGAATCAGCGCTCCAATTCCCGTTGTCGATTACCCGAACTGTTTTCCTCCAATCTGTTAGACACCAAATATCTGATTTGTTATGATGTTCAAGATGGCATTGTTTAAATAAAACTGACGTGTTATTCCACTTCTGTCTGTTTCGATGAGGTTATCTGAGATCTAAAGAGGGCAGGTTAACGTGTTCTACCGTGTGATTGCTTAGCAAGACATGCACTCGGTCGTGCACAAATCATAGGCTTCCGACAATAGACAGATGTGCATGTTCTGACGTGGGACTTTGCAGTGGCATTGAGTCGCAGGTTTGTGGTCGGAGAGAGGCGTGGTTTACGAGTTGGCGGAAATCATGCGCAGGCTGCAATGGTTTTGCCTCAACTGTGGCCTAGAATGATGCGTGTTGGATGGGTTTGTAGGTAGGTTGTTAGGGCGTACTGTGGTGGTGTTGGCTGGAGCGCTGTTTTTAACCCATGAATTATTGCTTATAAATGTCCTTTGAAAATAACTGCAAACTGGGAGAAGAGCAGTATTTTTTAAAGTCTATAATCTCAGACAAAGGATTTTATGGCTGCTACCTGTGCTGTTATTATGGAATCACCTTACCCCAAAGTATACTACGAGCAGGTTGTGTGTCGACATTGCATGTGGCTCGTTGATGCTTGGCGAGGCTTATCGTGCCCGGAATACCGCTTTAGATTGTGCATATGATGAGGGCAGGCATTGAGTGCTTGCGGAACTGCTCTCAGGCAACTGAACCCTGCGGTCCGCAAATTTGCCCTGCCATCAGTGACTCGATTGGATTCGTGCTATGGCGCACTCCCCGAGGGCAATCTTGATTGAGGTTGTCCCAGGTTGATGCGCAGGTGTAATCAAACAAAGAACTCTTCGCCTCTGTCACCCCGAACGCTGGTCATGCAGCAACCAGCACGAGCGAGGTAACACACTACGTCCAGCACCAGGGTGAATGAAACTTGTCTCGCTTCGGTGGACAAATTTGTCTATCTCGGTTCTGCCATCTCGAACGCTATATCTCAAAGCAATGTATCGAAATGCCCCTTAGCCATACCACCTGCTCGTATTTCTCGTCGTCAGTTCTTTTCTGTTGCACATGACAGTCGACAGCAATAATGAAGCTCCGTTCCTTGTTGTATTCCGTCCCAGAATTTGACAATGAACACTTTAGGCTGTTTGCCTGTTCCCGTCGTCTCCAACTGTGTCAGCATGGTCTGGTAGTGTCACTGCAAGCGCATTGCCAGTTCTCCGTTGGTCTGGGAAGCACTTTCTTTGACAAGCACATTTGGACGATATTAGCCGAGATGAGAGCGCGAGCGAATTACGATTGCTAAAATGTCAATTTTACTCTGGTGGACGAATGTAGGCTGCTTTTGTCAGGCATAACACCGTCTCCGGAGAAAACACAAATATCCTGAGCAAGGCCGACAGCATTAATATCTTGATTGAAGGCGACGCAGGAAGCAGGTGTTGCGAATGGTCCTTGCCCTCAAAGTGTCACTTCGAAATGCGTGCCCGCATATGTGTGTCGGGCCGGCAGCATGTATGTGCGTGCTATGATGTGAGCTCGAATGTGGCCTAGCGATGTGTGCATTGGCTGGCAGGCAGCATAGGGTTGAATAGGCTCGATGGTGTCTGAATTTCCGGGGCAGTATGGTCAGGGGAGAGGTGAGCTCGGGATGTATGCTGAGGCTGCAGCCAGTAGGTCGCCGGTCTATGTGCTCAGGCCGATGTGAGATATGAAAGTGGCATCGAAATAAGTGACAAAGTTGGAGTAACCACAAATGGTTGGCGGTTATTTCAACAGTGTCAATATGTGTGGTGGTGGGTTACTACTCGGGGTAATGGGGAGAATGACTTTGCAGATCAGAGTAAAGTACTCCGAACAGCTTGTAACGCATAACATAACAAAGCATATTGGCGGAAAAAATACATTTAGGATTCTTCAGACATACTGAATAGCCAAGTCATTTTAACGTTTTCTGCATTCTGCCCTAAACGCGTGCTATGAATTTCCACTACTGAATCTGCTGACTGAAATGCATTGTAACAAGTGAGAATACTTTCCCTTAATGGCGCAGGCACTCTAACATTAAGTCCCAGAGCAGCTGCGTCAAAATTAGCCAACCCTGCGGAATTGAGATGCCAAAAATAGGCATACAAACCCCGGACATGATAGAAAATAGGGCTAAGACAGCAACATCCATTTTATTCCTGGGGACACGCGATTTCCACCGGCAGAAATCACATGAACTTTACTAGAAACATCGGTGGTATAGGTAAAAACGAAAATATGGGGCTGCAATATCCGTCGAAGACAGCTGGAGTGGGAGTGACTGATTCTCCGCGCCTGTTTCCTGTCAACCGTCCAGGTTTCCGCTCTCGACAGCAGTGTCGGCAGGATGATTGCCTTGTACGTCTTCAGCTTGGTGTTGAGATGGAGATCTTGACGGTTCCAGACGGTGTTCTGCAGACGGTCGAAGGCTTGACTGGCTTTGGAAATGCGGCGGACAACTTTATCGTCGATTTTTGTGCGGCGGGAGAGGGTGCTGTCCAAATGCATGAAGTTGTCTACCACCTGCAGTTGGGTTCCGTTCACGCTGATTTGCGGCACATTGAGGGAAGGGGCTGTGTTGGTTGGCGATCAGTGCATGACCACAGTCTTCTCCGTGTTGATGATCAGAACGAAGTTGTTGCAGGCGAAGGAAGAGATACATGCTCCTTTGGATTTCCCTTTCGGAGGTGGTTTTGAGAGCGCAGTTGTCGGCGAAGGGGAGTTCATGGACGGTAGTTGTGGATGCACGAGACTGGAAGTGCATCCGTCGACGATTGAGGAGGTAGCCGTCCATCCTGTAGGTGATGCGGGTCCTGGGGCATTCGTCACGGTAGTCATTCATCAGCATGGCAGACAACATAAGACTGAAGATGGTGGGCCCGAGGACGCAGCCCTCCTTCACTCCGTTGGAAACTGCGCTTGCGTCCAAGGCAGCTCCATTGTCCGTGACGCGCGCCATCAAGCCCTCGCGGAGCTGACGCACCATCTGAATGAATCGTTCTGGACAGCCAAATTTCCACATGATTTCCGCAGTACTTCGCGATTCACCGTGTCGAAGGCTTTCGTCAGATCCGCATCTCCTGGGACGTCTCCTGCAGTTGGTGGTCGGCGAAGATCATGTCTCTGGTCCCACGCTGACGACGGAGGCCGCATTGGCTTTCCGGCAAAAGACCTTGTTTCAGGTGGTTGGTCAGGCGGTTGAGGAGAATGCTAACAAAGATCTTCCCGGTGATGTACAGCAAGGAGATGCCTTGATGGTTGTCGCATAAGTGGTGGTTTCCTTTCCGCTTACAGAGGTAGATTACTGTGGCATCCTTGAAAGTCTGCGGAATTTCCCCTTGACACCACATCTCCTGAAATAGCGGCGTCAGATGATCCATGACTTGGGAGTCATCGCGCTTGTAGATCTCGGCAGGGATCGCGTCCTATCCGGGTGCTTTCTCACTGCAGATGTGCTGCACGGCCCTGATTGTTTCGTGCAGAGAGGGCGGGAGGTCAAGGTCGGCGTTTGTCGCCACGTAAGGCAGATTGGCGACGGCAGAGACGGAGATGGTGGAAGGGCGGTTAATGATGCCTCGGAAGTATTGGGTCCATCGCTGTAGGATTTGTGTCTTCCAGTGAGTAGGATTCTGCTATCAGCGCTGAGAAGAGGTGCAGTATCTTTGGTTGGTGGACCGTAGACAGCTTTGATCGCGGAGAAGTTCTTCCATTCTTTGCGGTCGGCATACACTTGGATCTCCTCGGCCTTACGAAGCGTCGAGGTATCCTACATCTCTCGGAGCCACTGATGCATAAGACGACGACTACGGTAAAAAGCAGCTCCTTATTTCGGTGGAGCGGTCGACGTAGGGTTTGTGCAGGCGGCTCTTCTTGGCGATCGGGTTGCTGATGGCGGCGTCGTTGTCATAGAACCAGCTCTGGTGTTTGCGTTGAGCGTGACCGAAAACGACCAATGCGGTCGCCTCGACTGTGTTCCACAGTTGACATCACCGGTCCCCCACGGAGGCGTTCTCGTCAACGACGGCAGCAGTGACTTGAAGGTTGTCTAGCCGTTGGGCTAGCTGGTTGCTGAAATGGAGATGGTGAGCAGGCAAGGACAGCAAAGCAGTATTCAGCTTCCCTGGTGGTCGCTTACCTTGAAGTCTCCTGCGAGGCTGCAGGCGTATCCGCATCTCGGAAATGACGGGACAATGGTCTATTCACCTGGCGGTGCCGAAATCGCCTTTGTCACCAGCACGTTCTACCGGTCTCGCCTCCGGACGAGGACATAGTCCAGCAGGTGCCACTGTCGCAACCGAGGGTGTATCCAGGTGATCGTATCTCGCATGGGAAGGCAGAAAGAGGAAGCTGGTCAGGATGAGCCGGTGTTCTGCGCAGGTTCGTAGGAGGAGCAGGCCATTGTCATTGGGGCCGTCGAGATCATGGAGACCCAGTACTCCTCTCAAGGCAGCATGGTCTGCGCTGACGTGGGCGTTGAAGTCGCCAAGGACAATCAACTTATCCGTCTTCGGCAAGCTCGTCAGGAGGGTATGCAGATCTTCGTAGAATTTGTCCTTTGAGGCGCCGGGGCTGGTTATCGGCGGAGGGTAGACGCTGTTGATGGCGGAGAATTTGTCTCCCCGAAGAGGCAGGTGGAGACCCATCAAGCGGTCCTTGATGCCCTGCGGCAGACAGGGCAGGCGTCTCAAGATGTCGTTCCGGATGGTAAAGGCAACGCCCGAGTCCCGTTGCTCTTCCTTGGGGTGAACGTTCCATACACACACACGCCGTCGATGCCAACCGTGTGCGCCACACGGTGAGAGGAAGGAAGGTGACTTGCGCGTGAGTTGGTTTATAGTGATAGTAAACTTTCGCCGCATTGACCCCACTCTCACCTCCTCCACAACCTGGAACCGGTGTCACGACGGAGTCAAGAAGACCACAGGCGAGGGAGGGCGCAGGTGGACTGCGCGGTCGAGACCGCATCTTGGCGTTTCACTTCACACCCCCTGGTCCACACAACAAATGACCAAGTTTTTGATCGACGACAACAATGGGGCTGCAGGGGTCCCAGTGGGCGCGACCTTGGTGGACAACCGGGTCTGCCACCGCGACCCCCGAAATTTTGGCACTTGTTATGGTGCACAATCCGACAACGCCTGCCAGAATCCGATATGACCCCCCGTGTTGGCCTAACGCATCTACCACGTGGTTCGTTTAGGAGAGGGCTTGAAAGGAGAAGACATTGGTGGAAGGCCGCTTTATTCGCATCGGTTTGGCGGTCGAGGTAGGCGCTGTGCGGCTTGTTCTTCTCGACGAGCAGGTTACCGATGGCGGCATCACTGCCATCGAACGCGTCCTGGTGTTAGCGGCGTGCACGGCCGAGGACAACGAGGGCGGTCGAATAAACGGCGGCCCCTTGTCGGCGCCATCGAGTCTCCTGGGAGGCCTTTTTATCTGCTGTTGGCAAACTGCTGAAGTGCAAACTGTGAGCATGCAAAGACAAAAAGCAGTATTAGGCTCAACTGAAGGTCGTTTACCTAGTGGCTTCCTGAAGAGTTGCGGGCGGAGCCTAATATTGGACATGACGAGGCAGTGATCCGTCAAGCCACCCACATCGCAGATCGTCTTGGTCATCATAACTTCTTGTTGATCTCGCCGTCTAACTTGAACATAGTCCAGCAGTTGCCAGCGCGGCGATCGAGGGTGCGTCCCGGTGGCCATCTTCCGCATCGGGAGGCGGAAGTATGTGTTGGTGAGTAGGAGGCGTTGTTCAGTTCGGTCCACAGGAGAATGAGTTGCCGGCGATTTCGTGAGAACCCAACGCTCCCATCCGGGCAGCACATCCTGTCCCGAATTGGGCGCTGAATTCACCAAGGATAGTCGACTTATCCGACTTCCACACAGATGCCAGGAAGGCGTGCAGGTCCTCATATAATTTTTCCTTGCAGTGCCAGGACCGATCATCGAGGTTGCGTAGACGCTGACGATGATGGCGAATTGGTCTCCCCAGAGAGGCGGGCGCAGGCTCGTCAGGCGATCGTTGATACACTGCGACAGCCAGGGTAGTTATCCTACTATGTCATCCCAGATGGCAAAGGTGACGCCCGCGTCCCATCGCTCTGTCCTAGGCAGCCGGTTGAGAAGAAGATGTTGCAGGCATCCTTGTTTGCAGGACCTGGTCTCACTGAGTGCAGCAATGTCCACCTTGTAGCGCGTCAGTTTCCAAGTCACTAACGGCATCCTCCGATCCGGTCTGTTACTCCTGAGATTGTCTAAAAGGGAACAAACATTTCAGGCTGCCAAATTGACAGAACTCACTCTAGCAGCCTGTCAGTTGGGCATAGGGGAGTAGAAGGTGGAGGAGGGGAGGAGGAAGGGATAGGGTAGTGTGCCTCGTGCTTTAGTTTCGATCGCGTGTTTAGCAGTCTGATAGTCACAGTCTGCAAGCAGATGTCGTGAACCCAGCCCTGTTTAGGACACCTTTTCTAACTCTTTCCCCTCGTGAGGTAAAGCAGCGCTCTTCCTAAATAGGGCTGCTTAGTCGCGCCAGACGGATACCGCCCTCCAACATAAGTCACTAGATTTAGTGAGAGAACGACCATTGGCCTGGGCTGCCTACGTGATTGCATGTCACTTTTGCCGCAGGACTCTCGATCGTGGGGATGAAAGTAGAGTAGAGAGTAGAGGAAGGAGGTAAGGGTGAAGCCTGGGTGGGACGGAGGAAAAATAGCGGTGGGGAGTGGGGGGAAGCGTGGAGAAAAGGTTTGAAGGAATAGAAAGGGTTATGGAAGGGATGTGGTGAAGGTAGGGGGAGAATGTGAAGGAGAAGAATGGATGGAGCGGAATGACTGTACGGTGGGTTACACACGAATGCCCGCAACCGTTTTAGTCCGCCGGTCGATACAGGTAGCAGAGTGAGGTCACCAGAGATGCGCACCAGTTACTGGACGCGGCAGCGACGCAATATGAGATCCATTCCAAATAACGCAAGATACGTCATCGTGTCTTACGGGACCGGTGGAAGGAGGGGTTATACGGATGGGGCTAATGGATGGGAAGGCGGACAGAAGGAATAGGCAATTTGTGCAAAGATTGTTGTAAATCAGTGAGTAAGTTAAAATGGATCCTGTGTGACCTTGAAAGCGGACCGGAAGATCGAATTAGGATGATATTTAACACCGTAACACCAAAGTAAACCCAATACGACGCCCATACCATAATGACGCTAAGGCCAGAGATAAGGGCAGCGGAGAAGTCCATGAAAATCCAAGGACGTAAGGCACCGAAAACCCCACAAGAGTAAAGCGTGGACGTTGACCCTAACGTTCCACGCAATGCAACAATGCCCGAGATGCCCAACAGTGGTAAATTAAACCAAGTGAACTTGTAAACCGACAGTTAACGTTAGAAAAGTGAATATTTAAAATAAAGTCACGGCAGCAATTGTCAGTTTGGTGTAAGTTTACTATTATTTGTTGTTATGATGGGCATGGCAGCGTGTGATAGTAGTTTAAGAAAGCTCTGGCCGGTCAGCCATCTGCTGCTGTGTTTGGGTGTAGGTGGCTGGCGAGGCGTGTGACCTGCACCTAGGCGGAACATCACACGTCATGTGAAGCATTTGTTATGGGATGCACGAAATCTACGCAGCCTGCATAACGCCTACCGCGC